>OX101725.1:7685187-8266569 GCA_944452665.1 Stenoptilia bipunctidactyla | reverse complement strand
GATCCATGGACAAGAACTAAAGGAGCAGCCTTGTCTATGAAAAAATTACGTATCTACCTAAACTTAAACAAAGGAGTAAAATGGCGTCTCTTAAGTGCATTGAAGATATGGTCACTTTTTATCGATAAAATAAATATCGACTGTTTATGATTTTTTTTGTATCTTGATTTCACATCATAAGTACATACTTATTGAAAATGCCAATAAGCCACTATAAAAGAACAATCTCCATAGGAGTAAACTTTTAACAATGCCCATGCTGCTTGGATTTTCCTATCATTACAAGGAAATATATATAAATTGAGAAGAATATATATTACAGCATTGAATTTATATGAGAAATGTAAAATAAAAAACATATCATCTATGTTATTGATTATTTTTTAATAACGAAAATTAAAATTCGTAATTTGGTATGTTCTGCATTATGTGAAAGAAATTGGTTTAACTAAAAATATACTATGAACCCGTTTAATAGTGCGTGTGCAGAATAAATTTGTTGCGTTGTATGTGCCTGAAGGAAGAGCTGTGGCCCAAGGGAGTCATGTTCCGCAAGTTGAGATCATACATGAAGAGAAAAAATATAATAAAAAATAAATATTAATCATTTACTGAGTAAACTTAACCAAAAGTAACAGTTAAAAAATTCATATTAATAGGGAATTCTGCTGAAAAATTAAGTGCCTACTTTTATTACATAATTATGATCAGCATTGAGTATAGAGTGCTCTCCTTCAGTTTCTAAAATTTGTCACTAGTCACCCTTTATATGGAAAGTGGACATAAAATAATTACGCTTATTGAACTTGATTAAGTTTTTGGCCCTAGAAAGTAAAATAAAACAAAGCGAAAGTTTGTGCAAAATAAAATTTATTTTCGTTACAATTTACGTCCAACTTGTCCACCTCTGTTTTGGATACATTTTCGCATTATTCAGCCATTTCTTCACACTTCGTTTGCCGCGTTGATATTCCTGAAATAAAGAATTTATCCTGAAATAATATATCATATAAACTGGACATTATGATGTCCGTGGGCATGCTTCTTACCACAATATGGATGCAGTGCTTGATTTCTGGATATCATCTAATATAAAAATAAATGTAGGTACATATCTATCTACCTTGAGGTACCACTATTAAGATTATAAAGTTACTGTACCTACGTTTGTCCACATATATTTATACGATAGTATTTTTAAGAGCTTTGAGCGTTATCATTGTGGTTTAAATATACATACCTAATATGTGAATTTTTCGCAAGATCAAATACTATGCAACTGAACCTGTATCGACCAGTTTTATCGATAAGTATTACAAACTTGAGTAAAACATTACTATGGAAATAACAACAACAAAAGCGATGTTCAAACTATACTCCAAAACATAAAAGTTATTACCTTACTATGAATCTAAGAACTACAAATACATTGAAATATTCATTAAAAACTACGAAATTTAAAGCCAAATATGACGTACATGTGCAAAGTTATTTTTTGTTGATTTTTGGGTTTTCTATTATTACATCCTTTGATACAACACTTCCGCATTATGGAGAAAAGTGTAATTAATGTTTTTTGCACTTTTATTATTAATTTATATATTATCACTCCAAAAAATCACAAAAACTTCCACAAATTGGTCGCTTTTGACAGTCCATGTACTTGTGAACCATTTGTAAACACGATCTTTAAAATGGCGAACTGGGCCCTATTTCGTAAAACTCAAGTCGACTGACAATTGTATGTCGACAATTCATTGTAAAATTACAAAAATGCGTTTCATAAAACCCTGACAATTCATCCAAAATTGTCACATAATGCGTTTCATAAAACAATTGTAGCGACAGGCGGTCTACTGACAATTAATGTCATACAAATCGCATTGAATTGTCGTTTATGAAACGCCTGTCATGTGTAATATTACCAAGAATTGTAGAATTGTCCTGCCTGACAATCCGACAGGCAAGCGAGGACCTGTCTACGACTTACAATTACAAAAAACGAAGAAAAATAATAATAATGGATGCAAAATATTAATAATGATGGCATTGTACACAAAATTCAAAATTTGTTTGTTTTCATATAAATAAAAACTACGGTAAGTAGCAGAACCATTTATGCATTTTGTTCAGAAGAAGTGTAATTTCGATTGGTGACCCTTTGATTTGGATTAAAGTAAGTATTAAGGAAGTGTATGGAACAGAGTTATAGAATTTAACGATTCACAAATTGTGATACATGGAAGGATGTCAATGAGTAGGTACTATCGAACCAACTGAATCATGACCCACAACAAGCTCATTTTGCGGAACCCTGTAAATGCTAGTAGGCCGAAATTTGATTGAAAATAGGTTTTCTTGGTGACGAACTTGTTATTATTTCATTTGGCGCTGACATTTAATGAGTACAGATTTCGTACTGAGTCTAAAAAGTTATAAGTGCATTATACGCGATAGACCTTACAAGTTTGACAGTTCCAAACGAATTTTCAGCTAAATGGGCCATGACCCATGACTCAGTTGGTTCGATAGTACCTATGAGAGACGTGGCTTGAAATTGACATGCGTTTCGAAATTGTAAAAACCCTTTTCTAGTTACGTTTGATTATCAACCATTATCAACAAAGTTGAGTGAAATGAGGTATAAATGGATTTTAAATATTTTACATCTAGTAACACTTTAAACCTTGACAATGAGGAGTTTTCTGACAGCTCATAAAGATTAGTTCTAAAAACCCTGATAGATGGCGCTTTACAAAAGAAGAACTCTTGTCTGTCATATAGCCTCTATTGTATCAATATTCCACACTGCGTTTTTAAAAGAAAAATAAACTAGGTACCTAATTGAAGTCTGTATCAGAAATTGAACTTATGAATAATCATAGATGGTAGATAGCACTTACCTACATTATAGTATAGACTTAAAGAACCATTTTGTGTTTTTAATAAGCTCTCAGAAAACCTGTCATTGTCGTGACCATTTTTATGAAACGCTTTTTACTGACACTTATATGTCACCTGTAGAATTGTAGTTTTATGAAACGAAAGTCATGTGAAAATCGCTAACAATTGTTAGTTTATCACGAATTGTAGCTTTATGACCAATCATAGATCTCTAACCCTCTCGATAATAAATTCGTACGCGACTGTCTACCATAGAAATGTAGGGAAAATCAAAAGTTTTTATTTTCAAATTAAATCAGCCCAAAATAATTATCGTTTCATACGACTATTTTATCACTATTTTTTGGTGCAAACCTTAGTCGAAGGCGTCCCGGAGAAATTCGAAGTTTTCAAATGTTCAAGCTGTAAATCTCACCAGAGTACCTTTATATCTCTGGAATCGTTAGCCGACTATTTTTGAGATTTGGCTTGTCGTTATCACTATTTCTCGACTATTCTTTGGAACTTAAACCAAGTCGATAGACCTTACCGTTTAAGTGCACAAGAGGAATAACAGTAAGGAATACAGCTTGCGTTCAAGCTGTAATCCGCACCAACCTATAGCAATTATAATGCTTAATTACTCTTAAGTACTTAAATGATAAAATATTTTTTTATTTAACACATTTTTTCATTTCAATTCAGGAAACTCCACCACTACGGCATCAAAGGCACTGACCTCAAACTTTTGAATTCATATTCAAGTGATAGAATTTAGAAGCTTGAGGGAAACTGGAAAAGGTCGGCTGGGTCGGTTGTGAGAATGAGAGTGCCTCAAGGTTCAATTCTGGGCCCATTTTTGTTTCTAGTCTATATAAATGATCTACCCTATGTGGTAGGCAATAATCACGAGATTGTATTGTTTGCTGACGACACGTCATTAATTTTTAAAATGATTAGACAGAAAATCAACGACGACGATGTAAACGTGCAATGTAAACAAATTGTGTCTGATCTGTGTCTTAATGGGCACAGGTTGTTCCTAGTAGATAACATTGTTTTTCTTGGAATAACCTTAGATTCTAAAATGCAATGGGGCCCCCATATCTCACAACTAGTGTGTAGACTTAGATCTGCAGCGTTCGCGGTAAAGAAAATTTACTCATTGACTGATGTTAATACTGCGAAGATGGTTTATTTTAGTTATTCTCATAGTATAATGTCCTGCGGCAAACAACTTTGAGGCAATGCCGCAGATATTGACATGATATTTACACAAAAGGGCTATTCGTGGAATGTATAAACTTGGAAATAGACAATCTCTGAGATCAAATTTTAAAGAAATTGGTATCTTGACACTTGCATCACTATATATTTACGAAAATATTTTGTATATTAATAGAATAGTAATAAATTTAAAACTAGGAAAGATAATCATGATCAAAACTACTCTGTAAAGACTAGGAACGACCATAATTTAGCGTTTCCCAAATTAAGGCTGGCTGAAACCAGCAAATCATTTATTGAAATGTCAATACGTATGTATAACAAATTCCGAGTCAATTCAATCCCTGCCATTCAATAAATTTAAATCAGTTATTAAATACACTCTATCTCGAAAAGCTTATTAAAAACTAAAGATTATTTAGACGATAAAAAGGCATGGGATTAAGCACACTACAGGATATTTCAAAAGTTTCCAATTACATATTTATTTTGTTTTCAACACACTTGCTCGTAAAGTGAGCGTTATTCTATTGAATTTAGAACTATAAACTGGGCTATAAGTCACGCGTGCATAATATATTATACCCTAGTGCATAATATAATGAATCCTACAAAGTTGAATTGTACCTTTGTGCAAATTACATGCGAGTAAACAGAGCATATTTTATTGGTCCGGGTTATACATTAAATATTTTCAGAAACAACAAAGAGGTTTTATACCACTTCAAATCCATATACATTTTTAAATGTTTGCGCCTTATATTAGAAAAACAAATTTGTATATCAAACAAATTATTCACAATTTACACTAATTTGTTATATAATATTAAAATATTTGCATTTACCACTCCAAATTAAATATTTTCACTTAAAATAGGCTGTATATGCTATACAGACATTGACACATTTGGCGGAAAAAAAACCTACGCGCATGCGCGAGGTTCGGCGCCATTTTTCAATCACAATTCACAGCTTTGTTATCAAATATGTTTGTTATTTTATGACCACGTATGTCTGTCTTTTACTCACAAGTGTGTTGAAAAACGTCGTATGTAACAAGTGAGCGAAGTTGCTAATTGCATTTGAGCCCGAGCCGCAGGCGAGGGCTTAATAATGAGCCGAGACACATATACTATTACGGCATGGCTGTGCAGTATGACATGTGGCATACTGGTGACTTTTCCACTCACTTATTTTCTTGTCAAGACAACAGCAAGAACGTCATTCTCCCTCAGGCGCCATGGCTAGTGGCAGCGTCGGGTATCGGGTCACCCTCTTCCCTAAAATATGGTTGAGGGGGTGATGGCTGGTGCTTGCGTTATACTCGTGAACTGGTGCTGCTCATTGAGCATTGAGCTATGGATGTACAATACGAACATGACAAACTGGGACCAGAGTATTTAAACAAGAATAGAATAAAATAGTCATAGTATCATCAGCAAAACGACCTCGTATGGTCTATATCACAGGACCTCTTTCACCTGAGCAAGTAGGTACTGCAGTTAGGTTTACGTTTATAAGGAAGTTTATGTAATGACTAAAGAAATAACAAAGAAATAAATAAGAACGCATTGTGCATTATTATTGTAAAAAAATTACATAAACAAGAAAAAAATTCAGCATATTTTACATAAAACTACAATATCAAGAGGCCTTATTACCAAAAACAAATGTTCTTATTATCACTACTGTCTTTATTATTTAAAAATAGTAGGGACTGCTCTTCCTTCATTTTTCATAGAGTCTACCTACAGAAGTAACAAATCCCCTGGAAATGGTTGTTTCGTTGAATGTAATTGAAAAGGTAAAATTAATTATATGTTGTATGGAGCCAATCTAACAAGATAGAAATTACGATGTATCGAACCAGTCGCAGAAGAGACTTGTTTGTTTATCCTAATAAACGAATTTATAGGGCCGTAAGATTGTTTATTTTTTAAATCACTTCCTCGCTATTAATGTCTTTGTATAAGAAATGTTTAGGACCATTTCTTTGAATTATGGCGTGGCAAACACCACTTTTTGATTACTAGCCCGCTTACTTATGTTGGTGCTTAAAATATATGTAACAAATAGGAAGTCGAAAATAAAAAAACACTAGCTTTAAAATTCCGAGGGAATTTCGGAATAAAAAGAAGCCTATTGTCGAGAAACAGAACAAAACGAAAAGAAGCGTTACTCGCAAAACACGATAGAATTAATCCCTGGACAGTTACTTAGTACTGAGTCTGTGGGCTTGGCTTAATCACAACAAAATCTTAATTCGCGAGTCCGTTCCGTCAGTTACTTTACAGTTACAATACCAACTCAATTAATACCGAGCTACTATCGACCGTCAGTCCGAGATACGTCCGCGCACCTAGCCGTCCTAACCGTATCTGCGTCACTTGCCATCATCCTACTTCAAGATACAACCTATGGCGCTGCAATCGAATGTCAGTCATTCATTGCATTTAGCGCCCTCTTTAACAGTACTACCAACATACTTCCGCTACCATGAAGTCATACAAACATCTTAATAACGCAAACTCATCGTTATCGCCAACACGGCCATCCTGCGATGACACACGTACTCGTGTGTTAATCTGAAACAATCATACCAAAGTGGCGGCTTGGCCACTCCTGACAATGAAGTCAAGCTAATTCTCAAAAGAAAAAACACAAGTTTCAATTCTTTACATTATAAATCTTTTAGAATACTCAACAACAAAAATACCGTTTTAGTTAACCAAGTTTCAAGCACCATTGAGTAACAATTATCTCCAAATCAAACATTGAAATCCATTAATTTCATTATTAACAACAAGGTATATCGTTCGTGGTTAACAGCAATTACATCATTTCCCCACGGAAAACCTGAGTCAACCAATGACTCCTTCAACACACTACCCAGAATCATTCTGGCGTAGTCACAAAACCAACGAACGAGAACCTGTATCCACAGCACATTAAATCTCTTCCAAAACCAGAAATTACATCTTTCTTTACAACTGCAATGGATACTTGTACTTTTGGCAACTTCAAAACTTTAACCGCTACAGATTTTTTTTTATTTTACTTCAATTTAATATTTCCATCAAAATTCTAAATCCAAGATTTAACAATTTACGTAAAGCTACCACTGGTTCGGAAGATCCATCTACTGAGAAGAACCAGCAAGAAACTCAGTAGGAATCGGCTAACGTCAACGCATTGTACGAACCACAATACTTTCGATAAGAAAACCGCACATTAAACAATGAAATTTATTTTGAATGTAACATCAAACAATCTGACAGCGGTCGAACAATAAACAAAGCAAGCATAAGCTGCTAGAATAACCCAATTAATTAGCAAACAATGCAAAGCTCTTCTGCAGTGACGTCCATCCCGTCACAAACGTAATGTAACCTCCACTAGGTTACATCACCTCACACTCATAACCTCTATCCGGTTATATCAACTCACACTCATAACCTCCATCCGGTTATGGCGTATATCAAACCAATAAGACCATTGCATTGTACTTCATAATTCATAACAACAAAGTACTAAAATTGTTCGACAACTGCAAACAGTTCGACAGTAAAATCCAGCTCTTTTGTCAATCGTAACAAGTTCAACGCATTTTCAATTTTCAATCATTTCAATCTTGACGTTATTACCTATCTCCGTGATTCATTAAACACACACTATCGTAATATTACGTTTCAATTGCCAAAATAATAACAAGTTTACTGTTACTAAAACATAAGAAAACGTGTCTCCTAAGAATCGCAGCAAAATAATCTAAGATTGGCAAGATACAAAGCGATTTCTACCGAGTCACGGATACACGATAATCAGAAAGAAAATCTACAACTTCAACGTTAAATTTACTTTCATTATCATTAAGTACTTAAAACGCAATATCAAAACTTTTGAATATTATCTTTCGCCTTAAATTGAACTTCATCTATATCAACTAAAGTTACGAAAAACCATTTGATACGTCTCGACAAACCGTACGTTATTTCAAAACAATTTTAACTTGTCACATCTGTGCAAGCTATACAAAACTAACAAAAATGATGAACTATCTTAGGCACGTGAATTTACTCTAATCACTGACTCTCTCACTCTTAAACTGTTTCCATAATTAATCACTTCTTTAGACTTAGACAGGGATTAATTATAGTTCTCTCCATAATCACACAACCACAGATCCTTCCGTCACATAGCTCCTTTAGACTTAGGCAGCATCCGATAAGTTTCAGTTATACACCTTTATTCTTAGGAAATATACTGCCTTATTTCAACAGATCTATGATTGTGTGATAATCACACAACCACAAATCCTTCCGTCAGATAGCTCCTTTAGACTTAGGCAGCATCCGATAAGTTTCAGTTATACACCTTTATTCTTAGGAAATATACTGCCTTATTTCAACAGATCTATGATTGTATGTCGGAGGTTACCACAACTCACTCTAATCACAAACGAAAGTTAAGCTTGGGCAGATCCGAGAAGACTATTCGCAAAAATAATTCGACACACTAATTAATATTAGGATTTAGGCTTATCCCACTTCTGATGTCGAGAAACAGAACAAAACGAAAAGAAGCGTTACGAAGCGCGAGTCCGTTCCGTCAGTTACTTTACAGTTACAATACCAACTCAATTAATACCGAGCTACTATCGACCGTCAGTCCGAGATACGTCCGCGCACCTAGCCGTCCTAACCGTATCTGCGTCACTTGCCATCATCCTACTTCAAGATACAACCTATGGCGCTGCAATCGAATGTCAGTCATTCATTGCATTTAGCGCCCTCTTTAACAGTACTACCAACATACTTCCGCTACCATGAAGTCATACAAACATCTTAATAACGCAAACTCATCGTTATCGCCAACACTATGTGCTTTTTTAGATTTTACTCTATCACTATGCCAAATTGCATTCAGATCCGATTAATCTTTTTATTCACTAGAAATAATTTTGAAATTTATTTTATGAAAAATAGAAAATAAAAATCGACTACGTATTTTAAATCCACACATCATTCTTAACCCGATTTTAAAATATTATAAGTAGGATATTTTGGAAGTCCTTGTATTTGAAACAATTTTTTCCTAGATTTCTACTTATATACCAAAATTGTAGAATGGCAAGCAAGAATGGCTACAAACCGTTCACTATAAGATGTCCCCTGCCTGTTGATGTTGGCAGCATTGTGGCAGCAGTGTTACCAATAATATATGTACATTTTAACCCCGTAATCTAACTTTGTTTATACCTACCACGAATAAATATATGTTTAATTTTCTGATTTGTAAATAATAAACAACTATAACACTAGGAAGGTTTTGAATGACGACACAATTTATATTATACGAGGGCGAATCAAAAGATTCTTAGAATGAATACAAAAAAATAAAAAAATTAAACAAGAATATTTTATTTTTCTACGTAATCTCCTTCTAATCTAATACACTTAGAATGCCGCATCTCCAACTTTCTTATTCCTTCCGCAAAAAAATCATTTACTCGACTATTAAAAAACTCCTCTGCGGCAGTCATAACCGCGTCATCATCGTCAAATTTAGTTCCACGAATATGCTCCTTTAATTTTGGAAATAAGTGAAAATCACTCGGGGCTAAGTCAGGAGAATATGGTGCGTGATCAAGGACTTCGAAGATAGCACTGCGGATTGCGGTGAGCGCAACTTCCAAACGATGAGGTGGAGCGTTATCCTGGAGAAACAACACGCCCAATGACAATTTCCCACAACGTTTTTCTTTAATGGCTTCACGTAATTTGGGGATTAAGTTTGCATAATAGGATCCAGTTATCGTTTGCCCTTTTGGCAAGTAATCAATAAAAAGGATTAATTCACCATCCCAGATAACGAAAACAGCTTGACAAGCAATAGTGCCAACATAACGGCAGGGGACATCTTACGATGAACGGACATTAGGTAGGTACCCTTTCGCTAATACCATTTTCTCGTTATGTGGAGATTCATACTATTAACAACTTTGTAGTGTCGTACGTATGTATGTAATAAGATCTAAAGTTGATTTATTAAAAAACTACAGTCTTGTTACTATAAGTTTCATTGTTTTCGAATGATTTTCGTGACAGTTCTAATTTTCCATTACCCGCAAACTATTTGCAACTAATACAATATAAATTGGTGCGTTAAGAAAATAAAAACTATGTAAATGAAATGTTTTATTCTAAAATAATAAATTGAACTATTAATAAAGTGTAATTGTTATTATTAACAGTAAATAAATTAAGTAAATGTCATAAAAATATTCATCTTAAATAGACAGATTCAAAGAAACGGAACGTTCATTTGATAGTTTTTGACACTGAATCGACATTAAATCGATGAACATGAGCGGCCATCCTGTAATCGGAAGTTTGTATACATTTTTTCAACCAACTGATTCGATACATCAAAGCCATCGAATGGAAGATCGAACAATCATGGGGCGTACATCAAATTCATTTACGAAGGCTGTACATTGCGTTAATCAGAAGTAGATTAGATTATGGTTGCTTTTTATATGACAATAGTTCGAAAACCAATATGCATAAGCTTGATAAAATACAAAACCAGCCTTTGCGAGTAGTAGGCGGTTTTATAAGAAGTACACCGATACATGTTATGGAGTGCGAGCTCTGTGTTATTCCACTGCATATAAGAAGAAAATGGTTAGCCATAAAATACTGTTTAAAATCACTTGCTCTGACTGGCAATGTTACCATAAAACTTATATTAGAACTGAGCGCTCTTAGAAACATCAGGTACTGGTCTAGTAAAAAACTTCCTTTGCTTGTTAGAGTTTTTGAAGAGGTAAGGGAAGAAAGTATACATTCATCTGCCATTTTAGAAATGTTTACCTTAAATATATGGGTCACAAAAATTAATATTCTAAATACAATAAAAGTTCATTTGGATTCAATTAATATGTCTAAGAAATCTTACAATTATATTATGCTAAAATTCGAAACTTTAAAAGAACTGAGAGAAAACTATCCCGATTATTATGTTATTTACACTGATGGCTCTAAAAGTGCTCAGGGTAATGGCACTGCTTACTATGATGCTATGCAGCCAAATGATACCACTCATAATTATTTTAAAATAGTAAGTCATACATCAATTATGTCTTTGGAACTCATTGCAATATCAAAAGGACTTGATTATATTCAAAACATTGGAATCAAAAAAGTATTAATCTGTGTAGATAGTAAAAGCGCTTTGTATCATATAGCTCGATGCGCCTCTGGTAGCAGAGGTGCATCGATAACTTATGAAATTCTTGCAAAAATACAAAATCTAAATAACAATAGGTTTGATCGGAAATTGCAATGGGTTCCATCGCATATAGGTCTAGTAGGTAATGAGGAGGCTGATCGATTGGCTAAACTAGGTATAACATCGGGTAGAGAAAATAATATAAGAACAAGTTATATGGAACTATTACCAAAATTAAAAAGTAAGTGTCACGATACTTGGAAAGAATATTTTGACGAAAGGTCTAAAGTTAAAGGAATCTGGTATAGATCTATTGTATCTGAGCCTCCTCATGTACCATGGTATGGAAGCACTAGAATTAAGCGAAATATTGTTGTGTTCGCTTTCAGACTGAGATCTGGCCACATTCCTTTGAACGGATTTGGATTTTTGATGAAAAAAATAAATTCACCTAATTGTGATGTTTGTGGAACGCTAGAAGATGTTCATCACTTATTGATGGAGTGTGTCCGGTTTCAGTCTGAAAGGGAGGAGTTGATCGAAACTCTCACTTTGAATAAATATGATGTGGGAATGTTCCATAATATATTATGTGATCCTAACTCTGAAGCAGCGCTAGCTATGTTTAAAATTTTTAATGTAAGATTTAGTTAAGAAAACATTGTAATAGGTTACGATGGGAGTGACATGTATGCCAATACAAAAGTCCCTTTAAATAAATAAAGATTTAAAAAAAAAAAAAAAAAAGATCGAACAATTTCATTACGGCAACGTCACAAAGATTGTAAATTTTGAACTGTCACAAAAACCACTTGAAAAGAATTCAACAGTTACAGGGCCCTATTTCATAAAACTCATATCGACTGACAATTGTATGTCGACAATTCATTGTAAAATTACAAAAATGCGTTTCATAAAACCCTGACAATTCATCCAAAATTGTCACATAATGCGTTTCATAAAACAATTGTAGCGACAGGTGGTCTACTGACAAATGTCATACAAATCGCTATGAATTGTCGCTTATGAAACGCCTGTCATGTGTAATATTACCAAGAATTGTAGACTTGTCCTGAAAATCCGACAGGCAAGCGAGGACCTGTCAACGACTTACAATTGCAAAAAACGAAGAAAAATGATAATAATTGATGCAAAATAATGATAATGGTGGCCATTGTACACGAAATTGAATTCAACGGGCATTTAGCAAACTTTGTATATTAATAAAAAAACTACATTAATTTTTGTATAATTTTGATTGGTGGGTGACCCTTTAATTTGGATTTAAATAAGTATTAAGGAAGTGTGTATGTGAAATAGAGATATAGAATTTAATGATTCATAAATTGTGATGGATGGAAGGATGACGATGAGTAGGTACCTACATGCATGAGAGACGTCGCTTTAAATTGTCATGCGTTTTGAAATTGTAAATACCCTTTTCTAGTTACGTTTCGTTATCATCAAAGGTGAGTGAAATGATTTATAAATGGATTTAATTTTTTTTACATGTAGCAACGCTTTAAACCCTGAAAATTGTCGTGTCGACAATTTTTATGAAACGCTTTTTACTGACACTTGTTTGTCACCTGTAGAATTGTAGTTTTATGAAACGAAAGTCATGTGAAAATCGCTAACAATTGTCAGTTTACCGCGAATTGTAGCTTTATGAAATAGGGTATAATATACAGTTTGTCCGGTCACGACCTTGCGATAATTTAAGGTTACAAAATATACCTAATTTCATCGACAAAAACACCCATATATAGGGGTCTACCTCCCCTCCTGTCGGAATGGCCGCCATTAAATTTTTTTTATTCTTGTAGATACCTTTGATGAAAGATGCCTATTTCTCTGGACAGAAAGATCCTACAGATGTAAAAAAAAATTATTTTAAAGGTAGAAATAGTAACTATAAAATAAAAATAAACATTATGAAAAATTTCCCTACAAAATATCTTAAAACATTTACAATGCTAATTTAAGTGAAAAAAATTAACTGTTTTTTTTATTTTTCTTAACATATTTCAAAAACTAGCACATTGATACTATTTTTTTTAATACTGTCCTAATACTTAAGGATATTACTTACAAATTGACGTTAAAATTATTGTTGTTCATTGCATAACTCGAGAGTTAGGGCTGTTTGAATATGACCCTTTTGTGAGGGTCCCTAACCCATGTAGCAACATTGAATAGGGTTTATGTGACAAGGACGGAAAATGATTTGTATTATTGTTAGAGCAGTGAATAAGTACCTAGGACAAAATCATGTTTGATCAGCTCAGGTATCGAAGATAAATGTTTGTTAGATAAATTAATAGCGCTCTACATTCATGATCCGCGCAAAAGGGTCATGTTCAAACAGCCCTAACTCTCGAGTTATGCAATGAACAACAATAATTTTAAAGTCAATTTGTAAGTAATATCCTTGACTATTAGGACAGTATTTAAAAAATTAGTATCAATATGCTAGTTTTTGAAATATGTTAAGAAAAATAAAAAATAAAACAGTCAACTTTTTTCACTTAAATTAGCATTGTAAATGTTTTAAGATATTTTGTACACACCACTGTTCCATAATGTTTATTTTTATTTTATAGTTGCTATTTCTACCTTTAAAATAACATGTTTTTAACATCTGTATGATCTTTCTGTCCAGAGAAATCGGCATCTTTCAGCAGAGGTGTCTACAAGAATAAAAAAAAAATTAAATGGCGGCCATTCCGACCGGAGGGTCGGTAGACTCCTATATATGGGTGTTTTTGTCGATGAAATTATGTATATTTTATAACCTTAAATTATCGCTAGGTCGTGACCGGACACACTGTATATTGTCTTTGCTTCCAAGTGCTTTCACGCTGACGACGATGACAGAAGTCAGAAGGCAGTCAATTGTCGAAGTCAGTCAATCCTTCAATCAATTAATATTAATGTCAACAAAGTTTAAGGTTAAATAATAAAGATGTATACAAAAATTTCGTAATGCGCACATATTTTTAAACTCCTTCGATCATGTTTTAAAAGCCCGATAAAGATTATATAATATCTTAATAATGTCTGATCGGCAAACGCTCATCTTTGTCACCGGTAACATGAAAAAGCTCGAAGAACTCCGGGCTATCGTGGGAGACAATTTTCCGCTAGAAATAATCAATCGTAATGTAGATTTGCCAGAGCTTCAAGGTGAAATTGACGAAGTTACTATATTGAAGTGTCAAGAAGCAGCATGTCTTCTGAATGAACCAGTTTTAATCGAAGACACCAGTCTCTGTTTTAATGCACTTGAGGGTTTGCCAGGACCTTACATTAAGTGGTTTTTGGCAAAACTAGGACCCGAAGGTCTACATAGGCTCTTGAGTGGTTGGGAAGACAAGTCAGCTGAAGCAGTGTGCACGTTTGCTTACTGTGATGGAAGACATGAAGAAAAAGAAGTCATTCTGTTTCAAGGCATAACCAAAGGAAAAATTGTAAGTCCAAGAGGATGTGTAGACTTTGGCTGGGATTGTATTTTTGAACCTGAAGGCTACAGTCAAACTTATGGTGAAATGCCTAAAAGTGTAAAAAATAAAATATCACATAGATTCAAGGCAGTTGAAAAACTACAAGAATTTTTCATTGCTAAAAAATTTGAGTAAGTGTCAGTGTGTTAATAGTGAAAAAATATAAATAAACCAGGGACATAGCATTATTTATTTTTGTTTCATTCTTATTGACTAATAATAGTTAGACTAATAATATCTATCTGCATATTAGAAGCTTAAAACCCTAATAACAATATACTTAAACTAATAAGTTCTTAAATAAAATACTGATTAATAATATAACAAACAACTCATTATTTTTACAATACACAAAACTGCTGCAGGATTTATGTATACTGGGTGCCACATAGGGTTCTAAATTTGAATTATTATAGTTCTTATAATACCACTCCTTGCTATCTACTTCTCTTACTCTACTATGAATATTGTCAGAAAATCTAGTTTTTGCTTCTCTATTTCTTGCAGGTGAGTAGTTTTCTGGTGTTTCATGAAGATCTAAGTGTGGCATGTTAACTTTTGTGATTGTAGCTGATCTGCTGCTGTGATTTCTTCTAGTGAGTTCTTCACTGTTTGGCGTAAGAACAGCAGATAAAGCTGTTGGTAGATTATCAATTTGTTTTTTGGGGAATGGTTTTGATGTCACAGGGTATGCAGTAGAATATGAAGCTGAGCTTGACTCTAACCAAGCTTGCAAAGTCATATCATTTGATGTGTCAGTAGTTATAAGAATTCCTTCTTTTTCTGTCACATGTGATACTGTCAAGTTAGTTTCCATAAGATTGTATTTACTCATATTGTTAGGATCACTTTTCTGTTCCTCTACATTTTTGGTCCGATTATATGCTACATGTGTACTATTATCATTATCTAGATAAGTTTGTAACTCATGAATTTCACTTTTCAATTTAGTATGTGAAGTAGTATTCTGTGCAGTTTTAGTAGGAGCCTTATTTTCCATAATAGCAATACTTTGCACCATATTTCTTTGTGTGCTGTAACTTTGTGTACTAGTTTCGATAATTACTGAGCCATTGTAAGTCAAGGTGGGGTTTGGTATAGGCATAAATCCACTAGCTGTTGTTGGTAATACTGGTGAAAATCCCCCGGTTTCAAATTTAGGTGGGTCCGGACCGGAAAATATTTTATTGCCTTCATTATTCTGTTTGTTGGAAGACCAATCTAGCTTTCGCCCTCCATTAAACATTTTGCCTACATTTAAAGATGGTAAAGGCATTCCAAAGAATGTAAATCCACTACTATGCTTTTCCTTATTTTTTTCTGTTATTTTATTTGTAGTTGAAACTACTGGTTTTATGGTAATAACATCTTTTGAAGTATTATTTTGTACATTCAATTCATTATTCATGTTTTCTATTACTGTTTCATTATAAGGATAATCAACATATTCATCATAGAAATATTCTGATTCTTCAGGTAGGGGTTTGTTATTTATTTTATTTGCATCATAAGTATTTTTAATTTGCTGTGTGTAACCTTTAATTTTATCTAAAGTAGAAAATACTTGTGTTGTACCTAAATTTGGCAGTAGTGCTTCATTTTCGTGTGTTACACATGCTCTCAGGTCCAAATCATTTTCAGGTACATGACTGCACTCCTCCCTAGTAAATGGCATGCCTTTAACATATGTTCCATCAACACATTTTGGTCCAACCGATGTGGATTCCAATAACCAGGATTTAAGCCACATCATTCCGCAATTGCATGTAAGTGGATTACCTGAAATAAATTTAAATATAAGTACCATAAGATCATGAAATTGAACGTAACAGTTGAAAGGCTAACGCTTTTATTCATAAAAATATGACAAACCTATTTTCGTTAAAATACTGATAAAATGGGCTAGCTGTCTTTAATTTTACAAAAGGGTGAAAGAATCTAAGCTCTTGATAAGTCTCTGTTAACTTCAATAATTATTAAGAATAAGGGGTGGATATCTCTTTATATCTTTTATATGCCACAAAATCCTCAGTAAACTCCCAAAGTAGACTTAGTTATTTACAAAATGGTATATGCAATTATGCATGCATACTTTGAGCCAATAAATCCAGTTATCTACAGAAAATAAAAGCTTTCAAACACATATATCGTTTGGTCTAGTGAAATACTATATTATGTATCTGTGTAAGAGAAATTTTACTGACATTATAAATGTGAAAGTTTGGATGGAGGGATGTATGTATGGATGTTCCTCAATTTCGGCTGAGTGGCGCAACGGATTTGTATGAAATTTGGCATATGGTTAGGGTACATTCTAGAATAGCACATAGGCTTTATATCCCGGTATTCCCACGGGATTCGAAATTTCTCTAGTCTTAAATAAGATTCTGTTACGGAGACTATACGGTCGATCTTTAAGATATCTTAGGACATTTACGCCCCAACGCTGCGACACGCGTGTCTACGCGTGTTTGGGAACAAGGTATTCGTTGCCAATCCCCAGAAAAGGGATGGCAGGCCGCGGCCCACGGCCCAACGGTTGATGTCGGGATGTTGTATATATGCTAGTCGATATAAGAACTTTCATAGCGCGATGCAGAAATTATGTCGTGTCGTCATCGTTCTATGGAGCGTCGCTAGATGTCGCTACACGTGTATTTACACAAAACTGCTACGGACGTAGCTATGCGCATACGGTATGGTCGTCGTGGGACGTGGCTAGCTCCCGCGTGTACTACACTACACGCCCGTACATCATTTTTCGATTTTAATCGAAGTTTAACCAAGGGATTGATAACTTACAACATTGTAAGCTATGTAATAATAAAAAGTTTTGCTTTTGTACTTAAGTCTTTGTTATTCTTAGGGATATAATAGAATGTTGCAATACGCGTTATATCCTGATTGTAAGTGAAGATGAGGTCAAAGATGCTAATAAACAGGTTTTAGAAGGAACTGGCCCTTCGTAAAATATTTCCGTTACACATTATCTCTGGAGCGGTGATATTGGGCGGCAGATTTGATACGGAGGGTGGTCGCTAGCCAGATGGACCCTGAAGGGGCAAGGGCCATTTAGATTAGTCGCCCTTTAGGTACGACACGTTTATAAAGGGGCCATCTAATCCCATTCTAAGCCAACCCTACGCCTGTTTTCCAAATGTATTGATTCTTGGCTAGCTTTGTTATGTTTTTTATTTTTATTTAAATAATACTTTTAAACGAACGAAAAACAGAGCCCGAACCAACTTGATATTATTTGAGTATAAAATAAAAATGGCTAAAATAGATTTAAAGCTTACCATCGATGTCAAAGATTGCTATATTATTTCTCAGTTTTATGAAAGTTTTTTCAGAAACGGTCATAAGTTTATTATGCCGTAAAGATAGGACTTTTAGTCGTGGCATAAAGTCAAAAGGCTGGTCACCAATATAGCAGATTAAATTGTTGTCCAAGTTAAGTTCCACCAGCCACTCCATGTATTGAAACGTAGCTCTAGTTAGCTTGGCCAACTTATTAAAACTGAGATCTAGCACCTCCAGTGATGACAACTGCCGCAGTCCTGAGTGATCTATACTTGTTAGACGATTGTTACTTAAATTCAAATATTGAATAAGCGGTATCCCCTCGAATGCTCTCGGAGAAATATGTTGAAGTCGATTGCCTTGTAGCTCTATAATTTTTAACTTCGGTAAGTTTACAAACACACGGTCCATCAGTTCAACTATTAGATTCCTACTCAAGTAAGCTGCGACAAGCTTAGGTAAATTAGATATAGCTTCAGGCTGTAATAATTCTATCCGATTGTTCTCCATGTCAATTATTTCTAAGTCTCTGAGATCCTTAAAACTACCAGTGCGAAGCTCTGTAATTTTATTATTTGGTATTTTGTATTCGGTTAACGTTTGAGCATTATTTATTGAGTTACCATCAAAATATTTAATGTTGTTGAAGCTGGCGTCAAAAATTTTCAATTTCGGAAGCATATTCAGAGTTTTTGGGAGTTCGTTTAAGTTGTTCGAAGATACATTGAAAATCTCAACATCTAGTGCTTTATTAATAATATTTGGTCCAATAGATTTTAATTTATTTTTGCTGAAATCGATAGTTGATAGAGCAACATTATCCTTGATAACTAAGAAATCAAAGTTTTCTACTGTATTTCCCTGCAGATTCACCTGTTTCAAATGAGTCAACTTGCTGAAACTTTTAGGATGTATTGAGATAATTTGATTATGTCCCAAATCTAGAATTTCTAAGTTTTCTAGATCATTGAACGAAGTGGTTTCTATTTGCCTTAAACCATTCCTCGACATGTAAAGTCTTCGCAGGTTATGTAAATATTTCATGCACCCGACAGGAATTTTTTGAATTCCGTTACTTGAAATTTGTAGCGTTCTCAAAGCTGGTAGATCTAAATCAGGAGATGGCGGTATTGGTAGATTTGTTATTTGATTTCTTTGCAAGTATAACTGTTCAAGCCCTCTTGGTAAACCAGGAACAAATTCTATTAAATTGTTGGAGCTTGCATCCATTTCATAGAGGTTCCCTAAGCTTCTGAAGGTAGCAGGATGTATGGAAACCAAGGCATTTCCTGATATATTAACATATTCAAGCATAGGCGTCTCCATGAAAGTAATCGGATCGATCACTTTCAACTGGTTATTGCTTAAATTTATTCTACGCAAAGCCGGAAGATTGTACAGTAGCTTTGGCTGTAAACGTTTAAAATAGTTATTTGATAAATCTAAGCCTTTCAAGGCTGGCAGATTCCAAAATGGGCCTTCGTTCATGTCTGTCATAGAATTATTGCTTAGATGCAATTCTCTCAAAGATGGCATCGCTATAAAAGCATCTGATTGTATGAATCGTATGTTATTCTTGTTCAAGTGTAAACGCTCTAAGCTAGGATGGCCTCGTAAAGCTCCTCTAGGTATTTCCTGAAGTAAGTTTTCACTCATATCTAAAAACCTCAGACGAGGAAGAGCATCTAATAAGGCTCGGAATTCTGAAATATACATTATCTTATTTCCAATTAAATTCAGTTCTTCTACGCCACTACCAGAATGCTGTAGAAAAGATTCAGGATGTATTTGATTTATTTTGTTGTAGTGTAAATCAACTACTCGTAACTTGGGCACTCTGTGAAAAGCACCGTGGTGGATAATATTAATTTCATTATTAGCAATATAGATTTTTTCCAGCATCGGCTGATCAACAAAAGCCCCTTCGCTGAGTTTATCAATTATGTTGTAATTAAGGTTTAACAATGATAACATTGGCAGATCCCGCGTCGCCCTGCCGACCATAGTTGCATCAGATATTTTATTATTTGCCAATGAGAGGTCATTAAGAGATGGAAGTAAGGATAACGCTCTCATGTGTATCGCATTAATTCCACAGTTGGTAACTTCCAGTTTCTTTAGCTTTGGTAAGTCATAAAATGCATTTTCTTTTAGTAAGTGAAGATTAGGGCTTCCTTGTATAAAAAGGCGTTCTAAGTTTGGCAGATTTTCAAATGTGTGTTCGTTTATAACATTGAGGCTCCCACTTTGAATATTAATATATCGTAGTTTAGGTAAGTTGATAAATGCAGGTATACGTTTAAGGCTATGTGACTGAATTGTAATTGCTTGTAATTTTTGTAGTTTTGATAAACTTTCTCCAGGAAGACTTTTTAAATCGTTTTCTACTATAAATAGTTCGACTAAATGTGACTCTTGAGTTTCCAACCATGCTGAAGATAATCTTTCTATGCCGTTGTGACGAAGCATGAGTCTGAGTATCTTGACATTTTGGAATGTCTTTCCTGGTAACGACGGAAGGTAATTGTTTTCAATAATTAGTTCATCGACGGTATTTGTGATTTGGCCTCCGATTCTTTGGACTCCTTTCATGACTTGAGCTAAGTCGCTGTGGGTACACCTGTAATGAGAAAAATAATAATTGATGTATTTGTTTATTTAGTTCTGAGTTAATTTAAGTTGTAGCAAGGTAAGTCCTTCAAGCAGAAGCTTACCATATTTGCACGTCCTCGTTGCGGTGTGTGCATATACAAGGAAGTATAGTTTCTGGAGCAGGGCATACTGGAGCGGCACCACGGTCTGCGGCCTCCGTCGATATCACGAGATAAACCAGTATGAGCAACATCCATGGGCGATTTCTTTGTAAATCCATTTCTTGATAATTAGTAAGCTGGTCATTGTAGTTTCATAAGCGGCTTCATTTGTGATTAAAATAGGTCAATCTGGAAAAAAGTAAAGTTTAAAATCAGGTATATTTTATTAAATTTAATAAAAATTTATTCCATGACTTTTATTATGCTCATTTGCTGTTTGTTTACCATACTGCCATTTGACAGAAGCTAGTCTACGCATTAAGTTCATAAAAAAGAGTTCGTCCGTCTTCCTTCATATGATAAAATAATAGGTAGGCCGTGGGCGCGGTTAGGGCATCCAATCCCGCAGCATTTTTGTGATCTCGGTATTTGCGGGATTGATATTTCTCAATCCCGCGGGATCTCGGTATTAGCGGGATCCCGCAAGTGTGTATGTGGTACATTAAATTGTATATTAGTAAATATAGTGTAAGGATTGAAGGATACAAAAGAAATAAAAATCAACATAGCTTTATTAGTTTTAATTATCAAATCAAGCAAGAAGTACGATTATAATGACATATTATTTTTTTTGGAAATGTTTTCGTAAGATACATAATCTATCTAATGTATCATCTGCCAGGCTGCTGCGAATATGTGAAGCTAAATATCAGGCAGCTGAAAAAGCCCTCTCGGCTTCTACACTAGTGGGCGGAATGCATTTAAGTGCATTGTATGACAAAGATAAATATTTGCCTAGTGTAGCGGAAGCGCGCGTAGGAGGGTGTTTCTTTGCAACACCCATCAGTCCCGCAAATCCCGCGGGATCCCGCGCATGTAATCCCGCATTTTGCGGGACTGAAAAATGATGCAGGATCTCGGAATAACGAGATCTCGGAATACCGGGATTGGATGCCCTAGGCGCGGTCAACTGCAGTAAAATCAAAACCCGCGAAAATTCGTAGGGATAAAAATTTACCTTAACGTCATGGTTAAAAATTTGGCTTGATTGCAGAGTTAACTTAAACCTATTTTTGAGGATCAAAATCTCAAAACAATGTATTAAGGGCCCCATTCGCGAAATCTATGCGTTTTCAAACTCATTACAACCGGCCAATATTGTTTGTCTGGATCGGATAAAAATATATGTTGAAGTTTGTTTAATATATTTTATAAATCTGTGGATCAAAACACGATACTGAAAACTTTACTCGATCATAAAAAATTACGAAAAAGATGAAAATTTTAAGTGAATTTCCGATATTCTAAGAGAATATCAAACTTATACTTACAAAAACTTGTCATAATATTGGTAATGTAGCATAAAATTAATTTATGTGGATAATTTCTTTCTTAAACCGTTCTATTTTTCTAATATAATATAATATAATAAAGACGACGGTGCGATACAATTCAGTACCACGCGAGGCGTCATGGAGGTAGGACCTGTGTCGCTTTTGCTCCCGATTTTCCGAAGTAATTGATCGTCTTTTTGACCATAGCGTACACATAACAGTACGACAATTTAATTGTTTAATTTTTGTTAAGTCACATTTTATATTTTGATTGATAAATTAAAGGAGTATTATAAACAATTATCACTTCTGAATATAGAGCTAAAAACTTGTTTCTGATAATTTTTTTTAAGTTTATTAGACAACAAGTGCAAAAAAGCATATAATTTTTTTTGCGATAAATCTTTTCTTACGTAATCACCCGACGAAAACAAAAGGAGGATTATTATTCTATACGTACGTATACAGGGTTGATATTAACGCATCACCTCTTGTGGGCTGCCCCTCCACATCAATTCCAACGTAAATACTGATAGATGCACATCGATAAACATACAGCGTGTAATTTTTAATGCCATCTGTAGGGAAAGTACTCTAAAGAAGAGATAGCAAAATTTACTCCAAAGAAACTGTCCTTTATTATTCAACAGAAATAAAACCGCATTCAAAGATTTTTAAGAATTCACTCGTTTCACCTGGGATTCAAACCGACTAAAATCTGTAAAAATGACACCCTGTAATTTTATTGTGTGGTTCGTTAGAGCCAATCACAAGAATAAAATCTCTCTCACATACTAGGTTAATTCATTGAAAGGAAAACCATGAAATCTTCATTTTTAGATTTAAGTCGGTTCGATTCCTGGGTGAAGAAGCGAGTTTTTGAAAACTCTTTGAATACAGTTTTAATTTTTCCTAAAATAAAGAAATGTTTTATGGAGTAGAATTTGCTATCTCTATTATTAAGAAAACTTTACCCCCAAATGACATTAAAAAAAATTGCCATGTATATTATGTACAATATGTTCTGCCTGATTTCCCATAACTCTAGGGTCTTGATGGGGCCATGTAATAGAATCAAATAACATGTGAATAATTTTTCAATTTTCTTTTGGTTTTTATTTTTCATGCAAAATAATTCAATTAAGTCAAAAATAACTTTATGCGAAGTATGACAACGTGGCTTTTTCTACTCCTTTTTTATCGCTATGCACAGGTAGGTACAGTTTGCGACATTTTGCGGTGTACATTGTATGCAACTTTCCTCAACGTTTAAAATGTTTTTGTTGTTTATTGTATGACTTCAGTGACACGCGTCTATTGAGTGGATGAGATGTTACACGGGTGATATTTTAGAACTCATTATATTAAGACCGAGGATATCTTGGAAAGTATGCACTTTTGAACTACATATTCTTTGGCAAAAAGTATTATTTTTTTGGTAAGGAAAAAAACCTCAAAGTTATGGAATATATAATCAATATATATAAAACTGTTCCGTTACTGACTGAGTGACTGAGGTACTGAGGTACTGAATGACTGAGTGACTGACAGACAACGTATAGCCGTAACTACTCGGCGTAGAGAGATGAGATTTAGAAAATTCATTCTTTAGGAGATGTAGGGGTGCACTAAGGAAGGAATTCCCGAAATTCCCACGGGAACGGGAAATATAGGATTTTTTAGTTTGTATGAAAAATCTTATTCCTTAAGTGCACCGATGTGAAATTTGGTGTAAAGGTTTTTCAATGTGTGTCTGGTTGTGTTATGAAAGGAATTCCCGAAATTCTCACGGGAACGGGAAATATTTGATGTTTTAGTTTGTATGAAAAAACCCATCCCTTGAGTGCACGGATGTGATATTTGATATAAAGGTTCCTCAATAAGTGTCTGTTTGTATTATGGAAGGAATTCCCGAAATTCCCACGAGAAAGGGTTGGACTTTTTAGTATGTGTGAAAAATCTTATTCCTTAAGTGCACCGATGTGAAACTTGGTGTAAAGGTTTTTAATGTGTGTCTGGTTGTGTTATGAAAGAAATTCTCGAAATTCCCACGGAAACGGGAAATATATGATGTTTTAGTTTGTATGAAAAAACCCATCCCTTAAGTGCACGGATGTGATATTTGATATAAAGGTTCCTCAATAAGTGTCTGTTTGTATTATGGAAGGAATTCCCGAAATTCCCACGGGAAAGGGTTGGACTTTTTAGTATGTGTGAAAAATCTTATTCCTTAAGTGCACCGATGTGAAACTTGGTATAAAGGTTTTTCAATGTGTGTCTGGTTGTGTTATGAAAGAAATTCCCGAAATTCCCACGGGAAATGGAAATATATGATGTTTTAGTTTGTATGAAAAAATTCCATCCCTTGAGTGCACGGATGTGATATTTGATATAAAGGTTCCTCAATAAGTGTCTGTTTGTATTATGGAAGGAATTCCCGAAATTCCCACGGGAAGGGGTTGGACTTTTTAGTTTGTGTGAAAAATCTTATTCCTTGAGCGTACGGATGTGATACTTGGCATGAAGGTTCTTCAAAGAGTGACTGGTTGTGCTACGAAAAAAATTCCCAAAATTCCCACGGGCACGGGAAATATATGATTTTTAGTTTGTATGAAAAAAACTTATTCCTTGAGTGCATGGGTGTGATACTTGGTATAAAGGTTCTTTCAGTGGGTGTCTGGTTGTATAGTTTCTGAAATTTCCACGAGAAGGGTAGTTAAGCGCATACGAAGTTGCGGGATAAAGCTAGTATTATATAAGTATTAAAGAACACCTATGCAAAGTTGTATATTATAGAGGTGTTCTTTTTGATGTGTGCTGATAGATGCTGATGGGTGCTGATAGTTACTGATAGGTGACGATTGTAACTGATGGATGCTGACAGGTGCTGATGGGTAATGATGGTTGCTGATAGATGCTGTTGAGTTCTGATAGGTTGGGTGCTCAGATGTGCTGATAGGTGCTGATGGGTAATGAAGGATGCTGAGAGATGCTATTGGGTTCCGATGGGTACTGATAGGTGCTGATGGCTTCTCTTAGGTGTTTATCGGTGCAGATGGGTAACTACTGATAGGTACTAATGGTAATTTATAGGTACTGATGAGTGCTGATAAGACATTAGCACTGATGGTGAGATTAAGATGGGTATTAGTTATTAATATCGAAAAGAATATCAGTTAATTTGTTTGAATGGGTTACGTTCAAATAATATTGCTTTGCCTGTACTTAAACGTCAAATAAAATAATGGATTGAAAATGTCTGTCCGTTATTATACCTTCTTGTATTTATTTTCGTCACGAGTAAAATAGACTCTATTTCAAAAGTTCCAGATATCAAATTAGTTTGGTATCTTTATAATTTCAACAAATATGTTTTTGAGTAATGCTGCCACCTACAATTCTTTTGATGTACCTAGTTATTAATATATAAAAAGAACTTACTTCGTTCTTGAAAGGGAATGTAGATGGCATCTACCACCAATTTTCCTGTGTGTTGAAATTATGATTCCAGATAGTTATAATTTCACAGTATTAAAAGTTAGTTTAAATTGGTCACCTTTTATGTATTTTGTGGTTAAACTTTCATAATATGCTTTGTTTTTCAAAAATATAGTGTTTTGGACCTTTATGCATCAACTTTAGTAACATTAAATTATATCTGATCGGTTCTTTCACGAATAATCTAGTTCAAAGTTCAAACAGACAAACCCTTCGGCTTTATAGATTAGACGGCTAATACATTATGACGATACATAGACATTTAAGAATATAATCATACATTACTATTTTTTTGATATAATTAACTACTACAAATTTACTACTTCGTGTAAACAGGTGCACATTCCGAAGGGGTGGATTGAATTTCATTTCATAAAAAAATTAATTATTTGTAACATTCACACTACATTATTTAGCTCAAATTAACTCGTGTTGTAGTACCTAAATAACGGATCCATACTAAATAATAAATGCGAAAGTCTATCTTTCTGTTCCTTTATTTCAGCCAAACCATCCGACCGATTTGTAGAAAATTAGTAATGAAAATAGCTACCAAACCCTACTTTTTTTCAAACACCAGCCCTATTGGATTGGAATGAGAGAGAGATAAAAGCTTACGTAAAAGATCTCAACTACCTACTTATCTGATTTTAATGAATTTTGGAACAAATAATTTATGAAAGTTATAAATTAACGTCACGATATACTTTCAAGTCAAAATAGCACGATTTTCACAACAGAATTCAGTAAGGATATAAATTTAAAAAGATTTCATCTATAGAATGGCAATTACAATATTTATAAAAAATAAAATATTAAGTATAGGTATCGCAATACTAAATCCAGATAAATAAAAAATATAGATTCTATTATATCATCCTTGACATAAGTTTTAGTCATCGTAGAAACGAATTTCGTATAACAAGGCACACCATAGGTATAGTACTACTATATTATTGCTATTAATTATACTGTGACATTTCTGTGCGCTGACGTGTTCATTTACGCAACTGCCCGCCACGCAGTCCCATATAGCGTTAATGCCTACTGTGGTCGAAAATCCTCGCCTTAAGGACTTAATGAAAAGACTCGATTCTTACGTCAGAGGTGGATCCGGATTCTCTACAACTGACTGTAGGTATATTGTAATGAACACATACTTACAAAAAGTGAAATTTTTTATCTTGTCTATCATTTTTAAACTGTATTTGGTTCATTTATTTTGCCCATTTTTATTAAATGTCATGCCTTCTAACTCAACAACGAGAAATCGGACCGGCCTGAAGATCTAAATAATAACCAGTAGCATATTGTTATTCTATCTGAATAATGTGTACAATAAAGAATATATCTTCATAACGAACATAACATTACGCAGTCAAGTACATCCAAAATATTCAGTAGTTCCTCTTATATTCCCTGTAACCATGTGTGTAGGTACAGTACAGGCGTTCTCAGTCTTACAAAACCTTAAGCAAAATCAAAATTAAACAACCTCGAAAAAACAATGCCTTACCAAATTCGGACCTGCAACAGCTTAATCTAGTTGCGTCAAGGACCTCCTCGTAAACAATGCAGCAGGGAAACAATAGACCAACCTGCATGGTCCAGTGGTTTAGCGGCACTTTCACTTAAGCTATTGTTCTTATTGGCGATTAAAAGTGTAAATGCGTTACCGTATTCTTTTCCTGCCCTAACCTACGTCATTCATTGTGACTGATCTTACGCAATGGTTTAAGACGCTTCAGAACTTATCGAAGTAGGTCAGATACTGGATTACGGACAAGTTACTTATTAATTTGTTTACGTAGGTATTGTTTGTTGATGACTATGTCAGTTCAAGTTATGAGATTCTCTTTAGTTTAAATGTGTTGATCCTGATGAAACATGATGATCCTGGATGTAGGTACCTACGTTATTTTTTGCAGATACATTACAGATCGATGGCGTTCCCTGAAGTAACTTATTGTTCCACCAGCTTATCCTGCCCTTTTTTAGTACACAACTTAACAACTACTATAATGGTATTATAATAGGAAGATGACCGATTCGCATGGACGCTTCTGCACGTAAGATGCTACTATCGGCAAAGTAACTGTAGATAGGCTAATTAACGGTTCAGTATAAGAAAGCCTGTTTGGCTTACGTAATGGAACTAGAAATCAAGAGTAGTCTAGATTTCTAGAAGATAATCTTGACATTTTACCGTATAGCTGATGACCTAAGGTTCAGAAAAAATATAAGATCGACTTCTTTGAATTTTCAAGATTATTTCAATCATAGTATGCAGTCAACGAGCTGAATCATTGCAGCTCATACCTACTGTTAGTCATTATCTCTAACTGTCAGAAACTGTCATCTCAACGTTCCCTTTGGCTGATTTTGGAGTAGAGCACGTGTGTACCAATAGAGTTGCTGTTTTGTTAGACGCGATTACCGCGGTCTCTAGTATTATTAAATTTAGAGAGAAAATTTCTGCGAATGATCATAGTGTTATGTGTAGAATTTTAGAGTAACGTAAAATTTACACCAAGACAGAAGTATTTTGTTCTGAAGGTATATATTTTTCAATGATGCTGTGAATGTTATTGAAATGGCAGGATGTTGCAAGCTACTAAATGAAGACGCAATTTTTCAATGTTTTATATGAAGTCATTAACTTCTGCATTAGCGGCTTAGATCTGTTATAACGGTAGTAAGTAGTTACTTAATCCGCTTTCGGCTTCATTATGGTGATGGATGTGATGAAGGTGAAGTTAGTAATTTAACGTACAGGGTAATCAATTTAAATTAATTTTCTTTGCTAGTTTTCTCAGTGACGACGTTTTTTTTCAAAACAAAGCTTTAAACATATAGTTACATTAAAACCTCCGATTTTATTTCTAAAAAAGTAACGTACCGACCATAATGCGGCCGAGTGTGGTAAGTTAATCCTTTATAAATTAATTTAAATCGATATAAAAATCCATAAACATATGAACTTACTTTAAAAAAAAACCGTGAAAAATATCAACATCGTAGCGCAGCACCTTGTATAAAACTTTTACCGATATTTAAACACCGGGTCATTCTACGGTTAGAGTGACAACAGGTGGCAAGCTGAAAAAATCATACATTATATGAAAATTTTAAGGAAATAACAAACATATTTAATAATAAATAACGTATACTTTGATACCACTAAATTATAATACCTAAATTTGTTTATTTTGGTTATAACACCATGTTTACCTACAAAAAAGTATCTACCCTGGCCTGTCCCTCTACCATTCTGCAACAGAGTCTTTAAAATTTAATACATTGCTAATTCATTAAACATCTGAGCTTAATTTATTACAATAAGTAGCGTAATTAACAATATTGAATACTTTCATAAAGTTACAAATAACTTTTATTTTCTATTTAAAAAATTGATGCGAATTTTGTCCTCTGTATTTTAAGTCTCCTCCCCTGGATATTTGTCGTTCATATAAAAATGGTGTTTAAATACTAAAGCGTCACAAATTTAAATCTTGAAGCATTTGTTTCAAAGTTAAGTTAGCTATAAACGTCGCGCGGGCCACTCGCGTGCTCTTATTGGCGGAGAGTCCGACCACGCCACTCAGCTCGCGCGTATGTTTTGGTCATTGCCGTCTCTCCACTGGTAAGTTTTGTTTAATTGTTATTTACAGTATAAGTACGTTTGTGACTTATATTTATTTTAATTTGTGCCTAGTTTACCAAGTTAGTTGGTTTTCTCGTTCAAATACATACTTTTCTGACAGTTTTCGTTTTTCAATGAAAACGTCTCTACCCTGCCATATTTCCCCTGCCTCATGAGATGCCAGGGTAGAGACCTTACATCCAGGGTAAATACAGAAGTGTAATATGATTACTATTTTTATTATTTTGCACACATTATTCTCCGTAAATCAGTTGTATGTTCACTTATATACCTACCTTTGAGATATGGTGTACCTATGTGTTACTTTTACTCTATGTAGTAGTTTTATATTCAGTGGTTTTTATGTTATTTTGCTACCCAAAGAGCTTTACTTAAAGTAATTTAGTGTCTGCTATTAAAATATGCTACAGCTTAGATAATATATTTTTCGATAGTTTTTCTTTTTGTTTTAGATCATGGCTCCCCGAGAAAAACTTACTCGTGAAGAACGTCTTGATAAAAACGTCTAAACAAAAAGAAAAGAACAAGAAGAAATATGAAAGAAAAAAAGAGAAAGGAACTATTAAAACTTTAAACCAAATGACACCAAGAGAAAAACAAAAAGCTAGAAACTTATGGAGAGAAAAAGCTAAACAACGTAGACGACGTTTGGCTCTTCAAGATATCAGTAATGCCCCTGTAACCCTGCCTAGTTTTAAAAACGAAGTCCCTATCAATGAAAATATTAACCATCGAGCGCAAGTTGGACATTTTATGCTTGGTACCATGGATTTTGAAACAAAGAATACGAGACCGCGCCTTAATGTTAATAACGTGTATGGGTCTGATACAGATTCTGACGACGAACCACTAATAAAGTATAAAAACTCAAAGCAGCTACTAACATCTCCGCCTTGTGACGCAGTTTCTGAAAAGCAAAACAGGCAAAACTCGAAGCCGACAACCCTCAACATCTGGGTTAAAAAATAAATTCGACAATAGCGATTTGGTCTTAGTGAGACTTTTGCATAAAGGCACCGAATATCGATATGTATCGATATGTGCACAGGGATTGAAGAAGATAATGAAGTTCAAGTAATTTTCTGCAAAATCTCTGACAAGACTGGCAAAAACTTCAGAATTGATGACGACATTTCTTTCATCTCATGGGATCAGATCATGGAAAGATTACCAGCTCCCAAATCAAAAATGAAAGGACAGCGTATTTATTATGTCTTCAACCAAAGTATGAATGTCTTTGAATAGGCTTGATCTCATTTGTTTTTAAATTCATTTTTTGTAATAAAATAGTTACATAATTTATTTTTTTAAATGGAAGTTCCTATTTATCTATACTAATATTATCAAGAGGAAACCTTTGTATTTTTGTATGTTTGTATTGAATAGGCTCAAAAACTACTGGACTGATTTCAAAATTTCTTTTACCATTACTTAGAGGGATTCTTCCGAATCTGTATAGGCTACTTTTTTTCCCGAAAATCCTGCGGGAATCGAAATTGCGCGGGTAAAACAGCTAGTGTTTTATATTTTAACAGAGTAAATAAATGCTCTATATTTTTATATCACATGACATTGAATGCAAGTTATGTGCCATAAAATAATCTAGTTTATTTTAAGTAACTACTTGTTATATTTTATTTATGTGTTGATTGATACTAAGAAATTTAGTTTTTTATGTTATAATAATTAAAGTTGCGTTGAAAGACTGTATGTAAATTTAAGTCTGATCTGATATTTGTAAACTATTACAAAATGTTTAATAATTAAAGTTGATTCTTATGAATAAAATAGATTTTTTCTTTCAATGTATTTCCCCTGTAAGTTAAAGTATCCTACCCTGGCCATTAAGTCTCTACCCTGGACGCTGTATCTCCCCTGGTCCATAAAAACTCTTGTAAAAATAGATTAATTAACTGGCCATCTTAAACAAATGTACAAAATACCTGGTTACATAATTCTATATAGTTAAAAGATATTATTTTTAATATTTACATCATGCCATCTTTTCAAACATCAGATGCCCTCTTAACGTAGAATGACCTACTAGGTTATCGATAAATAGTAGGTGTAACTCCATCGTTAAATTCCAATCGACGATTTCTTATAATCCTCACTTTAAAAATACAGACGCGGAAAAAACAAACTGTTAGTATTCAATAAGTGATTGTTTTTATCATTTGAAAAAACGAGAATCTACCATTTGCTTAGTTTCATGTCTTATTTGAAATTTATTTAACCACTGGAAGAAATCCTAGTAACATTCACAATAATATGATGTAATGTAACTGAAATCAACATTCGAAAAAAGGAAATTTTTAGTAGGTATCTGTACACATACTTAGTTCGTTTCGAGTTAATATTTCAAGCTCTATGTTTATATTATGCAAGAGTTCAAAAAGAATGGTATTCAATAAAACTAAAAGGTTCTTTCAGGCCTTATTCAAGGGAAACGAGGAAGCTCCTAGCTAGTTTATATTTATTTTAGTTGATTTCATTGTAGCAACCGTAAATGAATCTAGGAAGGAATCGTAATCCTTTCATGGTCTCCCAGACTTTGTTTACGACAATCGGATTATACTTGCATGCAAGCTCTATACCTATTGTAGTCATGAAGGAAAGCACAAAAATATTCCCTCTGCTCCTTGAATAAGCCTTTTACTAAGTCATTAAAAAAACTAGTACCTATTATTAAAGCTAATTAATAAGACTTGAACTCTATTTAATTATCGAAAAGAATTGACAGCGAATCTATCCTAGAGTCTTGATCAACGCTTAAGAATTGTTTCATAATATTTGTGGCGGATAATGAGAAGAAGGGTCAGCACGTGTAATTTAAAGAATAATATGTCATTTCAGCTAAAGCCTTGAGAAGGAAACCCAACATTAATCCTTATTTATATACGAAATTCAAAAAGTCTTATTCATAACGTCTAATATAGGTAGTACAGAAGACAGCAGATCAGGCGTTACAACCTGTCAAATTTTCCTCACCAATTTTTAACTTAACGTCGAGGTCATAGAGTTCAGATTCAATTACAATTTTTGACAGTTTTGGAACGCTTCTGTACATCTGATGACGTCATAATTGTATGCTTCGGGTTTAACAAGTTTTCGATAGTTGTTGAATAAGATATTAGGTACAGTAAACTAACTACGAAAAGACCAAAAGCCGGCGGAAAAAAACGATGCCCTTACCATCAGGAATATGCAATGCCGGGTATTATCGGTACAAATTGAACAAAGCCCAAAGATTTGTAAGTTTGTTTGATCACCCTTATGTCAGATACAACCAAAGAGAATTCCCAGCTCTTGGGGAATCAAGAAATTCCTAAGAGATCAAAGCTAAGCGAATAAAACCGCGCGTCGCTGCTAGTAAAATAATAAAATCTACCCCCTATGGACAAATAATGCTGTATTAGTAGAGCTACATTATTGAAAGAACATTTCGATAACTTTTTTGTAAATACGCACTTAGGTATAATAAGTAGTACTTACCTAAATCACCCAAACCCTTAGCAAATAATATTATTAGGTACAAACATTTTTTATGCAGCATAAGAAAACATACCCCAAAACTTTATTCTGCGACCCAACCTGCCGATCTAGACATAGGCATATCAGCCGGTATATTGCCCACTGCGCCACAAGGGCCATTAAAAAACATATTTTCACATCAGCGGTGATGTACTAGTTGTTTCCTAAACTATGAGGTTTATCTTCATCCCTGTCATCCATCACGCAAGATCAGGATACATAGAAATAACAAAACATTTATTATAACTAAAGCAATACTGAAACGAATTTAAATGTCCACTTACTTGAATGATCTGCAAATATTGATATAAAACTTTTCAGGTTGTTTCAATAAAAACTCAAAATAGAAAAAGGTACAGGTACAGTTTTTAAAAGTACAGTCAAATTCACAATCAATATACCGCATAACTTAACAACATCGCCTTATGTAAACGGCTTGGTAAACTTTTTGTCTATACCGCCAAAAACTTGCACAATTAAAAAAAAACAAGCTGTTCTCTTGCTAGCCTAGCGCGTACTGGGATGCAAAGTGGTTTTCGCATGTAAACATTACACTTTCAGTTCATGGTTCGATACCCACCAAGTAACTTATCTTTCACCATTGTGTAGGTAGGTACCTGTATTCTGCAATACGCACAGATGTGCAAGTCAACTTAGGTAGCTGATTAATGCTTTGCTTGTTGACTATAATAATTTATTTTATTTTTATTATTTATTATAATAAAATTGCATTTTGTGTTTTCATCCTCTTTTATGAAGTGCTTAAGATGTAATCTGTAATAAATAAGTAATAAAATAAAGCTGAAGTTTGGAGGTTTGTTTGAACTCGCTTATCTCGTAAACTACCAATCTGGTTTGAATTTTTAGATAGTCCAACTAATGGGGAAGGCTATATTTCATCGAGATATTCTATATTTGATAGCCTTTCTTAAATAAATATTATCAATATACCATGTAACTTTTTATCCTACGGGCTTTTAACTTTTTACATAATATTTTTTCAGAATTTTTGTTATTGTTCTTTTTTTAATTTTCATTTCAATCAACGAAGGTTTGAATGAACATGTCCATGTCACCTTTATAGAGGACTCGCATACCAATCCATAAACAAAAATACAACATACCTCTACCTAACTTGATCATCTAGATTCTAGCTTCATCGGCCTTGAGGCATGAGTAAACTTATTTTAAAAAGATTATAGGAAAGCTTACATAATATTTTTTACATTTAATTTGGCTTACTAAGTTTTTGTTTCGTTGAAATTCCATAACTTACAACTTGGTGAATAGTGAATAGTTTTATAGAAAAATGAGTTGCGCATTCTTCTATCATTTTCATTTTTATTATCTCCAGCAGGAAATTTTTCTTATCACCAAGTAGCGGTCGCCCCGCAACGTTTTAATTAATCCTCATGATCCACTTTAGCCAACCATGACAGTACGGTCTCGAGAGATATAACAAACGGCTCTCGTGGTGTCAAGTCAACGTGGTATCTACCCCACCGGTGGGTAAGACTAGCAATATGACATACATCATTATAGGTAAAATATAACTAACATTGACCTAGCAGGCACGGTCCCAGGGGTCATGTCACAGGGGACATGACCCCCAGATTCATTAAAAAGGTGGACTCCTTAAAAGAGTATAAGCTAGAGAAAACATACCCCAAAATATATAGACATAGGCTTAGTCCAGGCGGTTGCACAAAGAATTCATGTTAGATCTGGTGCCCTCACAATGAGCCACCAAATCCCGTGAAATTCATAGAAAATTTTTTTTTTTCGAAAAACCCTCTAGTCAGTCTCTGTAGGAGCGGTTAAACCGTTTAAGGCTCCTTTGATCACGAGGAACGTCAGTAACACGGGCTAGTTTTCTATGCTCGCTGTAAAAATATAAATCCCCAGACAATCACACCAACTTCTTGGCCCCAAACAAAGCTGTAATATGAGATACCATGTAGCGAACTTTTATAATAAAGTTACAAAATATTTAAGAATAACCCTTCGATAGATTTAAAGATAAGTGTTATGTGAAAAGGTTTACTGTAAGATATCCCGATGCAAGAAGATGGGATTCCCTGGCTGTAAATTGTTATTGTGTATTTTTAAAAGACGATTGCTGTTGAGCTTCTCGACTTCTTCTCAACAGATCCGAAGTGGTTGTAGATTCAGTTCAATTTGTAAATTGTTTGACTTATTCCAAGTGTACTTAATACCTACGTAATAAAGAATATTTTGACGTTGAACAAGGGGAACCTATATCTTTCGCCTTGTTCCGAGCGGGAATACTACGGAGGCCATTATTGTTGCCCTACTTTATAATAATTGTAATAATCAACGAATGCAAAGCATTAAAAAACCGTCTTCACATCAAAACTTTGGCTGAACTTTCTCTGAATTCAGACATAATATTTTGAAATTTTCCATGAAGTACTCAATCGATGAAATTTATATGCGACCAACTATGAAGTATCTTCTATCATATGAATTTTCAAAATCGATTCATAACTGTCCGAAATATCGTGTAACAAAGACCTTTTGGAAGTCGGTTGAAAACAATGGATATTTCGGGTTAAAATTGTCGCAGCTTACGAAAGATCTGCACGTCGTATCTTAAACAAAATCTGCGGTGTAGTAACCAGGAACTGTGTTTAGACAATTAAATAGAATCGTTTCGCATAACGCGATTTTATTTAATTACCTAAGAATAGAGGTACCTACATAGGTGGTAGTGAATGTCCATAATTTCTTTGTACAAATTTTATCTAAAATCTATTAAGGAATTACTCACGTATTGCGTGTGAGTAAATTTATTCGAACTAAAGTTGGTTATATGAGCGTTATTTAACACTGTACAGCTATTGTTTGTATTTTATTTATGAGGATAAGAACGTTATTATAAATGGTTGTAACTTGTAAAACATCGGCTGGGAACCAATACAACAAAATCAATAATTTGAAATTTTTAGGCCCATGAAATAATTGATGGCTAACAAAAAAAACCCAATAAAGAATCTTGTCAAGATAGAGTGTGAACACAATTCGCAATTTACATTTAGTAAACACGGCATTTGACCTCTTATTACAAATATTGGTTGGATTTTTCACAAACGCCATGACTGACTGTGACTTAATGCTAATAGTGGATAGAATAATAAATTTAAAGTTCTTTATTTAAAAATTAAAAATTATGTCAAAAAAGTTCGACGTAAAACATACCGTCGCCCGGAGTTCACGAACTTATAGCCTGTAAAAAACCCGCCTGTATTTTCTTGTACCTATAGAGTTTACTTCGGAGACTGCTCAAACAAATGTTCGGTATTTAGCTCACCTCTATGTAGACACCGCCAACGAATTTTCATAAAAAGTGTTTTGGAATAAATATTACAATTACGAACATAATAATGGTTTAAATGTGTATAAAATCTTTCTTAGGGGAATGTAACGCGTTGAATGTGCCGTGCGTTACTTTACGAGAAGTAAACGAAAGATTCTTAGTTTTAGGCTTTAAAAAAAATCTAGGCGTCATCAAGCGTGATTTTGAAATGTCAATTGAATTGTATACAAACATTGAAACATACGAAAATTTATTTAAAATATTTTTGTAATAAATCTTTAAATATTAGCTTTTTTATGAGATAATTACAGATAGAGTATAGTTAATGGATAGTATCCTTTAGGTATTACATTTGAATTGATCTGTCAGTAAGTACTTACCTAAATTTTTTTTCAAATTGTCCACATCTAATGCACCTTTTAAGAAGAAGATTTTGTGTTAGTATCGGGAGTCGTAACTTTGATGACAAGATCCACCTAAAATCAACATCCAACCAAGTAATAATTGGACATGAATAACTTAGCACTGGCGAAATGTAAAAAATTAAGTAGGTACCAAATTCGTAAAAAACATGCTCGGGAAAGATTGGAAAACTCACCGAAACAAATAATTAGCCAGTAGGAAGTTATTCAACTTACAAGTTCGATGACATAATCAAGTTATGAAGTTACCATGACCTTTAGATTTACCTACGCTACGTCTGAGTTTGAAAATAACACGTCCAATAAGTAGGTGCTCAGATTAAGTTGATGTGTTTTGTGCCTTGGGTCAGCAACGCAAAATTTACCCTGCATCTATAATGTACTATATCTATGGGTAGTCAGTTATCACCAGTAACTTGCTGCTCGGTATTAATTGCTTAAATTACTTAATATAATTATAAACATAATTAACTGTAATAATATTTTAAAGTTTTTGCATTTAAAATGCTTTATTACTCTTAAATAAATGAAAAAAATGTGTTTTAATAAAAATCACACGACCAGGACTCGAACCTGGGACCTCTTGTTTGCCGGACGAGTGCTCTGCCACTGAGCTACCCGGGCCTGGCGGTATGCCTCGAAATTACTAAACACATTTTTGTTTTAACGTTATATTGCTAACGTAGCTTCATCTAATGGTATATTATTATAGCTTTGCAGATAAGACCCGAGACCAATTTCTTTACAGAAATTGTGAATCTCAGTCAAAGTGAAGAATTGCAATGTTTAATAATATTTTAAAGGTTTTGCATTTAAAATGCTTAATTATTGTTAAATAAATAAAAAAAATGTGTTAAAAAAATCAACATAATGACGTACGTTAAATGATAAAAAATAAGTATGAATTCTACTATATTAAATAAGTAAATTTAAAATATATACCCAGACAATCCCACCAACTACATGGGCTCAAAGTAAGCAAAGCTTGTGTTATGAGATACCATGTAGCGAACTGGGGGGAAAATATAAATACATAGATAAACGCCCAGACCCGGAAAATGTTATCCACTACCAATAACCACAAGCCAAAAATCTCAGATGAATTATTATGTTTTCCTCTTCTTCCACGGCATTTGAAAATCAGCCCATGTTGATCTTGACAACAAAACAAGTTTGAAATTCGCAAAAAATTTAGGTACCTACTATTTATTTTGTTTTTTTTACAAACCTCATAAGAAGGTGTGTCCGACCAGCTAATACTAATACGTCTGAGGCATTCATGCTTCATCAATCGTGCTGAACAAATTGTGGACACGTTTGCCTGAGTTATATGAAAGATAAGAGCTATTTTTGTTTGATCATATACTACGTTGAAACGTCATAACATTTGAAAAACAAGGCTTCGGCGGCAAACCAGTTTCTAATGCCAGCCTTACTTACTTCACAGAGCAGTAACTGTTTGTATTGTGAGATATAAAGCCGTATTATCCATGAAATAAATTTGCTTTTAAAATAATAACATCTTAAGAAAAATGCTTCGAGCTTTACCACGGACATTTCAATCGATAAGAACGTATAGCAAACACTGTGATACTGCGAAAAGAAAACCCAAGATTTTGATTACGGGTAAGTTTTGTTACTTTTGTGATTTTGGGTCATAGTTTTAATTGTTCTTTTTTATTAATTAACTTAAAACAAACTCTCTAATTAAAAAACAGAAACGAGGTCTCGTTGGGAATATGTAGAGATAAATTTTTATTTTGTAGTCTGCAGTTGTTGAAGTTTTTTATTTTTTATAATCGTAAATAAACAATAATAAAGTGTTACGTAGATGTACGATTATACAATTAAAACAAGATTTAAGAAATAAGTATTGATACCGTAAAAGAAAACCCTTTTACTTTCACAACTAAGTATATTGATTCGACGTGGTTCGCAAGCCGGTTATATCAAACTGGTCAAAGCATGGTCAGTGCTAATATAGGTTAGTTGAACGCGCGCTAATCTGTTATTATCGGCCATGTATTACGTTTTATACATTATTTTACCTCGATTAAAAGATTTAGTTAATTAAGAATAGAATAGAATTCATTTATTTGCTGAATATGGTTCAAAAAGATCTTAAAACTAGGTAAGTAAATAAATAAATATTTCTGACACTCACACAAAATTATCTAGCCCAAATTAAGTTTCTTAAAGAACTTGTGCTATGGATACTAGATAACTGATATACTTAATAAATATATAAACATACATATTGAATAAATACCTACATATTTTTATAAGAATAAACTTAAATAAACATATAAACATCCATGACTTGACGGCAAATATCTGTGTTCATCACACCGATATCCGCCGCCGCCGGGATTCGTACCCAGGACCTCTGGCATAGAAGGCAATGTATGTTACCACTACACCAGCCTGTCGTCAACATTATACTTTTACATTTTCATAAAATTTATAAAATCAAAAACATACAAGTTTATCAATTTCATATCAATTCAATACACTTAGATTAAAATTCAATAGAATAAAATTAAATAAAACAGTGTCTCTAAAATAAAATAATGCCAACAAAAAAAAAATGAATACATAATGTCAATTTAAGAATACAATTTCAAAGGTCAATTTTATAAATTCATTTCAACGTCATAAAAACAATAACAACAAGATAAAAAATCATTTAGACTATAATAATTATGTTCTAATAAATAGTTAAACAGCTCTACTTTAAATTTATTAAATGTCAGTTTTTGTAAGTTATGAGGAAGTTTATTAAATAGAATTATTATTAATATGATATAAAGGATGTGTATCGGAGGATTCTTTAAGAGCGAGCATGTAGGATTACGAATAGGTAAGGATACTAACACTTAGGATACTAGGCGAAAGACTTAAAACCTTATTTCTAATTAATAATAGGATATACATTAGAGGAACTGAGGAAGTCAACTTAAATTGACGAAATCGTTGTTTACTTTCTGCCAGCCTGTCACTGAGACAGACATTTAAATCAAGAATCTGGCGCCAAAACGTTAGAGCTTAAGGACATAGACTATAAGTAGGTACCTATAATGTTTGCTATCGATGAAGTTGAGGAAGGTCTTGATTACATACTACCTCTATGCTATTACTTCTCGTAAATAAGGTACAAGGTGGCATCGTGTATCTACTGCAAATACACGATAATAATAAACAAAAGCCTTCGTTGCAGTCACAAATACTCGTAGATAACACACGGGAAATACGCACCGTTTCTATACTACGTTTCAAACATAATAATGACTTGGAAATGCGCGTCAAAACATTGTAATCGGTTTGCTTACGTAAAATACCATAGGTACTAAGTAGAAAAACAAAATCGTAGTTTTTTTTATTCGTGATTATTTAATACTAATTATTTAAAATATTTCGGAAAAGTTAAGGGTATCATTGACCTTTATATTTAAGAACTAAAAGAAATATTCGAAGAAAATGTACCTAACTACAATTTTATCGAACCCTTTAGGGTTCATCTGTTTGGGAACCACCTTTCCAGGACGTGGGTCACTTTCTAAATTCCAGGACGTGATAGTTTAAGATGATTACCTACATGAATAGATAAAATAAATTAAAAAATAAATATTAATTATTTACTGAGTAATCTTCTCCGGAAGTTAAAGAATTCATTACGTAACGCATGGTTACATTAGCGAAATACAATAAATACTTAGCGGGTAGTGGTGTGCGTGTGGCGGGAACACTGCTGTGTGCGTGTTGACTGAGGCAGCGCTTCGGGAAAAGTGTAGTAAAGTCTCTTTATTTATTCATAGGGATTTCTGGTGATAAATTAAGTACCTGCTTTTATTACATAATTATGATCAGAATCGAGTACAGAGTGCTCTCCTTCAGTATTGCAAATTTGTCAACAGTCACCCTGTTTATTCCCGCACAAGTGCTGATGTGTTCTTATAGTGTTTTATGTAGAGCCTACTTATGAAGTCCTTCCTGAGTCCGTGGGCTGTCATCTTCGACCTCATCTTCACCTAACATCAGGTAAGATTGAGGTCAAAATCTAGTGTAGTCATCATCAATGTACCGACTTACAATATCATAGTTATCTCCGCTTGAAGTATATCTTCGAAATGCAACTGGATCAGTGACCACTGTTAAAGAGTTGTCCTAAAGCGCTTGCTTTTTATAATTTTCTTATAATTTATCATTTTCTCTTTAGTTCGTTTTGATTGTAACGTATTTTTATTGTCTAACAAACCTTTTCTTTCTTCAAGCCCGTGCGCTCCATTTTACACCTCATAGATTAAGATTAAGCATTAAGATTAAGATCAAAATAATAAAAAAATATCGACAGGGATGACTTTTAATGTTATTTGACGACCGGCTGGTGTAGTGGTAACATACATTGCCTTCTATGCCAGAGGTCCTGGGTTCGAATCCCGGCGGCGCGGCGGCGGCGGATATTTGTGTGATGAACACAGATATTAGTCGTCAAGCCATGGATGTTTATTTAAGTTTATTCTAATAAAAATATGTATTTATTCAATATGTATGTTTATATATTTCTTAAGTACCTATATCAGTTCTCTAGTATCCATAACACAAGTTCTTTAAGAAACTTAATTTGGGCTAGATAATGTTGTGTGAGTGTCAGAAATATTTATTATTTATTATTATTATATTTGTTTCATCTGATTTACTTAGTATTTTTCTTTACACTGTTTTTTCTGATAAACGAAATCTGTCCAAGAATAAGGCGGGAATTTAAAAAAAACTATTTCAGGCAACGCTGGCTTAACGCTGCTTAAATGAAGTTGATTTATTTATCGGCTTCAAAAAAACAGGACGTTTTCTATTCGATGTGTGTATTAATAGTATCATCGTCGTTTAAGCAGCGTAAAGACAGAATTTGCTGATCGTGAATTGCAAAAATTCCCACCTTTTTTGGACAACTAGCTGTATTGTAAAAGTAAAGAACATAATATTCATACGTTTAAATTTTCATGAATATTCTCTATAGAAACCTTCGTCTTTATGTAAAGCTTGCTAGTAATATCTTTGATATCTACCTACTTAGTACAGACAAGGTTCTTATTTATGGCAAATTATATTTAAATTCAATGGACTTTAGTTTTAAATAAAAGTATTTATTTTCCAGGTGGCCTGGGTCAACTTGGCGTTGAGTGCGCCAAGTACCTGCGCAACATATATGGCTGCGAAAATGTCATCCTCTCCGATATTATCAAACCATCTTATGATATATCCAATGATGGCCCCTACATATTCGCAGATATACTAGATTTTAAACAGCTTCAGAAGATCGTTGTTGACCATAGAGTTGACTGGCTCCTGCACTTCTCAGCTTTGCTGAGCGCCATCGGCGAGCAAAACGTTCCGTTAGCGGTTCGCGTGAACATTGAAGGAGTCCACAATGTGATAGAGTTAGCTAAGCAGTATAGACTAAGAGTGTTCGTTCCAAGTACGATTGGCGCTTTTGGACCTGACTCCCCTAGAAACCCGACACCTAATGTAACAGTGCAAAGACCGCGGACCATTTACGGTGTTTCTAAAGTGCATGCGGAACTGATGGGAGAGTACTATTATTATAAGTTCGGATTAGATTTTCGTTGTTTGAGATTTCCTGGAGTTATATCCAGTGACCCGCCCGGAGGAGGTACTACAGGTGGGTTCATTTGATTATTTACAGTAGAATCCGCTAATTATGACCCCACTTATATTGACCAACCGCTCATTATGGCGTGTTTACACAATGAAGTTTGATTTTTATCTTATCTTTTTATCAAATTTTGTCCGCTTATAGTGACCGACCGTATGATTTCTTAAACCTTAGGCAGTGCTCGGGAGAGTCACGTTATACCCAAAGACTTACGGCGCGTGAAAGGCTTTTTTGATTTGAGTTTCAGAGCGTAGATTTACTTATTAATATCTTATTTATTAATATATTATTATATCTTTATTTGGTCAGTTATCAATAGAACTGCGCACTCTTTACACTCTTGTCCTGAGAAAATTCTTCACTGTTTTACGGTCTATGTCATGAATTTAATTTCAAAGCAATTAAAGCATTATTTCAAAAACTGACCATAAATCAAGCGGATTAAGATCGGGATTAGATGACGATCAGTCTTCAGCAATAATAAAGTCCGGAACGTTTGTTTCTAACCAAGTTTAAATGGATCGAGCTTACGTCCCTGCGCGGCGCTGATTTCTTCAGACTCTGGTTAAATTAATGGATTTAAAATATGCTCATTAATAAAATTAATTCCTTTTTAAATACTCGCCTCGTATCTCTCTTGGCGTAACTTTCCTCAACACCTTCTAAATACAGTCTCGTGTGAAAGCTGTGCAGTGTGCGCGCGTCACACGATGCCACTTGCGCGCTCCCCTTCTCGTACGTCGAATACGAATACTACGTTTAAAAATTTATGATCAAAGTCTCAAATGTACTAGCTGCGATGTAATAACTACATACATACATACATAACGTCACGCCTGTATCCCTTATGGGGTAGGCAGAACACCAGAGGTTACAAGACCATCTGATGTCACGTTTGACAAATTAATAGGTATTATAAAGATGGAAAGAGACTATTGTAGTGACAGGGGGTCAGCCTATTGCCCACAAAAACGTCTTTAAAACCTCTGTCCCTTAACTGACTTTTACAGTATGCTCGGGAAGAGAAGCAGCTGGCACATTCTACGTTTTGCTTTCGCTCCCAGTCCAGCATGGAAGTGATAACTAATGAACTGTTAACCTTTGTTACGGACAGGATTGACACATTACCGGAAATCGCAATATTACAAATATGTTCCAGCGCTTACTCGTCAGAAGAAATCGAGGATGCCAGAAAAATTGCTTTAAGTTTTCTAGCACCTACTAGGAAATTATTAAGAAGGAAAGAAGGGTCGGAGCTGAAGATTTTAACAGATATAATTAAGTTAATCAAAGAGTTTGAACCTGACAACTTGCCAGTTTTTGTGGCTTGAAAACTAAGTAAGCTCCCGCCAATAACCTTTGACCATGTCGATGTAACAGCCTTCCTTAAGGATATGATGTTGATGAAAAAAAATTTTGCCAAGCTAAAGACGAATAAAACGCAACAGTCGATAAGTGAACCTTCGCAAGATGGTTAAAAGCATTTTAAATGAACTACAGTTGAATTGGCGTGATTCATTTTTAAATGATAGGAGTCGGACGGAGAACCCTCAAACGCCCCGCGCGGAACGGAGCAGCAGCCGCCGACGTGCGACCCGGCGCTGCCCCCCACGTGCCCCGCGCCTCTGCCTGGCCCGGCCCCCGTGGCGCCCGCGCTGTTGCTAGCGAACGTCATTGTGGACTATGAACCGGGCGCGCCCCCACCATCGGCGCTTAGCGCTGTGTCGCGTCCGCTGACGCAGCCGCCGCCGATAGGACCGGTTTGTTCGAGTAGCGATAGTCTCAAGACGCAGAATAGGCTCACTTACCGTGAAGTTTTGAATAATCCGCCGCGATTTGAGAGTAATACTGCCTCAAATATGAAAGTAGATGGCTTTCAACTGGTCGAAAAAAGAAGCAAAAGAATGAAAAGGATTGACAATAAACGTAGGTCGGCTATCCGTTCAAGTAGGATACAGGTGGCTGAAATGCCGATAAATATTTACTTACGTATCAAGACTGTCGAAAAATACGAATATTTCTGACATCAAAGATTATATTCATGAAATGGGAGAGAATTGCATCGACGTAGTACTGCTCAATCAACATAAAGAATCTATGTTTAACTCGTTTAAAATTACTGTAGTGAAAAGTAAAATTGTCAAATTTATGGATAATGAATTTTGGCCTGAAGGATTTAAATATCGTATTTATCGTGAACGTCCTGTAAAACCGACGGTAGCAAATAATAATTATGAATTTAGTCTTTACAAATAAGTTTTTTCGCCCTTTAACTGTAAGTCTATCAAAAGATCGATAGATTACGTACAAAAGTTATGTAGAAGTACAGATGTAATTGCTCTCCAAGAAATCTGCCTTCTTCCCCACGACCTTGACTTTGTAAATACCATAGACAGCGCGTTCGTGTGCACTGCTAGCTCTTCAGTTGATACTAGCGCAGGGGTGCTGAGAGGCCGCGCTTAGCTTGGCTTAGCAATAATATGGCGAAAGATTAAGTTTTCTAACGTTTCTGTAATGGGTACATCGAGTGATCGTATCTCTGTAATACGTATTACTTTAAGAACACGCTCTATATTATATTATATTATTAATGTATACATGCCAACTGACGAGCCAGACAACATTACTGAATTTATAAGCTGTTTAGGTAGAGTGAGCGCGATTGTGGAGGAAAATGATGTGCAGGCTGTGTATGTGCTGGGCGATTTTAATGCGCATTCTTCTGCTTGTTTTCGAAAAGAACTTGTTCAATTCTGTAATTAACAATGTTGGACCTGTGCGGATGTTGAAAAGTTAGGTATTAATTAAGATACATCAGTGAAGCACACGGCACGGGGCGGTGGCTCGACCACTGCCTCACGACGCAGGCTGCGAGCGCCACGGTAGAGTCTGTGAACATTATGTACTTACATATGACGTATCGTGGTCGGATCATTTCCCTCTAAAGCTTGTGTGCAAACTAAGTAATAATAGTGATAATTTAACAAACTTCAGACAATGTTTATATGTACAGGATCATTTTAATTTTATTGATAGTTTATATTTTAATATTGTTAATGTTTTAAAGCAAGCTGCTATATGCAGTAAGGATTCTCGTTTTGGTGGAGCAAAAAAGTATAAGGGCACCCCGGGGTGGAACGACATAATAATAATAATAATAAATATTCTTTATTGCCAATGAACTTAAATAATAAACATTTTTACAAAATTAGCGAAGACAATGTGGGCGGCCTTATCGCTTAAAGCGATTTCTACCAGGCAACCCGGGGCAAAGGAAAAATATCACAAACTTATAATAATAATAAGAGGGCAGAGCATTTGAATTGATAGATAGACTACCTATAGACAATAATAAACTATGAATATAAAGGATTGTTACAAATATTAATAATTTAATTAATGATTTAAATAATGGAATAAAAGTATACATATATAAAATAAGTAAAAATATATATATAAGAAGCAAAAAGAATATATAAAAAAGATTATTTTTGTGTAAAAGATACAACAAGGTCTAATATAAATTATAGTGATAAATAAAAAGCCTTTAGTTGTTTTTTAAAAGAAGCGATGGACTTTGCACTGTGAATGTAAGATGGTAAGTTATTCCATAGGATTACTGCATTTACTGTGTACGATTTGTGGAAGAAATCAGAGGAATGCAGAGGAGTCGCTAAGAGCATATTATTCGTAGAACGTAGATTTCTCTCATGACCTTCATGACGAAAATTAAATCGGTTTAACATAGTGAAAGAACATCACAGGTTGTACAGATCACATTTTAATCACTGGTTAAGTGTTGGTAAGCCATCCACAGGGGTTGTTTATGAGGCAATGATTGAGAGCAAGAAACAATTTGAGAATAAATTAAAATGGTGTCAGTTTAATGAGGAGAAAATAAAATTAAACGTTTTAGCAAAAAGTAGACATGATAAAAATTTTAAAACATTTTGGAAAGGCACAAAAAAGCTAAATTATTCACAGAATTCACCAATCTCTGTGGATGGCATACAAAATGCAGATTTAATAATTGAAAATTTTGCTTCTCAATTTAAAGTTAAACAGCGGATTATACCGAAATCTACAACAACACCACCGACAGCTGGGTCCTCGGATCATAATGTTGTTCAATTTTCAGTTCAAGATCTACGTAACGCAATGCGGAAGATGAGACGTGGTCACCTGGCCATGATGAACTGAGTATTGAACATGTTATGTATGCTGGGGATTTATTGCTGCAAAAACTTTGTGCTCTGTTCAACCTGTGTTTGAAATATTCATACCTGCCTCCTGAGCTTATGCGAACTATTGTTATTCCTATTGTAAAGAATAAAACGGGGATCTCAGATCTTCCAAGAATTACCGTCCTATATCACTAGGTACTATCGCGGGCAAGGTGTTTGAAAGGCTTTTGCAACCGTTGCTTTTAGAACAGTTGGAATTTGAGGACGCACAGTTTGGCTTTCTTGCCGGCCTATCAACTGACTCTGCTATTGTAAGTTTAAAACACGCTGTGAATTTCTATAAGCAAAGAAATTCAACCGTTTGCGCGTGTTTTCTTGACCTGAGTCGTGCATTTGATTTAGAGACTTGCAATTTGTTCCACAGAACAGACCTTTTGCGATGCTGGTACGAAGGCCAGAGTAACTGTAAGATGGGGTGACTCGACCTCTAATTATTATAAATAAGAATGCGGTGTTCGCCAAGGAGGTCTTACGTCGCCGGACCTTTTTAATCTCTACATTGACAACCTGATCCGTGATCTCAGAAGCACTGGCGTTGGCTGTCATGTGGGTGGAGTCTGCTTTAACAACAGCAGTTACGCTGATGATATGGTGCTTCTTAGTCCATCGATCAAAGGCCTAAGAAAGCAGTTATCAGTCTGTGAACATTATGCTAATGATATATAATGTGCTAAAAACTGAACTCATGATTTTTGCTGCGGGGCAAGGTCCGTCGAATGTTCCTCGAGTATGCTTGAATGGCGTCGAACAGCGTTTTCGACGCATAAGCAGCGGTACAGCGTTTCAGATACCTTGGTCATATTTTAACTCCAACACTAGGGAATGACGAAGATATGGAAAGAGAGAGACGGGCACTCCCGGTTCGGTGTAATATGCTCGCGCGAAGATTTGGCTGGTGTAGTGATACGGTAAAATTAACATTATTTAATGCTTATTGTCAGTGTTTTTACACTTGCCGACTCTGGACCAACTTTAAACGCAAATCATACAGCACCATGAGAGTGCAATTCAATGATGCTTTTCGTACTCTCATGCGTTTGCCACGATACTGCAGCGCGTCGAGTATGTTTGCCGAGGCGCGTGTGCTCGACTTCTTCGCCATCATGAGATCGCGTGTTGCCTGCTTCTGGGAGAGACTTGTTAATTCTAATAATAAAATTTTACGTGCTGTCGTTGGGTTTTGAGAGCCCAATGTATAAGTATTGGTTAACTCTTCATCGAAGCGAGAATCAAAAATGACTTAGTATCGCCTACTGAATAATTAAGATTATATTTGACATGTCAAGAATAGGACTGAATTAATGTATTTTAAACATAGTATTAGAATTTTTTACTTTAACTTTAAACAAACGCAAATTATTTTTGTTAACTGTTAATTACTATTCTAATTGTAACTATGGGACCTGTGCCTGAATAATAAAGATTTAAGTATAATTATTATTATTAATACATGATCTTTATCAATTCCAGATTACGCCATCGCAGTATTTCACGAGGTTCTTCGCAAGGGAAAGTACGAATGCTACCTTCGACCTGACACCCGACTTCCCATGATGCACATCAAGGATGCCCTCAGAGCCCTGTCAGAGTTCCTCGTAGTTCCCAATGATAAACTACATAGACGAGTCTACAACGTGACAGCCATGAGTTTTACGCCCGAAGAGCTGACAGAAAAGATTGCGGAACATATTTCAGACTTCAAAATTACATATAAACCTGATAGTAGGCAAGATATTGGTGAGTTTTGTTAAGTGATTAAAGGCGAGCTTTTTCCCGCCTTTTTCCTGTGTTTTCGTATTCGATCTCATGTTCACTTTTGTGTGGATGTTTGTTACACTTTCACGCAAAAGCAGGTAATACGGAACTGGATATTTTTTTAATTTAAAGACTAAACTCAATCTCACCTGATGGTAAATAAAGATGAGGTCAAAGATGAAAGCACACGGGCCTTGGAAAGAAGTGGCTCTTCTATTCAAAGTACCTACACGGACAATTACGGACCCATTAACAATTATAGGAATTCATTTCAATGAGAGGTTTTCTGACAGCTCATTAAAAAAACTAAACGGTACAAAAATGGTACAAAAGGCTTCGATAGATGGCGCTTTACAAAAGGCGAAGTCTTGTCTGTCATATTGTACACTGCGTTTTTAAAATAAATTAATTGACCTCTGTATCAGAAATTGAACTTATAAATAACAATAGATGGTAGATACCACTTACCTACATTATAGTATACAGACTTAACGCCTTCGGCTTTTAAAAGTGCCATCTATAGAGGTTTTTTGAACTAATTTTTATGAGCTGTCAGGAAACTCCTCATAATTTTACAATATAACTTAACAATCATCTAATACATATCCAAGGACGATTTCCGCTAAGTGTCTCGAGTAAAAACTAAATTGCGCCATATAAAATTTTATGTAAACTTTGACGCACTGAATATTCTGTTCAGCGCGCCAAAGTTCTCATAAAATTTCAACTCCGAAAATTGTAATTCCGAAAATTTTGCGTACTTTTTAAAGTTTTGATCATTTCAAAAGAAGGTATATACCATATGTTTTCATCGCGTCCGTCTCATTTCATTATTATGTTCAAAATTACATAATTAACGTTAAAAATATCAATTTTTGAAACAGAAATTATTTTAAATGAATCAAATGATTATAAAATAGAAACAGCTAAGTATAAGAATACAGCGACTCAAGAGCAGCTCTGGAATCCATCGCAGGCCAAAACTCAACACATCCATTGGCCGTAGAGATCCGTGGAAATCTGCAACGAGCTTACTCCCAGAACAAAGCTGTGTCTTTGTTCTGGATTAAAGCCCATGACAGAATGCAGGGTAACGAACGCGCAGACTACCTGGCTAAAGAGGCAGCATTGAAATCTTGGAAGAGGCCTGACTATGACCGGTGTCCGGTTTCATTTGTCAAGGGTTTAATAAGATGTAAATCCCTAGATAAATGGAATCGGAGGTATCAGTCAGGAGAAACTGCCTCAATTACAAAAATCTTCTTCCCTGATTCTGAGCTGCCTTCAAAACAATTGAAAGTCTAAAATTCGATGGTAGGCTCACATAGATGCTGATAGGGCACGGCGGCTTCGCCCAGTACCTGACCCGATTTAAATGCCGAGAAAATCCATCATGCGAATGCGTTCCCCATATCCTTATAGATTGCCCGATAACTGCTCATATCCGATTTAACGTTGAACAAGAGATCATCTAATTAGTAATAAAAAGAAGTCGGATATTCTTGTTAAGTACCTTAGGACAATAGCAGAGATAGTAAATAATATAAATAAAAAAATAGATAAGTATATAACTTTACTAGAAAATATAAATTTAGTTTATATTGGTTAGTAATACGAGGGCGGTCCCAAAATTACCCGACCTGACTTACGTACTGGCAGTTTTATTCGATTAAATACTCTTTTTAAAAAGTCTGATCAATGCGGATTTTAAATTTGGAATTCGAACACGCTAGGTCATTTGTCATTTGTTTTGTAGTCCTTGAAAGTGAACGCTGTCAGAGAATTTTCTAATATGGAAAAAATTGGTCTACGATACGTCATTCAATACTTTCATTTGAAAGGCCTCAGCCCAACTAACATAAAAGAAGAGCTAGATTCTACATTGGGGGAGTCTTCTCCTTCGTTTACAACGGTAAAATATTGGGTGGCCGAGTTCAAACGTGGCCGTACGAACTGCCAAGATGAACCTCGCAGTGGGCGACCAAATGAGGTGACTTCGCCAGAAATGGCAAAAAAAATCCACAAAATTGTATTGGATGATCGTCGACTAAAGGTGCGCGAGCTAGCAGATATGGTAGGCATTTCAAAAAGTGCAGTACATCGTATCTTAACTGAAAACTTGGACATGAGGAAGCTGTGCGCAAGGTGGGTGCCGCGATTACTCACACTAGAGCAAAAACAGCGTCGTGAGCATGTTTCAGTCGAGTGTTTGGCAAAATTTCGAAGCAATAGAGCAGAGTTTTTGCGTCGATTTATTACCATGGATGAAACGTGGGTTCATTATTTCACACCGGAGACGAAAGAACAGTCAAAGCAATGGACCGCAAGGGGAGAATCGGCCCCAAAGAAGGCAAAAACGGTTCCATCGGCAGGAAAAGTCATGGCATCGGTTTTCTGGGACGCTCGTGGGATAATCTTCATAGATTATCTACCAAGAGGAAAAACCATCAACGGCGAGTATTACGCAAACTTGTTGCAGCGTCTAAGTGAAGAAATAAAGATAAAACGGCCTCATCTATCAAAGAAAAAAGTTTTGTTTCATCAGGACAACGCGCCAGTCCACACCTCCGGCATTGCGATGGCTAAAGTCGAAGAATTAAAGTTTGAATTGCTACCTCATGCACCTTATTCACCAGATTTGGCCCCATCTGATTATTTTCTGTTCCCAAACTTAAAAAAATGGCTCGGTGGGAAAAGATTTGCAAGCAATGAAGATGTTGAGTCTACGGTTAATGCCTATTTTGAAGAGCTCGACGGTTCCTACTACAGACGCGGCATTGAAGCTATAGAGCACCGCTGGGAAAAGTGTAAAGAACTACAAGGAAGCTATGTAGAGAAATAAATATAATTCATCCCATATTTTTTGTTTTTTCTTGGTTAGGTCGGCTACTTTTGGGACTACCCTCGTATGTACAGTCTGTAACAGAATTATGTATACCACCGAGTCTCCCGCACACATACAATATGCGTACTTATTGTATGTGAGCGGGAGACTGGGTGGTATACATCATTCTGTTGCAGACTGTACAATACAGTGATAAGTGTATGAAGTATAAAAATAGATTGAGAGTAAGTTGTAAGTCAAGGTATATCGATAATGAGTGTAAGAAAGTTCTTAAGACATTCGAAAAATGTAAATGATAGCATGCTATATAATGGTATATATTATAAAGCTAATTCAAAATGTGAAATGAAAAATTTTGAAACCGTAAATACGTAGTAAGTAAAATAAGAACTTTATAAACATAGTAATACCACTCAAAGGTTTGTAAATAAGATGTATCCGTAAGGATAAAATAGATATGTGATCATGTCAGGGGAAATTTTCTTGAGTAAATAAAAAAAAACCTAACTATCTATGTTATAAAATAATGTATCGATTTAAATAATGCAAGTTTCAGTAGTGTGATGCAGTTTCAATATATTTTGTTTAAGCAATGTATAAAGTTGAATTTATTTGACAGCGGACTCTTGGCCTCAAGTGTTTGATGACAGCGAGGCTCGACGCGACTGGGGATGGTGTCATAAGGTCGACGTTGACGAACTGGTGTCGCTCATGATCAAGGAAGTCAAGGAAAAACAAAGATACTAGGAAAAACAAATATATTGTAATTGATCCTATGTTCTACTCCATATTCGCAATAAATGTGAAAATACCTGTTTTTTTTAATAATATCTACTTATTTTTTTATAAATATTTTAAAGTTTTTGCATTTAAAATGCTTAATTACTCTTAAATAAATGAAAAAAATGTGTTAAATAAAAATCACCCGACCAGGACTCGAACCTGGGACCTCTCGTTTGCCGGACGAGTGCTCTCCCACTGAGCTACCGGGGCCTGGCGGTACGCCTCGAAATTACTTAACACATTTTTGATTTTACGTTATATTGCTAACGTACATCTAATGGTATAGCTTTGCAGCTAAGACCACCCGAGACCAATTTCTTTACAGAAATTGTGAATCCCAGTTAAAGTGAAGCATTGCAATGTGTAATAATATTTATAAGTTTTTGCATTTCAAATGCTTAATTACTCTTAAATAAATGAAAAAATGTGTTAAATAAAAATCACCTGACCAGGACTCGAACCTGGGACCTCTCGTCAGCCGGACGATGCTGTCTCCCATTGAGCTAACGGGGCCTGGCGGTATGCCTCGAAATACTTTTTTTTTGTTTGGATTAACTTTTTTATTGTTATGGATTAAGTCCACATTTGACTTCAATCTCATCTGATAGTAAGTAAAGATGAGGTCGGAGATATAAAGCACACGGACGCAAGAACTGGCTCTTCATAAAATATTTCCGGAACGTTGGAGCGGTAACATTTGGCGGCAAATTTTAAATGAAGGGTGGTCGTCAGTCAAACTCTAAGATTCTAGCACCAAGCGGGGGTCACACACGCTTATCCAGGGGCGGGGGGTAGGGCTGTTCTAAGCTGACACTATACGTCCGCTTTGATGTGATATTACATAAAGTAGGTACCTATTTTAGTTAAATTTCCTATATTGAGCCTTCCTAAAGTAGCTTAAATAAGTTTGGCTCGCGCTCACTTTCCAAAATGTATCCTGTGGCTATATTTGGCTTGTGGGCGATGCTATAGCGTCCAAATTAAGTAAATTATGTCCATAGCACAAGTAGTTTCAAAAATGTGGGGATCGTCTCGAAAGCCCGGTGCGGCGGTCTTCGGTGGCCTTGAACGGCTTCCTTATTTGTATGTATTATTACAACATATGAATTTCAATACAAAAACAAAATGCTGAAAACTTAGTTCTGGAAATAAATAGGATACCTACCTAAGTTTAACCTTCGGTAAGCTGCTGCACCTAGTTGTAGCCGCTATACCAATTGACGGCTAAACCTAGTTCTAACCTAAGTAGGATACGCCTTGGCCCCATATGGCTTTAGCCCCATGTGGCTGACTGCACTTAGTTCTAGCCAGCTAAAACTAGGTGTTGTAGCACTTCGGCTATTAGCCGTAACAGCATGAGGTTGGCATACAAATTCGGAACTAAATAGTAGATCAAACTAGGACATGAGGTTCTAGCGACACGATTCTACTTAAGTCGTAATGAGGTCGAGGTTAAAGCTGAAAACGCGTCTTTGAAATCGTGGAGTCCGTTGAAGTTCTAAGCAACACTGGTTAGGTTAAAATTTAAATCTACCCACTGCCGCACAGTGTAAATAAATGTGGTGCTTGTTTATTTTGAATGTTTGTAAACATGCTGTATCATTAATAATTCTAAAATTAATACTTACATAAAATTCAATGTTGCTTACGACTTCGAACGGACTCCATCCACGTGCTTGGTGAACATTGGAAAATATATGAATCGTTAGCCCTGTGATCGCACTGTACTGTGGGGATGTTGTAAATGAAGGTAACTTCATTTCCGTCTGATCCTAAAGATAGGTACCTATTTATTAAATTCAGGCCTTTTAAATTTTTCTGGGCTTGGTGGCGCAGCGCCAAGCTAACATTGCTTTTACGTACCATCGACGACGTAGGCTATATTTTGGATACAATTTCCCACGAAGTAGATTCATAGGTAGGTAGGTAGGTACATAAAAACGTGCCCACCGTCCCGATCTAAATACTTAGTGTTCTTAAACTTTGGCTAAGCCCCCGTTTGACCTTTATCTAACCGCGTGATGGTAAAAGATGAGAGGCAAGATGACACTACACGGGTTTAGTACTGAACTGGCTCTCCATAAAACATCTAGTCGTTAACCAAATGGGCCTCAAAACAAATCCTAGCATTTGGTATTCTCACACATTTGTGTTTAAAAATTATCCTGACGATACATATTATTCATTCACTGTACGTCACCGAAAAAAAGTTAGTTTCATTTTTCCAGCACTTTATTGGGCCCAAATTGAAACAGAGCAATCTCATAGTTTTTTCTCAGAACTAAATTATGCATTCGTTATTATTTCAACCGTTCATTAGAACATGACCGACATGTGAGTCACATAAGTCACGCACAATTGACTAATAATTAAATAATACACAAAATTCAACAAAAATTATACTTTAATGCGTAGTTACAATATTACATAAAACTAGACTACAATCTAACAGTTGAACCATAAAATTAGTCTCTTCAAATGCAACATACTTATAATTATTTGTGTCTGTCATAATTACAAATGCGTAGAATATAGAACCAAATCCTTGAACATACTGTACATTAATTTATATCCCAGGAATATAAAATTAAGTCTCATTACTGCTGTGTGGGCAAGTTAAGTAGTACATTTTGCCCTGCGGGTAGATAAGTGACGTTGCGTGATTTTGATAGTTGGTAAGCGATATCTTCTGCTGCTTCAATACGTCTAAGTTCTACAAGACCTTCACCAGCGGCACCAAATGATTTAGCTAAGAGGACAGCAGCCTGAGCGTCTCCCTCAGCAGTGATGACCGCAGCCTTCTTTTGTTGTTCAGCCTTTTCTACAAGGAATCTTGCCTTCTCAGCGTCTTGCTGTGCTACTTGTTTTAATTCTACGGCTTGTGTGAACTCCTTGCCGAAGGTCAAATGTGTAATGGAGATGTCATCTAAAATAAGACCAAACTGGCTTGCTCTTTCAGTTAAATTGTCGTTGACTTTTTGTGATACAATCTGGAAGGGCAATAAATTTTGTGTTACTTAGTTTAAGTTTGCAGTGATAAATGAAAATATGTGTCAAAATGTAGTGACTGATACCGTTATTTACATTTTGTGGGTTTTTGCAAACACAGTTTGGTTTAGGTTAGTAAAGTTACTTGGACGTCGGGTTTTATGCCAATACAGCGGTGCGAGCATAGAACTTTATCCACTCGTATGTTTACGAATGTTCGTATAGTATGGAGACGGTTGCAAGTTTTTACTAACATTGTAATTTTTGTAACATTCAAAATTAATAAGGCATACATTTATTTAACCTGGCCGTGCGGCAATGGATAGATTTCAATTATTATTACAAACCGTCTCCCTATACGAACATTCGTAAACATACGAGTCGACAAAGTTCTGTGCTCGCACTGCAGTATTGATTAAAAAAATTATAAATTTAGTATAGTTAGTTTTTTGACGACCACTTTGGCGATGGGGGTAACACTGTCTGCCTCAGACGCCAGTGGTTGCGGGTTCAATTCCCGCACGAAACAAGAAAAAAAAATGTTCCGGATCTGGGTGTTTATCTATGTATATGTATTTATATTCTAGGTTCCCTCCTAGTTCGCTACATGGTATACCATATCGCAAGCTCTGCTTAGTTTGGGGCCATGCAGTTGGTGTGATTGTCTTGGGATTTTATTATTATTATAATTATTTTTGTATTGTAAAATCACCGTTATAAATCCATCTCTTATTTGCATAAGTAGATAAATCATATTTTGTTTTTTATTTTCTTGTTTCAAGATCAAGAATCATAGATATAAAGACTATTTATACCTATGATTCTTGATCTTGATTATACTACTCGACACTGTGAAAAGTAAAATGTTATAACATCGTTAACATTTTAAGTTTAAACATGGTTATTTAATACCTATGACTATTTGAAAATGAATTAAAAGAAAAAAGTGCTTAGTATTGTCTAAAAAAATGTCAGAACTTCTATAAAATTGTCTTTAAAAGGAAAAAAAATATCAAATAATGGCATTGGTGTAAATGGCAACTGTGATGTCAAAATTCTAAAAGAAAAGAAACCGAAATCGATTTGTCATTCAAGACATTGACATAACACCTTGTGAAGAAGAGCATGTTAAAATGACATTAAGAATCAAATTTTTTAATTTGTTTTAAATATCACTTTGAAAACCTCTCATTTGATATTTTTAAGCAAATGTTTTGAACATAAAAAATTTAATGTTTTTAAGTTTTTGCATTTAAAATGCTAAATTATTCTTAAATAAATGAAAAATGTGATAAATAAAGAAATCCTGAATCCTGGTCGGGTAATTCTTATTTATCACGTTTTTCATTTATTTATTTATTTCACAATTTATGTTTATACTTGCAATGATTAATATAGGTATGTAAACTTAGTATGGAAAAATAGGTACAAAGGTACAGCTTATTTCTATAGAAATTTCTACCAGCAGACCTGATGAATGGAGAATTTCATTTATTTATAAAAAAAATAACTTTTACAGGGTTTCCTTTATCACGAGGTACTTAACATAAGATTTAAAAAATGGTCAAATAACCTATTGTGATGAAGTTTATTATCATGGGTTTTTAAATGCACAACCATAAAAGAGGTACTTATTGTTCTGTTGCAATGTACTGTAGTTAGTACAAAGAATAAAATGGTAAGCATTATTGTTTTTGTGTTGGTATAGTTTTAAACACTGTTAGTATGTTTCAGTTAAAGTAAACATATTTACAATAAACTGTTCATATAAATATTAAAGAAACCCTTCAGAACTGTTACAATCAATTAAAATGTGAAGAAGTATTGGTTGTTTGATAGTTGACTAATATCAAGCATTTCATATTTTATTGATTTTCAAGGAATAAACAAATCCTATAACAATATAAAAATTGTTTGACATTTGAATGTGACTTTCATACTTCTAAGTGCCAACGCTGCCTTACGCGTTCGAATGCGCATACCGTACGTCCGTATCATAGGGACGTATGGAACGCGCGCTCGAACGCTTAACGCAGCGTTGGCACTAAGATACAAAAGCTGAAAGTAACTGTAACGGTAACTGTCACGGTAACTGCCAGTTGGATCTAAATCATCTTTTTGTATTTGATAGCCTTGCTCTTGGGGAAGCTTATAAACTATATTTTACCAAGTTATTCCTCCAGGATCAAAATTTGCGTAAAAACAAATTTTAAATTACTACCTAACTAAAAATTATCAGATTGTTGTTGGGTATAGCTGAATATGTCCCTGAAGAAGGACACAACAGCCTGAAACTAGTTGTACATATCTGTCAAATGAAGTGTTAGTAAAAGCAATTCAATAAACAAAAGTGGGTAAAACTAGATGCTCATTTAAGATTCGATTTTAAGGAAAATTATGAACCTAATATTTTTCTTCTGTTTTGTTCAAATAGTGCAAGAATTAAAACAATCTTTCTGACTATGATTATTCAATTGTTTGCAAAATATTTTAGTGATATCATGATTTCACTTAAGTTTTAATTCTACTTTCCTGACCCGAATCAGTAATACAATGCAGTAATTTAATAAACAAATATGGACATATTGTTTATTAACAACAAAATCCGGCTAATTGCGAAACATAGTAAGAAATACAAACCTCTCTCTGAGTAATAAGTTCACCAGCATCAAACTGTGCTACAACAGCTTTAAGGACTTCAGCGGTGATAGATGGCAGCACTCTCTCGTCATAGTCCACTCCTAGGAAAGTATAGATTTTAGGCAGTTGATCCGGCACTGGTCTGAACAGGATACGGAGAGTGATGTTTACATTTTGCAGATCTGAAAATTAAAAATATTCAATGTTATTGATATGATAAGGTTGGTGTTTCATATTAGATTTAGTAATCATGAGGCTTTCACCCTAAAATTATCTTCGTTTAAATTTTGTATACATATGTATCAAACTAAAGGTTTTAACTAAAGGTTGGCTAAGAAAAGACTGATTTAGATATGGAAACCATCAAATCTCTTTTGTTTACAATTAAAAGAAGTGTTGATAATATAAATACTCTATATTAATTGAAATTATTTTAATGGTACCTTTTGATCTTAAAATAAAACTTCTCTCTCCTAAATTTTTTATTTTATATAAATTTTACCTTCCTAAATGTATGATTAGCAGACCCTTTATTATACTTATTTTTCTATCAATAAATAAATGTCTATTTGTTTACATTAAAGACAATAAAATTTTAAGCATTTCTTTATAAATTTCAATCACTCGGAATTAGGTAGTTGCCGGTAATGATAATCATTAAGAAAGGGATCAAAATATGTTGAAACACCATATCAGCTCTAGAAGTATTAGATGATAATTTGTCAACTAATTCACCTAGCATTATGCTTATTAACCCCTTGGTCACCAAGGTGTACGAAAATCTCTTATGTCATCAAAATACATGAAATTTCTTACAAAAAACTATATGAATTTCTTTTCCCTATTAATTTTTCCTTATTAATATTACCATATATGACTTTTTTGTAATGTTCCATTATTACAGTAATCGCACATCTCATTATCTAATCTAATCTTATGTCCATAAAGTGCTGTATGGGTGGGAAGATGTGCAAGGAAATAATTGCCCAAGTTGTAGCTAACAAGCAATATTGAAAAATAGTAAACTATAAATCACTTTGTATTTTTAATATACTATAATATATTATATACGGAGTGACTGGTGGGTCACTTTCCAAATTCGAGGATGATACATGAAGAGAAAAATAAAATAAAAAATTAATAATAACTATTTACTGAGTAAACTGAAATGAAAGTTAAAGAATTTCTTATTCAACTCATGGTTACATAAGCATAATACAATAGATACTTAGGTGGTGGTGTGCGTGTGGCAGGAACACTACTGTGTGCAGTTAAACTGAGGCGGTGCATCGGGAAAAGGGCAGTGATGTCTCTTTATTTTTTATAAGAAAAGTTAAGTAGCTACTTTTATTACATAATTATGATGAATCAAGTACAGAGTGCTCTTTTTCAATATCCAAAGTTTATCACGAGTCATCCTGTATACAGCTCTACTCATACCATATTTTATGTTTTGATTAAGTATATTCTTTTAGCAAAAGATTGAACATACCTTTACTTCCAGTAACTGTTGGCACATTTCTTGGCCGTGATCTGATGTCAAACATTATAGGTCTTTGTATCCATGGAATAAAGAAATGTGTTCCTTCTCCAACTACAAATTCTTTGACTCCGGCAAATCTGTCAAAGATGACAGCTCTATGGCCACCATCAACTGAAAAGTGACAAGCATTTGTGTTTTCATAACATTGATATCAGAATTAACAAAAAAATACATTAAGCTAACATTTTATTAATGCATTTGGTGTGACAGGATATCATGATTTTTTTTTAGGTTTGCAAGAAGACATCAAACAAAATAATGGCTTACCATTATACAGTGCAGAGTTTACAACTCCACCAACCAGAGCAACTCCTAAACCAAGCTGCCCAATACGATTGAAGAGTTGTGCAGCCATTTCTGAAATTATGTAGGGTTAAAATGCATATTAAATTAAACATTGATCGCCGATAAAATAAGAATGAAAAGTCTTGTAGGTTATTTATTTATAAATTAATGCTTATAGTTTGAGTTCTTGGATAGTTTGAGTTAAAGAAAATTAGCACTAAAAAGGACCTAAATCAGGGAAGCTGTAAGTTGCACAATATAACCTCAAATGTTACAAGCTATGAATTTAACATTGTAAAAAATATAAACAAGGATCTTACTTACTCAAGGTTATTTATTGTTTTATGTTTGTCGAGTTTTTTTACACGAAGACTGTTATTTACAACACAATTTATAGGGAAATTATTTAACACAACTTTAAGCAGACCGGACGATTATCACAAAATTTTATCAATCGCCTATCTGTCAGTCACCATAGACATTTCCCTGTTTTTATTCAATCAGAGCAGGCGAAGAACTAAACCATACGGTCTTTATTTTCTTTCAATGTTTTTGTCTTAGATAATGATATAAATCTTATTCTTATTTCTTGTTTGTCCTATTAGTGAGTCAAAAAATTGTATTTGCTTGCTGATGTTTTTATTAAAATTATTCTGAGTTTCACTTGATATGTTTGATAGTTTGAGTTAGACTTGATATGCTTGAAAATTGCTCAAATTAATGACACTTTCTCACAATAAACACAGATATTATAATTTAATGAAAATGTTAAGAAGATATTAATAATATTGTCTAATAATATAGTGATTGTGTGGGGATTTTGTTTATTTATTGTCTTATACATAGGTATACATTGTCCATAAGTAACTTCACGTCTGTATCCCTTATGGGTTAGAGGCAGAACACCAGATCCTATAAAAGTATCAAAAAGAGAACTATTGCAGTGACAACCCACCCACTAAAACGCCAATAAAACCTCCTTTCTGACTTTTATAGTAGGTAACTATGCCTGAGAACAGAAGCAGCTGGTACAGAAGCCAGCAGATCAAGCGTTACATTACTTGTCAAATTTCCCCAACCAATTTTAACTTGATGTCGACGGCATAGAGGTCAGATTCAAGTAAAAATTTTTGACAGATTTGTAACGCTTGATGTGCGGCCTTCTGTACATTCTATGTTTTCTTTTGCTCCAAGTCCAGCATGAAGAATATAAATTATACGCGATGAATCCGGTTAATAGTGTTTTAACTTATCTTTCATGAGAAAAAAAAACACTGCAGACTACATCAAAGAGGAAATTATACAGGGTGACTGATGATAAATTTTAAATAATGAAAGCAGGCGAGCACACTGTACTCGATTCTGTCATAATTGTGTAATTAAAGTAGGTAATTAATTTTTTACTAGAATTCTCTATCTTAATATATAAAACTCTCCCGTTACTGACTAAGTGAATGACAGACAACGGACAGCCAAAACTACTGGCCGTAGAGAGCTAATATTTGAGGTTCAATCCTTAGAGGTTGTGGGGGAGCACTAAAGCAAAATTCCTGAAATTCCCACGGGAACGGGAATTAATGGACTTTTGAGTTTGTATTAAAAAATCTTATTCCTTGAGTGCATAGATGTGATACTTGGTAGGTATAAAGGTTATTCAATAAGTGTTTTTTTGTATTATGGATGGAATTACCGAAATTCCCACAGGAAGGGGTTGGACTTTTTAATTTGTATGAAAAATCTTATTCCTTTGGTGCAGATAGGAAACTTAGCATAAAGGTTCTTCAAAGACTGAATGGTTATGTTATGAAAGGAATTCCCGTAGTTCCAACGGGAACCGGAAATATCTGATGTTTTAGTTTGTATAAAGAAATCTTATTCCTTGAGTGCATGGATGTGATACTTGGCATAAAGGTTCTTCAATAAGTGTCTGTTTGAAAATTCCTTTCAATTCTAGAAAGTCCCACTGGGAGGGGTTAGACTTTTTAGTTTGTATGAAAAATTTTATTCCTTGAGTGCACGGACGTGATACTTAAGTAGTATAAAGGTTCTTAAGTCAGTGACTGTTTGTGTTGTGAAAGGAATTCCCGACATTTTCACGGGAACAAAAAATATTGGACTTTTATAGTTTGTTTGAAAAATCTGTGCACGGCTAATATGATACTTGGAATAAAGGTTCTTCAATGAGTGACTAGTCGTGATAAATATAAACAATGTTTATGCGCGCACGAAGTCGTGAGCAAAAGCTAGTAAATAAATAAAATTTCTTACTTTACTTTTACTTTACTTTACTTTACTTACGCCTCAGTCAATCTCGGCACGTGACCTGGCACGCGGATCGCTGCCAACGCTAGTGCAACCATGCGTTGCGTAGGTACCTAATCAATTCATTAACTTTCAGTTTAGTTAAGATCACCATCCATTCATGCTCTGAACACTTCTTTCGTAAATCTACTTTCAAATGTCCAAACTACCGTACCTTTTTACTATTAGGTTAGTTTATCTAACTAGGTACTTACATTTTCTTTCAATCCGCGTCTCTTTCTTACATACATACATACATATCCACAGCATTAATTCTGCATTCATGTCTCTTCTGCCACTCCCAAGATTCACTACCTCACATAAGTGTTGGCGCCAAAACTCCCTCAAGTGCGGCCTGACGATCCTTATTCGATATAATTTTGCTTGCCATCATCAAGTACAAAGCGCCATTGACACAATCTCCTACTTTTACCTTTTTTTTAAATATCGCTGTCATGCTTCCGTGTTTACAAGACCCCAAGTACACAAAACGTTCCACTTTTTTCGTTTCCTGTATGCATCATATCTTTGATCCTCTCCATAAACATGACTTTCGTGTTTACAACATTCACTCTCAAACCTTTCCTTTAAAATGACTTATACATCACAGTGACCATTTGTTGTAATACCAACGTCGACGATGCAAGTAGAACAGCTACAGGGCTATTCGCGTAACTAAATTAACAACGCTGTGCTGTATGACATTTCGTCGACGAGCTCGTCGTCGAGCACAGCCTGTCGACGAAATGTCAAACATTTCTACGAATGCCCGTTCTTACTCACGCCATCATCAGCGACGAGCGCTGGGTTCGAGTTATGTGTCATGTGAAAACCAATTATGTCACTCGTCGCTGATGCATCGATGAACTCGACGCGGTTGTTTAGGAGAATAGCCCTGCTGGTCGTTGGCGCAAAGCAGAGTTTTATTCACTGTCTCTCACTATGTACTTTACTTACGCCTGAGTCAATCGCGGCACATGACCTGGCACGCAGATCGCTGTCAACGCTAGTGTAACCATGCGTTGCGTAATAAATTCTTTAACTTTCGGTTAAGTTTACACAGTAAATAAATAATATTTATTTTTTATTAAGTATATTTTTTCTCTTCATGTATGATCTCAAACTATCACGTCCTTGAATTTCAAAAGCGATCCCCCAGTCACCCTGTATATTTTATTTGCAATTGGTATCTTTTTAAAATTATTCTGTATGACACACAGTAAGGTCATGCATTCGAAGCGTTATCGATAAAATGATTAACATTCTTGCATAAGATTCACAACCCTGTCATAATATTTATCTGCCTACGCTACGCATTAGGCGGAAAATGCAATACGCGCGCTCTATACCTAATATTATTACTCTAAACAGCTATCCATGAATAGGTTGAACCAGACCGTTCACTATAAGATGTCCCCTGCCTGCTGATGTTGGCAGCATTGTGGCAGCAGTGTTACCAATAATATGTGTCCATTTTAACCCCGTAATCTAACTTTGTTTATACCTACCACGAATAAATATATATTAAATTTTCTGATTTGTAAATAATAAACAACTACCTATAAGACTAGGAAGGTTTTGAATGATGACACAATTTAGATTATACGAGGGCGAATCAAAAAATTCTTAGAATGAATACAAAAAAAAATTTAAACAAAAATATTTTATTTTTCTACGTAATCTCCTTCTAATCTTATACACTTAGAATACCGCATCTCCAACTTTCTTATTCCTTTTGTAAAAAAATCATTTTCTCGACTATTAAAAAACTCCTCTACGGCAGTCATAACCGCGTCAGAATATGCTCCTTGAATTTTGGAAATAAGTGAAAATCACTCGGGGCTAAGTCAGGAGAATATAGTACGTGATCAAGGACTTCAAAGCCAGCATTGCGGATGGCGGTGAGCGCAACTTCCGAACGATGAGGTGGAGCGTTATCCTGGAGAAACAACACGCCCAATGACAATTTCCCACTACGTTTTTCTTTAATCGCTTCACGTAATTTCGGGATTAAGTTTGCATAATAGGATCCAGTTATCGTTTGCCCTTTTGGCAAGTAATCAATAAAAAGGACTAATTCACTATCCCAGATAACGAAAACAGCTTGACAAGCAATAGTGCCAACATAACGGCAGGGGACATCTTACGATGAACGGACAATATTCCGTGCAGTCATCATTTAACCTGACACAGGCACTCGAGTCCTTACATAAGGATTTATGTGCCCCTACAAGTCACTCTCCACCCCATAATCACATAGAGTTGACCACAGTTCATTTTTCACGACACTGTCGTAAGCCTTTTCTAAGTCGATGAAACAGCAGAAAACATTCCGATGCTTAGCCACAACCTTCTCGGTTACTGATCTTAAGGTAAAGACTTGCTCCGTATATCCCATCCCCTTTCGAAATCCCGCTTGCACATCCCAAATCTTACTATATGTTTCATTCATCTCTCTCTCGATTAATATCTTTGCATACATTTAGCCTACAATACTTAAAAGGCTAATGCCACGGAAGTTTTTGCATTCCTGCTGTGATCCCTTGCCCTTATAAAGTGGCACAATAATGGCAAGGCCACCAGTCACCTGGAACACGGCCAGACCGCCAACACTTTGTACAACAGGTTTGCAGTGACATCTTCACCTGCCTTGAGCATTTCGGCATCTATCCTATCATATCCTGCCGCTTTACCCAATTTCAAACCTGCCATTGCTTTCAAGACCTCTTCCATACTTATCCCACTTTCACGATTGGTTTCGCCACACAAAAGTCTCAACATACTTTCTAGAACATCACCTATTCTAGACACACACACTCACTCACACACACACACACACTTTCTCTCTCTCTCACACACACACACATACAAACACACACTCGCACACATTTTTAACTCTTGGTTTTGTTTTTGTTTTTGTTTTTGTGTTTATCTGTATTTTATAACATGTGTTAATTTTCAATAACAATTGTTTGTATCCAAAGCACTTAAAAACTAATTTATTAAATCTGGTTTGTAGAATTTAATATGGGTTGAGCATGATTACTACTCATCCTAAGACTACAGGGCTCTGCCCTTTATTAGGGAGTAGTGAACACAGTAATCTAAATTTTGTGATAAGCTAGATACTATAAGTTTAAGAAATTGTAATTTTGCTGTATTTATTGTCTCTGTTTTATTGAAATAAACAATTATTATTATATAATTATTATTATTATTATTATTCTATTTATGTATTTATATAATTTAGGTTCCCCCTCGCTACATGGTATCCCATAACACAAGTTCTGCTTACTTTGGGGCCATATAGTTGGTGTTATTGTCTGGGGATTTTATTATTATTATTTATTATTCTAATATTATAAATGTGAAAGTTTGGATGTGTGGATGGATTTTTGTTCCTCTAGCCTAGCACAGCAGAACGGCTCAACGGATTTGGATGAAAGGCATAGTGATAGTGTATAGTCTGGAATAGCACACAGGATATTCCCGTGGGATTAGAATTTACGCGGGTAACAGTGAAATAGCTAGTAATAATAATAAATACATTTATTTCGGTTGGCAAAGGGTAATGAAAAGGGCTTTGTGCAGCTATCGGTAAGCTTTTTTCGACTGAGGTGGTGATAGCCTATGAGATTATAAACGATAAAATTTGGTACAAAAATGTAAGTTATTTGTATATTATGATTTAAAGTGTTCTTTTTTAAATATTATTAATATTAATATTAGGAAACCCGGCGATTAATTTGAACGTTCCAATATCTCAAGATAGGCGACGCTAGTTCTAGTTCGCTAGTTCTTGGAGTTGGCGGTGGGAGTGATGGGTACTTGACTAAATATTGAATAAGATTACAACAGGATTAGATTACAAACTCCATCTTACCTGATGTAAGTGCAGATGAGGTTGAAAACTACAGCACATGGGTTTAAGAAGAACTAGCTTTTCATAAAACATTGCTGGAACATATCACCATCGATGCGGCGATATTTGGCGGCAGACTTATATGAACTCGAGGTGAATCCTGAAGGGGTCCTACAACCAAGCGGGGGGGGGGGGGATACTTAAAGTAGTTGCCCTAAACGATAAGCTTATCCAGGGATAATTCTAAGCCGATCCTAATATGTATATCTAACAAAACCAAATTTAAAAGTTCTTTTAATACGTTGTTTCATCATTTCGGTAGTTATTTCAATTTATTTTACTGGAATAGTAGTATTTGCTAATTTTATACGTATGTAAGTGTCAACTTCATCGAAAAGGAAACCTTGGCATCTATGGCTTTATTCAATAATGATACCATTTAACTTAAGTCCTAAATAAAGAGTGATGCAGATATGCGATAAAAAAAACGGACGGAGTATGTACTAAGTAGTCAGACTCGCGTACGACGGTTTCTGAACTGAATTCAGATTTAATTTATAAAACATGACACACTAATTAAATAAATACTTGCGCGATTTAATTCGCAAACTGCGCCACCTACTTAGGAAACTGCAAAAATCTTCAATTTGGGTTAGTTATGGCTAACATTTATTTTATCCTGTTTTTTCAACCGACTTCTAAAAAAGTACGAGGTTCTCAATTCGTCTGCATGTTTTTTTACAATTATGAATTGATTTTGGAAATTGTTGTTTCATATGATAGAGGATACTTCATAGTTTCCTATTTAAATTTCATCGAAATCGGTTGATTACTTCATTGAAAATTTTAAACTTTTGATAATATGCATGATTTCGGAGAATGTTGATGACATTCTCAACTCAGCCAAAGTTTTGACGTGAAGTCGGTTTTTTTAATGGTCTGCATTTGTTGATTATTATTATTTGTTGAAATACATCATCTATCATTGCTTCTATGCTGGACTGGGAGCGAAAGAAAAACATAGAATGTGCCAGCTGCTTCTCTTCCCAGGCATACTGTAAAAGTCAGTTAAGGGACCGAGGTGTTATGGGAGGCTTTTTTGTGGGCGATAGGCTGACCCCCTGTCACTGCAATAGTCTCTCTCCACTATTATAATGCCTCCAAATTTGTCAAACGTGACATCAGCACTCATTTAAAAAGAAGGTTACTAAATTGTTAAAACTTAAAACTTAATTTAAACAATTATAAATTATAATGGTATAAAGGGGCTATTTTTAGTGTATTTTTTCAGTACAATATTCAATATAATAGTGTATATGGTCTTACAAATATTTACTCATATCACATTTTCTTACTTTTCCAAGCATTCACACATTCATGATCTTGCACGCATATAAATACACACACACACACACACCTACACACACACACACAAGCATACACACAACTAAAACTGCAGGTTGTACTATGCTTCTCTTTATCGAATATCTAATATGTTCTCTCAAATTTTGTGTCATTACTATATTTTAATAAATTTCATTCTCATTATGTCAATTTAATCATTCAATATTTAGTTGTCACTTAGAAAATCAATAATTTTAACAATGTACTGTAGTCAACTTCAAGCATTATTCAATTATGTAATTTATCTGAAAGTTGTGAACCTGTAATTGGCAGTAAGAATTGTATTTTTAAGATTATTTTATGATGTGAAAGTGCTGTTGGTTCTGTATGAATAAATAAATAAAAAAAAAAAACAGATGGTTTTATTACCTCTGGTGTTCTGCCTACCCCATACGGGATACAGGCGTGAAGTTATGTATGTATGTACAGTGCCACCAACTTATCTGTTCAGGTGGCCAAATGAAGAACTAGCGACGCCATTTTTAAATGTCATTCCGCTGTCAGTTTCGATTAGTGTGAGTGCTCTTTGTGATTTATTTTTACTTTTGTGGTAATAAGTGTTTCTAAAATGCCTAAGGCTGTAAAAAGTGATGCACGAATAATTATACTAAAAGTATTAGCTTTTATGAAGGATGAAAAACGTGCACAGCAGCCAATAATACCATTCGAAAAGCTGTATGAACGCGTTGCTGCAGCCACAAGTCAGTGTTGCTAGATACAAGAAAATCAATTTCCTAAGAGGATTAAAAACAAATTATGGGAACATTAAAGCTTCAATTAAAATATTTCTGTTATTATGACTACCTAAATAAACAATTTGCGATATTTGACATTTAAGCCGTATTTCTAATCTTCTCAAATTCGACATTTTAATTCCAATAACTTTAAAAAATGATAATTCTTAATGATTTTTATATTTAGTTATCTCATTTATTTCAGGTGTTTCTGAGCAATTCTTACACAAGTTAGTTAATGAACAAAAATTGGCTCAAGAATGTGGCACTAAAATTGAAACACCAGGCAAAAAGAGTTTTGAAAGAGATTGAAATGGACGACTTCGGTATAGGTGTTATTAGAAAAAAAATTCATGAATTTTACTCTATAAAAAAAGAAATACCAACTATTCCAAAATTATTGAACGTACTACGTGAAGAGATAAATTTTAAGGGAAGTCGTGAAACGCTTCGCAAATTGTTAAAAAAAATTGGATTTAGATTTAGAAGAACGCAAACAAACAGAAAAGTTCTTTGCGAACGGAATGATATATGTGCTTGGAGAGCATCATATTTACAGAAAATTAAAGATAACGAGCGTGAAAATACTAAACCTGTAATTTATTTAGATGAAACTTATATAAATTCATCACACTCGACTGGAAAATGCTGGCAAGGCCCTGAAGAAGATGGTGATTTAGAGCCAGTTGCAAAAGGTCAGAGATGGATCATTGTACATGCAGGCGGCGAAGAAGGCTTTGTAAAGGATGCCCTTTTGGTATTTAAATCCAATACTAAAAGTGGCGACTACCACGACGAAATGAACGAAAAGTGGCAGAAACAAATATTTCAAAGTCAAGTGCTAACATGCCTGATTTAATTTCGGATGCGTGCGGAAAGATCTCATCAGCTGAATGGATGAAATACTGCCATCATGTGAAAAATCTTCATGAAGAGTACAGAAAGAAAGATGCACACTTGGATGAGCCGTTTATCATTACATTGCTTAGTGATAGTGAAAGCGAGAGCAGCGACTCTGAAGACGATATGCAGTGTGATCCAATAAGTAGCAGTATCCCTGGGGTTCGTCCACTGACAATGTGTCATGACGATCATACATACTGTTATAAAATATAAATAATATAGAATAAAATATAATAGCTGTGGGCTTTCCTACATTGGTCAAACCAAAAGAAACGTATCAACCCGCGTAAAAGAACACGTAGCTGATATTAAACATCGAAGAGCTTCAAAGTCTGCAGTTTGTGAGCATTCCATGGACAAGCCCAACCACTACTTAAGGTTTGACTCAGTGAAAATTTTATCTAGAGAGAAGCATTACATTCCTAGAATGATCAGAGAAGCGATTGAAATTAAAAAACACCCTAATTTTAATAGAGAAGATCGTTGGAAACTATCACCGACATGGGACCCTATCCTGAAAAATATTAAATCTAACATCCAGCAAGCTGCACGACCTGAAACTCAAAGTGTTTTATTTAAAAATATAAATAAATTTGTTGACCCATTTTATGATTTTTTTATTATTTTTTGTTCCATTTGTTTAAGTAAGTACAAAGTAAATGTTTAACTCATAATTGTGATTAAACTGTACCAAATCATTGCAAAATATATATAAATGGCAACACTTGATACGACCACAGCGACGCCGCCACCTGAACAGATAAGTTGGTGGCACTGTATGTACTGTACATCATCTATGCAGCCTGGGACGGACAGACAGACAGACGGGCAGCGAAGTCTCATTACACCCTCCGAAGCTTTTACCAGTACAAACAGTGTTTATTCCGTTTCACGTTAAAAAAGTATTAATACGTACTTAGTTCATGACAACTCTATGAATGTAAAAAAGATAAATTATAATTTAAAGTTTAAAGTTTGTTCACGTAAATTAAGCGTTGCGGTAGGTAACGTCAGCGTGGGTGGAAATCAAATTAACAAATACTAAAGTTAACCGAGTTAGCGAGAAACAGATGGTAATTGAACAAAAACAAACAAACATACAAGGAGGGGGATCAGTCGTCCGCAGGACATTAAAATCTCTAAGGGGAACTGTCTAATGTGCGAAAAGGACATCGTTATTGTAATTCGCGTTGTATCTCTCTTCAGTACTTACTAGAGTAGTTGCAATTTCAGTTGGGATGATCAGGAATCGTAGCATCGCTGAGGGTCGTACTGCGTACGTATGGGTGGCTCAATTATGCAATAAGTGATTGGCAACAAGGCAATTATTACGTCGCTAAGTAGGTTATATCATATTAATGACAAATTGGTTCTGTAAATCCAACCGATGCGTTGTTTTGGTTCCTCTGGTTGAGGTGATTTCCAGATTCAATGGGTGAAATAGTAGTTCGCAGTTAGAGTTTAATATTTGTTTTCAATAAAATAGTTTAAATATTTTGAATAAGAAAAATCAGAAGGTAAAATATGCAGCCCAGGTACACTGGATTTGTATATTGAATCTCAAAATCATAGAAAAAAATTAATAAATTGTGAGTGAATATTTAAAACTTCGTTGATACGTTTGCCTTATAATTTTCTCTGTTTGGCAGCAGTCTTACTTTAATTGTTTGGCACCGATTTAAAAACTATGTTAATACCTACCCAGATAAATTTTTGATGTTCTTATTACATTATTTAGTATTAATTCATTTTTGGCAGAAATTTTATATACGGGGTAGTATGGATGGAACATTTAGGCGTCAGGAAGCTTCGTATAAGATGAATTCCCTATACTTTAACCGACGACCAGAAACTCCTTCGCATGGACTGGTGTCGCCAAATGTTAGATAAGTTCAACGGCTGTGACTCAAATGCTGTATTTGACATCGTCACAGGTGATGAAAGCTGGATATATTGCTACGAACCCGAAATCAAAAGACAATCAGGTTAGTGAGTGTTTTCTTTCGAGGATCGGCCAACTAAGGAAGAAAGGAAGCTCAGTCTTTGGTCGGAAAGGTCATTTCACGACTGTTGTGCTAGAAGATGGAAAGACATTTACTGCAGACTAGTATGTTAATCGCTGTTTGCCTGTTATCTTGGGAAAAATTCGACAGCAGCTCCCTCGAAACAGGACCCTCCTTCACCACGACAATGCTTGAGCGCACTCCACAAAATGGACTGTTGAATATTTGACTATTCCCATGAACTAAAGATAAAATTCTAGGTATTCGCTTTACGAGTCCTGAAGATGCGGTGAAAACGTACGAAAAATGCCATAGAAGAGACCCCTACGGAAGAATGGGCCTACTGCTTTTCTCAGTGGTTGCATCGAAACATTTTCAGTGCTTTTTTTAATTTCGGAGTTTTAAACATTGATAAAAAAGAATTGTGAACTTCTCTCCTTTTTTAAGTTGGTTGAATAAAGGCAGCTTTAATAGATCAAGAAAGCTTTATTACAAAAAAAATAATAAGATTATATAAGGATCTGTAATTACAGCATCTTTTTACTTTAGACCGTGTTTATCCACGGCCAAGTGACTTAACGTTGATCTTGAATTTAGAAAAAAAAAAACATTATTTCGCTTCGAGAAATAAAATGAGTCAATCAAGGAGATTGCACTCACTGTCAATGAACCAAAATAACGACATCATTGCCTTTTGATAAAACTATTTTTTAGCGAGGAACATTATTTCTTATCTATTTATAATTAAATAGGGTATTGCCACACTTAGGTAAGTGATTTATTATTGAAACAAATTATTTTTATTTTTTGGGTTTCCATACCAAAATAGCACAAAGGTACAGAATACATAGTATTATTAATAAATAACAATGCATAAACAAGTAAAACAAAGGTAGAACATTTATAGTGCGGCTATATCTATACATCACATTCGATTACCTACATCATTTACAAATATCTCGAATATTATAGTAGCCAAAAAATACTTGAAATTCGGAATAGTTTAAAATTGCAACGACCGGACAAATTTTAACATTTTCCATTGGTGCAACAAGGGTCCACATCTAGTGCCTTAAATTTACAATCGCTGTTCTACATATGGAAGAAATTTGCTGTTGGTAAATAACCTATGTCAGAATTTTCAATATACAAACTCGAATGCTCAAAGTTATTCAACATTCATCATCCTCACAATCTGGAACATTTATAACTATTATTGACTGATTAAACTTATTATTTAATAAATGAAATCTGGGACTCATAAAATGATAACCCTAGTACAGATAAAATTCAAGGACCAAGTATTTAAATTGGTTCAAAATAACTATAAAAATCATTTGGAATTTTCAGAAACACATAAAGGGTTATGTACTTTCTTCTTTTACAGATACTTATTTCTTAAGATAAGGGTCATATTTATTTAATGCAATTTATTAAGTCCTAACCTTTAAGTTTTACATATATTGGATAATTGCAATGTTTTCACTAGCGACCATAATTTTGATTTAGTTAGAATAAATACTATTGCAGTGAGGCATAACGACTTTACATATTTTTGCTTAATAATTATTTGTGTATAATGAAGGTGCCAGATGTGAAACGATGTTGTTTATGTTTTCCACTGCGATTTGGAATCGTATTTTTTGGGATTATTAATACGGTAAGAAAACACGTATTATACCTATACGTATTCGATACAAATTTTACAGATAATTTACTAAAGCCGAACTCTAAACATACTGAAACTTAATTGAGTTAGGTTATAACATACATACCGTAAGCTCCGTAGTACCGTGAGCTCCATCTATACCTGGAGGTTTTTAGTGAGTCGGTTTGGCCTTCTGCCGCATCACCCTCTAATACCCCGCCGTTCTCCCTTGGGCGGCTACGTGATTGCACGTTTTCCTCCAATAAAAAAATGCATAAATAAACGCATATTAGCAGAAAAAGCCTTTTTTTAGGCACTTTCCAACAAATTCCCTACAAATTCTAATGCACTAACTACTGAAGCTGGCCTAGGCCGTATTTCAAATATTTTTTATTATTATTTATGTAACTGACCTATAGGTACCACCGTTTTTAACCGTATATCCTATATTATTACTGTTTTATTCACGTTAACTTTTAGTCATTGTCATTATTATATATTATCCTTTTCTCACGATGGAATTAAGGATTAAACCGTGAGTTTTGAAAAGTCAAAACAATGCGTTTTATATGTTTCTCTGTTTTCTGAACTTTATGTGTGCCTTGTGTACTATTTTAGAAGAGAGAATTTTTGACTAACTATAATATACAGGGTGTCAGGGTGTCCCGCCATAAGAACAGAGCGTGTGGATCATTGGCAAGGATGTAAAGCCTGATTTCTATGGGCTAAGTCTTATAGTTTTGGAGATAGGCATAATTTTGTACTTTCTTGAATTTTTCCCAAAAGTTTGCCTTAATAATATATATTCAGGTATGTTCTTATCGCATCAAAAATAAAAATATTTTTTTTTTGGCTGGTGTCTAAAAAATAGCCCTTTAAGTATATTGAAATTTTTATATAAAAAAAAACTAATTATACAAAACAAAATTGTGATGATTTATGACCAAATACGCTTATATTCATATTTATTGTTTATGTGCCATGACGGTATTTGATATTTGAAGATACTTTGCTTGGTGTTACGATCCCGTCAGGGTCCGACTGGCGAGCGACTACCCTTCATATTTTTTTTATATAGGCTACTATCTGCTATTCCGTTCTGTACACTATCACTATCCCAAATATCATCCAAATACTTTGAGCCGTTTTGCCGTGATTGAATCAAAAATTAAATCATCTACCTAACAAAAAGTCTTTGACAGGTCAGAGACTGTATGGATCGTGAACATTTTATACTATTTGTGAATAGCAATGTATGTATAATTTGACAGCATTAATAGTAAATAAAAAGAAGAAAAGTTCCGTGTCGTGTGGTTGAAAACGCGAACAAGTAGATACCTATTGTTTTTATAAATTACTTGTTTTTTTTTTAATGTAATTTTCTATTGGGTGTTAAATAATAAGAGCATAAGCAATACTTTAAGTTCCGCCTGTAAGGGTCCATGCATTTTTTTTTTCAAATGTACCTGTAGGTACTTTAACCTCTTTATGTTCTAATAAAAATACTCGCTCTAAATAAAATATATCGCAAAAAGATAGAAAAATGGTGTATTGCACAAATTAAATGAGTATTAAATTACACGAATTTAGAGTAAAATAAACATAAAACTAATGGCAAACTTTTTCCAGGCGTAGACCGTGTAAGGTAAATAATTTTACCTACATCCGACATCTAAATGTTTTTAGTCTTTGATGAACAATTATACATGGCGACAATAATAATATTATTCATATTTGATTTTTAAACTTTTAAATCTTATTACGTTATCGATGAAAAGTTATTCCTTTGCTCTTGAAAGTATTACTGGAGCTATTATTGCAATAGCAATACAATTTTAACGTTTTTCAATCTTTTTAGAACACGGGGCCTGTTAGGACCCCGAGTATCGAATTTTTATTGTAAAATATAAAGTACTACTTAAATAATCAATGGGTACAATTTCATTATTCTCAAATTTTTAAGCTGATTTTTCTGTTATTAAAGTGTACCTACGTTTTAATGAAGAATAGTGTCTCTTCTGTCTTGCCATTTTGCTTCCTTCATTATTTTTGGCGGAATAAAATGAAGAATGCTTTACGCGTTATGCGACCTTTTAATCCTTGAAGCGATCTTTGAAGTCCATTTAAATGTACTTTAAATGTAATCAAGCGATAAAATTCGCTAAAAAACGTCTTTCAGCCCAGCATAATTAGTTATTTTTCCCCAACTGGCCCGCTGGTACTCAAACTCAGGATCAATTGGCAACTCTCAATGGCTGCAAATTTTACTCTACCCCGTATTTTCAGGTAATGTCTGGAGTGGCGATTGTGGAGCTGGTCATCAGCAAGGACCTGCACAAAACCACGACGATGGCAACTGGAACGTCCCGTGACTTGGCGTATTTGGAGATGGTCTCGACTACTATACTACTGAGTATATTTGGAATGGGAGTCATTTTAAACATTCTCCTGTTAATTGGAGGATGTCAGGTGCGGTATCTAAATACTATTAGCAATCTAATTAGTACCATATTCATACAGGCACCACTATGAACTATATAGAATGTATTTGTTATTAAAGTTGTAATTAAAATTTAGTTGGTAGAGAGACGTTTCAATTGTGTGTCATAGTAAGGGCGTGGATCCATCTCTACGGCGCCGCGCCGTGCCACGGCAACGACGTATTTCCGTTTCACGGCATACGTCACGCTTTTGTATAATGAACCATGATGGAGATAATTACATACATACATAACCTCACGCCTGTCTCCCCTTGGGGTAGGCAGAGACAAGGGAACACCAATTGCTGCGATCCAAACATACCTCTTTCACTTCTTCCACGTTCATCAATATTTTTATACATGATCGCCGGTTACGGGTACTTTTGACTAGGCCCTTTTTCAAAATGTCGCCAATTTGATCGGCATACGTTCGCCTAGGCCGGCCCCTTCCAACAATACCATCCATTCTCTCTCTGTACACCTCTTTCGTAAATCTACTTTCACTCATCCTTTCCAAATGTCCAAACCACCGTAGCATACCTTTTTCAATCTTAGTCACTACATCCTCTTTCAATCCGCATCTCTTTCTTATTTCACTGTTGCGCACCCTATCACTCAATTTCACTCCACACATGCTTCTCAACGCTCTCATCTCCACAGCATTAATCCTACTTTCATGTCTCTTCTGCCACACCCAAGATTCACTACCATACATAAGCGTTGGCGCCAAAACTCCTTCAAGTATGGCCAGACGAGCCTTATTCGGTATAATTTTGCTGAATAAGGCTGGAGATAATTTTAAGCACAAATATGAAGCGCTGAGCGGAGCGCCGTGCGCGATGCCGTGGAACCGCGCGGCGCCGTAGAGATGGATTCACGCCCTAAGTCCGTGCGGGGTCAAGCGTGTGAGAGTTCAGCTAGCTGTGGTACTTATTAATATTATTAGTATATAGTATATTTATTTCTATAATATGTTATGAAGAGCCTCTTCTATCCTGAATCCGTGCCTCATTCCCACCGAAATGGCACAGGAATGCTTAAAATACGTCGAATCTAATCTATTTGAGATGATTATCTCGCTAGATTAGCTATAGCTTACGGTTTTTACAATTTTCTGGCAATACGGGTTGCCTGGTAGAAGCCGCTTGAAGCGATAAGGCCGCCCAAACAGTCCTAGATTAATGTTTTTTTCTTTTTCTATTTGTTTTTATGGCAACAAAGTATATTTATTATTATTAATTACAAATAACTTTAAAGTAGGTTGTGATAATGAAGAGTAAAATAAGGGTTTTTACAGAAGGATGCTTCTCTGATGCGTCTCTACAACTGCTATGCGCTGGCGACGGTAATGGCTGCATTGTTACCTATGGGATTTAAACTATGGAGGTTGCAGTACATACAGGTTATATCTATATTTTTAGCCATAGGTACGTACTATTCATCATATATAGGTCTCCCAATAATAGTCAATTAAATTTTATTAAGAAATTAAGAATGATGAGTGGGTCTAAATTACGGAAGAAATTTTTTAAAATTTTTTTCATAGTTTTTTTTTTCAAAGTGTTCAAAGTTTAATCTGTAGTTTACGACAATACAGCAAGTAAGAACGCTAATAAAAACGTTTCCATCTTATTGTATGTAATCATAAAATGTAGATTAAACTTAAATTTTACTCACTAAGAAGAATTTTGAAATTTTAATTTATAATTTTTTTTTAAATTTCATATACATTCATCATTCTATACTGCTATTAAAATATAATTGACTATTATAGGTGGACCCTGTATAACTCTAGGTTGTAACTGTCAACCTAGACTAATTTCAGATTTAAAAGTATTTTCCTTGTTCACAGTGATGCAGTGTTACGTCGTGATCTTGGTTCGAAGTGAGGTCATCAAGTTGGAAAGGAAGCAGTGCAGGACTGATCCTGAGCAAAGGGCAGCCGAATATACCATTGAAGTGCCGGATTGTGAAACGTTACTGTAACATTAATAAAGACAAAATTAATAAGAAATACCTTTTTTTAAGGCATGTCTTAAGATAACCATGTGCTATGATCTTTTAAAAGGAATATTTAGGTAACTTGATCTTTTTGATTTTTGGGTGCCAATTCAGAATAGCTCTTCCTTCAGGGTCAGCCTGGCCAGCAACTAGCAATCATAAAACGTCATATAACGCCAAATACTTATAACCACTTCGGTGATAGTGTTTAGCCAACATTTTATAATGAGCCAGTTTCTAAACTCATATCCTTCATGAGCTCTTACTATCTGGAGAGATTGTTGACCATCACGGATTTGTAGTGAAATAAAAAAAGATAAACGTCTTTTATGAAATAACTCAACAACTTTTTTAATGTAGGCCAAACGTCAGCTGACGCTAAGCCCTAATAAAACGCGATCAATTCGCGTTGAACTCGGCTTACGCGTTAAAAAGAGTTCCGCCTTAAATTTTCTTCAGTCAGATCCGAGATTTGTTAATCTACTGTCAGAAGAAATTCAGTGAAATCGGGGATAAATATCTTTTAATGTCTTTAGAATTCGCATTAACTGTGGTCATTCCACAGCACGATTAACTTTCTGAGGGCGAAAAATGATTTTGAAATATTCAAAATGAGAATGATATTCCCACATTTGCCCGCAGCGCCGCACAGGTGTGCCCGAGCAGTCGTGACTTACTTTTCGTTGAATGCATTGTCTGGAATATACATCAAATATATGAAATGAGTCTACATTGTACAACCTAATTGGTAGTTATGCAGGATTCTCTTAAAAAACCCCGGTGTGCAACTGTAACTGTTAGCTTGCTGGAGGATACTCATTTTCGGGAAATATTACCTTAATTTAAATAATAGCTGGGTGTTGAGTAACGTACATTAGTGATGATCCTGATTATAAAATAAAATAAAATCCCCAGACAAGCACACCAACTAAATGGCCGCAAAGTAAGCATAGCTTGTGTTATGGGATACCATGTAGCGAATTAGGGGGGGAACCTAGAATATAAATACATAAATAGATAAACACCCAGACACGGTTTTTTTTCTTGTTCCTTGTGGGAATCGAACCCGCAACCACTGGCGTCTGAGGCAGACAGGTTTACCCCATCGCCACAGATGTCATCATGCCACGTCTCAATATCAAAAACTGTTCGTTTATTCACGAACATTAGAATTAGCTACAAGGCATAGCTAGAAAGCGATTCGTTATTAAACATCTTGTCAATTAAACGACTACTATCGTTTATGTTTAATAATCGATTCATAACTATTTTGCATTGAAAATGTCCACATTAACATTTCAATATCCGTCACTAAACCTTTTATTAGTATGTGGATGTTTATAGCTGGTAGAGATTGTGAAACCTTATTTTTTGCTACCATTCGTTGGTCATGCTAGTCCGTTGAATATTTAAACCTGCATTAGTCAAAATGAAATAAAATCCCCAGAAAATCACACCAACTACTTGATCCCGAACTAAGAAGAGCTTGTGATATGGAACACCATGTAGCGAACTAGAGGGGAACCTAGAATATAAATACGTATATAGGAAAACACCCAGACTCAGAAAATTTTGTTTTGTTCGTTTTTTTTTTCGTCAGGAATTACGTTATAACTCTTACACCACTGCGCCACGAAGATCTTCCATATCATTGTTTTCTTTAAGAAAAAGATGCATGTTCAAATGTTTATTTATTCCTCCATGTCTAAAATCGTCGTGGCGCCGTGGTTACTGTGTGTATCAAACGATATCACAGGTTAAGCAACGTTCGGCGCGGTCGGTACTTGGATGGTGAATTGGTGACCGCCGACCATTCGTTTCTCAAGGCGACTTCCGTGCTTCGAAGGGCACGTTAAGCAGTCGGCCACAGGTACTGTATACTTGTATACAGTGGTTAACGACTACTGTATACAAGTACACAGAAGGGTTTGTTAGAAGCCATTTCGGCACCCTGAAATTTCTGCATCCACCACCCAGCACTGGGCCATCTCGGTGGATTGTGGCCTATACCTCTTCGTTGCCCAGGGGAGAGACTCATAACCCTGCAGTGAGCTCATTACAAAGAGTTGTGATGATAATGTTATCTAAAATAAATCGAAAGGAAAATACATAATTAATTATAATCAATGACATTATTATTTCTATAGCATCACCATTTATTTTACAAAAGGGATAGCCTTGGAGTGGAATGGTGAAGGTAAAATGGTTAGAAGGAGATTAATAAAGCATACGAGATTAAGGCTTACCTCATATTAAGTTATCACCACCATGGTCACCATGGAAACTTGCATCTCAAATGTTTGTCGATGGAAGAATTAGGCCGTTGCAATGATGACGTTGCCGGCTCTCACTCGAACCCAGAGCCGCCACTTTATAGTATGCTCTGACTCGTTTGAAGTAAGTAGATTCAGGTCGCTAGCATTTATTAAGGGATAGGTAAAGCGAGCTTATATTTCAGTTATACATACGCAAGTTACAATCCTGTTTTCTTTTATTTTGTAACAATTTCCTCATAGATTAGATTTTCCAACAAAATCGCATGAAATATCGGCCCTGAGATAAACCACAATATCACCACAAGTGCATCTAACCCGTTCATTGCAAACTAATTGAAACACCGATAGAGAATACAGGGAGAGAGAGAGAATACAAATAAATTGTTACGAAGAAAAGCATAATTATAGACAGAACTAGCTGTTTCGCGCGGTTTTACCCACGCCATTTCGAATCCTGCGGGAATATCGTAGTATAAAAAGTAGCCTATTCGCTATTCCAGACTGTAAACTATCACTATGTCAAATTTCATCCAAATCCGTGAAGCCGTTTTGCCGTGATAGAAATTTTAGTTTGCTTTTATTCGATAGATGTCGCTGTACGTCGATTAAATCGCGCAAGAAGAGTTATGAATGACTTGGCTATATTTACTTTGTAGGCTATCTTTATTCGTTCTCACTTCCACAATTATAATATTATAAGGAATAGGAATTAGTATTAGCGTAGAAGCATAAAAAATTCTCAGAGTGTATCGCATATTTTACAACAATAATTTATACATAAGTTCATAAGTAAGTTTAGCCTTTATTAAAAATATGTAGAGGTCTTTGTGAAACTGTATGTTTGCAACAATAAGAGAAGTGGTCTTATTTACTTGCTGCTAGAAGTAACCTAAGCTTTACATAAACTGTATAAAAATATCTACGTTTCTTACGACTCTAGATATATGTAAGTATAACTGCTGCCACAATACAACCAAGGAAACACTCTGAGACCTAGACGAAGTCACTGAAATACATACCTACGTACCCTGTGGGGTATATAAACATATTTTTATTTAAAGGGATCATTAGCAGTATAATTTACTTAACATTACAATAATATGACCGCGGACCCAACGCTCGTACGCCATCTGGTGTTCGAATGAGAAAACTCGAAAACCGCAAGGACTTGGGCGGGGACAGATCAACCGTGTGCCCTTTTAAAGACTTGTAATTACATTAATTAACTTCAGTATGTTATTTTTAGCTATATGTCGTATGTATATGTCGGTGGTTAGTTACTAGGCACTTCTATAACTACTATTTCGCGATACTTTGATTTTCAAGTGGGGAAAAAAGCTAATATTATAATCAGGGGCCACTATCGTTTTGATAATGATATTCATGATATTGAGATTTATAAAAGACTCGCTGTAGGTGGCTACTACACATTTGTAAGTGCCAAAAAATTATAATAATATTTACATAGTTTATGGACTAGGACTTTTGCATACACTGCTACACAACTAAGTTTATTGTATTCTGTATCTGTATTGTATTAAATTAATATTGTCTTAAGATTTCGCGATTCAAACTATCAAAACACTTTTTTAAACACTTTTATAGACTGTACAACAAAAATTAAACAAAAAAAAGTATTTTATTTGGTTGTATTAAATTGCTTAGAAACGCATAAAGGACATACATACGAAAGGACATACGAATTAATGAATTAAAAGTTTATGAGGTTGCGAAGACCGATATTTGTAACTCCTCCACACTGAAATAGCTGGAAGAATTCAGATGAAAAATGGTTCACAAGTAGAGCATAGTGTGAAATAGCCTCGTAATCAGACCAAGTAGAATAAATAAATAAATAAAATCCCCTGACGCCTTTTATTCATGAAATGTGTATTTTTTATACTTCAGTGTTCATATGGTATTCTATCTAGATAACGGATGATAAACAAACACAGAATAATTGTTTTAAACTATCGCGGTTATTTTCACTATGATTTAATGTATTTACGGGATTCTTACCACGATTTTCGATTTTATTTTCGTACGTCCGATATTTCGATGCTGTTACAAGCACCATGATACACAGTATACTTTTATTAGAAAATAACCTTAAATATAAACATAACAAAAACATCCCTGACTTAATGGTTTATATCTGTGTTCATGCAGAGTTGAGGGAAAGACTGTTTGGGTCTCCATACTCACTTTTTAATAGGCAAATTAATTGTAGGCTTGCACAACCCACATTGGAAAGTTATATATTATATATAGTTTTCTGACACGGTTGTTGTCACCGAACATATAAGGGTTTCGAAAGTTTATGTTTGAAGTTTACAAGTTTGTAAAGCTTCTATGAGGCTGGCAAAAAAAGCTGTGTTCGTTACAAATATATCTACCGTCACCGGGATTCGAACCCAGGACCTCTGGCATAGGTGGAAATGTATGTAACCACTATAGTTTATATAAAAAAATGGATTTCTTTATCCCCAACCTAATAGTTTATATTTTGAAAAGATTTTATTTACTTAAGGATTTTATTCTGATTGATGGATTCTCAACGAACAATAAATTATCGATATTTTTTTTGAAATTATTTATAAGAAATTATTTTTGTAAGTATTATCATTGTACAGTATAATTTAATAATCGTATGAATTGTATAAATTAATATTTAATCTCAACTTTCAATGTAATTTTTTTGTTGACGCTCAAACACTGCAGGAGTTTTTGATGTAAACTTGAGGATGTAGATTTATATGAAACCTTGAATATTGTAATAAGTTGCTGGCATGCGTGGGAGCCCACAACAACCTACAATTGAAAACCATTCTATTGCCATTGCAATACAAGCCAAAATAGAAATTAAGTTAAAATTCGGCTCAGTACACAATAAACCCATCTCCTCAAGGTGAGAAAACCTAGTCCTTTATTAATTAACAAAATGACTTAATAGCTACAATTACCGCCAATTGCATCCACGACAAGATGGCGGATGAACGGCCATTTTTAAAAAGTGGAAGGTTTTAAAAATGGCACTAAGAAGTCTTTATAGCGAAATGCACTTATTAGCTGACGAGGGTGCGCTGAGAGCGCTGCCTAATGGGTGGTATTCACAGGTTGAATGGAAACGTTAAATTGCCAACAATTATATACTCTGGCAATGATAACTGCCCGGGATCTAGCAACGGATAGCGGGCTTTTTCGGTTGACGTGACTACTAATGCAGGCAATGTAGGCTATTTTGGTAAAGTTTTCTGGATTAGGTATATGAATTATGGTTGTGACTTTTTACAAGATATTTCTGTTGAAATGAAAGTCTTTCTTGACGTGGGTTGAGGAAAATATTTAAATACAAGGATGTAACCGCATGTAATATTATGATTATGTATTCTTATATTATAAAGCTGAATAGTTGGTGTGTCTGTTGAACGTGCTAATCTATGAAACTAATAGTTGGATCCGAAAAATTACTTAAGCATTCGACAGCCCAACCTATTGGGAAGGCCTTAGTTGATCAAGAAATTAATACAGATTCAAAATTTTCGCAGGTGCGGGCGATCAAACTTGCTAGTATTATACAATAAGTATGGCAGTTAGTGTTATTGGCTGGATATTGCAAAATACGAGATATCAGATGACCTTATGTTAAATCTTAAATAATACGAATATAACTAGACTATTTCATTTTTAATATGCTTGCTCTTCAGACTGATTGACCCTTAATTTCAAACGAAGGTTCGACACACAAAAAACCGCAAATAAAAATCCTAACATATTCCCATCTTCAAACATACAAAACATTCATATTTCCCTACACACAACAAAACCTTTCAATCGCCATGAACACAAGTGTACAAAACTCAAATTCTCCGTACAATAGTGTGCCAAACGCCACAATCAGATGGCGGGGCTGGTGACGTCACAACATGGCGTCGTCAGGTAGGAGCGGAGATAGGATCCGGTCATCCTGCCCATTTCCGGTCTTCACGCGGCCGTGACGCTTCCGGGCACGCGTCGCCGATGTCGCCTTACCCTGAGCTTTCTATTCTGGATGAGCTTAGAAGGTGGACACTGAGTAGTTTATATTTAAATGACCTCTTTGGTTGTAGGTATGCTCGGTGGTTTAACCCTTTTTTGTTTGGAATTTTGAAAAACGCGTTTACTTGGAAATTTCAAAAATAAAAAATAACTACTAATACAGAGTGTAATCTTCAAGTGTGCACAGGCGATTTTTCCATAAATATAAAAGATAATATCAAAAAACTTTCTACTTAGGTATATCAAGTACTATCTACTTAGGTACCTACCTCATGAGTAAAATGACATAAGAAGATAATGTTTTAAAGATTAAACGAGAAATATCCAAAATTTAATTAGGTACTGTCATAGTCTATTAGAAGGTTTTTGGTTTCGTTCTTTAATTATTTAATACACCAGTTCTTCTCAAAATATACTTAATTGTACAAATTTAATTCAATGTACTTATGTACTTTGTGACACACATCCATGACTTGACGGATGATATCTGTGTTAATCACATAGATATCTACCCCCCCCCCCCCCGGGACTCGAACCCACTGAACATTTCCTTCTATCCATGCCAGGTACTCTGGGTTCGAAATTAAAAATTTTGACGCTAAATCAGCCGGCCATGCCATCATTATGGTTACGCACCATACGAGATTGCTATAATGGAACTAGTAATGTAACAATCTGCGCACGTTGGGTACTTGCTCGTACGCAGAATGTTACATTACTAGTTCAAATACAGCAATCTGTAGGCACCATTACTGAAAAGTAAATAAGTAAGTACTGATTGAAAATACGTTTTCAATGATAGGTTTTAAAAGTGACATTTATATATTTTATAAAAAAAATGGTTACTATATTTGATTTTAGATGGCGCCACAAGAAAAGTGCAAGTCTTCACGTATAGAATTTTGTCAGTTACCTTTTTACCAACGCCATCTTTTGAGAGAAAAAGATATGATTTTTTCTTTTTAAAATCAATTAGAAAACTTCTCATTAAATTTAGGTCATAATTTGTTTACCTACATCCATGCATAATATTTTAAAAGTAAGACATAGGTAATATCTGTGCATACGACAAGGTAGGTATCATCATAATTCCTATTTTAGCTATCATAGTAATTACGTGTAAGCGTAGATGTGTTTCAGATTAAGGAAAGAATCTGTTAGGGAAATTACTGAAGGAAAAGCCTTTTCCAGTGCAAGACCTGGGTCGACCACTTAATATTAATCCTTCTTATTTTACACTTATTAATCCTTCCTAACAATAAGGTCTACTTAGAATCACCTACCGCCTCTAGATAAAATTCTTAATAATGCGACCAATACCAGTGTTTCCGGCTTACAGGTTTTACAGGACCCCACCCCTTTACGATCCGTTAGGCTTGTGGTGTACCTACCGGAAATATTTTATGAAGATTCAGTTCCTTCCTCAGCCCTTGTGCTGTCAAAGATGACGCCTCAACTTTACTTATGGCGGGTTTCAATATTCAACTGACTGGTATGAGTAACCGGTACAGATACAAAACTGGTAGGAAAAAAGTAGCGTTTCACATTATCTATTAGCTACGGGCTGTAAGTTCTCAAATTTGGCATGGGCCCTCCTTACGTGACGTTCTTCCAAGAAAATAGGTGATATGTGATTTATAGCATATCACGAACTAAAGAAATATATAAACTTATTCAATTTATGTTTGCTAGGTTTTGGTATTCGATAAATATATTATAGTATGTTTTTAGAGCTTTTTGTTAATAATTGCGTTTAATTGCTTGCGTAAAATGAAACGCCAATCCTTCGACAAATTTTGCCATTGGTTAAATCACATTTTTATGACGTCAAAGTAAATATTTGAAAGAAAAATTATGTCATTCAATCATATTCGTCCTTTTTTCAAAAACAATTATAGGTAAGTTAGAAAGAGAAATCGGGATTATTGATATGTTGACAGATATTTGATAGAATATTTCGTTAAATGAATAAATTGTTATGTCGTTGGCTAGATAAAATGACCTACTTATTCTTCAATTGATCATACGTAATGAAAACATAACTCTTATTGGCCGCAGCAGACTGCCATGCTACCTTTACCTCATTGGTTTAAATTAATAACTTGTTATGTCGTCGTTGGCTAGATATAATGACTTATTTTGCAAATGGTCAAATGTAACCTAGCAACCCATTACAGTCAAACAGTTCGTAAGCAGTGGTTTAGATGTCAAGATTTTGAATTCAGAAGGGAATTTTGGTAGTGATTTCTATTGTTCGTAGGCAAAAGGAACAGTTTTCGTAATATTGAAACCCACCATTAAAGATTAAAGGTGAGATTTATGTCAGATGCGGATTTAGTCACCAATAAGGATTAAACATCTATGATAAGTCCTGTCCCAGATTCCTGGACTCCTGGACACTTGTTTTCTCAGTTATGCGAGCGGTCCTGAATTCATGTCCCAGCCGGGCTTGTTTTTACGTACTAAATATTTCATTGAGTTAAAGTTAAATTGTTAAAATAGGTAAATGTTTATTGAAACGTTATATACAAAGTACATTTTCTATACCATTCAGGGTTAATTTTAATTAGCGCATCACCTCTTGCAGGCAGCCCCTCCACATCAATCCCAACAACATTTAAAAAAATAGTTTTTGAAATTTTAGTTTTCCCATACAAAAAATATTTGTAGCCACTCTTTAGTGGCGTACCTACCTATATTTACTCTGAGCGTAGGTATGCCACGCACCTTGCGTAGTAAAATATCGCTTCATATTAAAATGTAGAGTAAGGAGCAAACATTTTATTGTTTTTATTTTTTGTGTTATTTATCGAGATTTGTAAAAAGTCGTAGAACAAATGTAGTTGGGATTGATGTGGATAGACTGCTCGCAAGAGGTGATGCGTTAGTTAAAATTAACCCTGTATAAAAAGTACATTTTCTATACTATATTAAAAAAATATAACATAAAGCCACTTCCAGTAAGTCTTACTTCTACGCGCCTGACACCGCGTCACCGCCACAAGATGAGTTTTGTGAAATGAATTCGTTTCCAACGACACAATTGAATAACGTTACGTCTGCATCGTCACTGAGCGACTATCTAGCAACACTCGGAAAACTTCGGAGTTGTGGAAACAAGCACTGATACTTTTATCGAATTGAGAATTCTCACTAACTGGTTTGAACTAAATAATTATATGATGAATATTATTGTTAAATTACTTGTTTATTGAAGACCGTACAGTGGAACTAGAGGTATTCTCGTAGACACCCAATTCAGAGAAGTCCAGAAAGTTGTCTTCTCAAATAGGTCGGGCTAGCATTCAGGACCTATAATATCCAAATGTAAGCTTAAATATACATATTTGCTACATAAAGCCTACACAGAGAAGCTGTTTCTTAGCACCAATACTTATAAAATGTATTTTTTAAAATTGGATTGGCCGGGAATTGTGCCGGGAGTCAGGAACTCCAACCATTGTACAACAGAGTCAAGAAATATAATAGCGGTAAGATAGAAGTAGTGTATGTTTGACTTATTATGATATACCTTCAGAAAATAAGGAAAATAATATGCGTGCGAGAGCCTAACGACACAATTATAATCGTGATTGTCTGGACAAATCGCTTCTCGTTAAGATTGCCGCCTGTGTATCAATATTTAGTAGAATCTTTTATTTGTAAAGTATATTTTGGTCTACAATAAAGTGCAAATATATAAATCAATAACAATTATACCTCCAACTCCTTAGGGGTTATCCTGTAAAATTTTAGTGTCGTGCTACTGGTAAGTAGAACCACTTGAACAACTATCCTTCAAATAAAAATGGTTCAGTTCGGATTATACAATTTGGGCAGACATTATTGCAAATGACCTCCCCTATGTAGCCAAAAAAGATTTCGGTCTCATTACCCTGTATAGTTATATTTATTTTAAAACAGCTGAAAAGAGAATAACCATCTTACTCTACATCAGATTTTTTCTTCAGGCCTGTGTTACCTGTAGTAGGTCAAAGTCAAAGTCAAAGTCAAAGTCAAAAGAATCTTTATTTCGTAAGTATTTAAATACATTTGAAATAAGTCACAATTTACAAATTGAACTGAATCTACCACCACTTCGGAAAGTCGATCTGTTGAGAAGAAGTGGCAAGAAACTCAACAGCAATCATCTTTTAAAAATACACAATAACAATAACAACAACAACAATTTACAATCTTCTTGCATCCGGATATCTTATAATAAAACTTTATGCTTATCCTTAAATCTATCGAAGGGTTAATCTTAAATATTTTGGAGTTTTATTATAAAAGCGTACACATTGACCCATGAACGAGTTGGTGATCTTCTGGAGTCTACTATTATATTTATACATTAGGCAATCAAGTACTAGACAGAAACGTAGACATAGATATAGAGGTAAAGATAGAAGTAGATAGATGTAGCGATAGAGGTGAGAGATATTACAGATAATGTGGATGGAGATGAGGATAGTCGTGGACAGAGACTGGACACTAACACGGACGTGAACATGGGGGAATGGGATGGAGATGGGGAAGTCAGAGTCAAATTCAAAAAAGTAACATAGTCATAAAGTCTTCAGCAAAACGACCTGGCACCGCTAGCAGCACCCGTTCACGAGTATAACGCAAGCACCAGCCATCACTCTCCTCAACCATATTTTAGGGAAGAGGGTGACCCGACACCCGACGCTACCGCTAGCCATGCCGCCTGAGGGAGCATGACGTTCTTGCTGTTGTATGGATAAGAAGGAGATGGAGATGGCGTTGGATGAGAAGGAAATGGAGATGGTGTTGGAGATGGAGTTGGAGATTGAGAATATTTGAAAAACAATTTACAACCAAGGACTTTTATCGTCCATATATTCAGAAATTGTATAAAAGCCTTTACTACACAATTTTTGTTTAATAGTTTCTTTAAATTTATAAATATTGGTTTAGTTGAAGGTCGTTAGTTCGATTCACCCCAATAGTAACAGGTGTCTCGCGCACCATCTGACTCCACATTCATCCATATGTCGAAGTGTTGCGCACGCGATTAAATGTTTTCAATTTATATAACGTTTATGTAACTACTGCGGCTACCCGCGACTTTGTTTGCTTGGTAGGTATATGTTATACACTCAATTAACGCCAAAATTACAACATACAAACAATAATTCCATATTTGATCTCCTTAGGATATCATATTTAAAAACGTTTCTCTGTTTAACTCTAGGTTAAACTATGTAGGGTCGCCATATAATAGTCAATAATATTTTAATCGCAGATTAAGACTGATGAGTGGGTCATAATTACGAAAAATTTAAGTTTGATCTGTACTTTATGATTACACAACAAGTAATAAAAACGTGTCCATCTAATTGTGTATAGTCATACATAAAATCTAGATTAATCTTAAATTTTACTCACAGAGAACAATTTTGAATTTTAATTTATGAAAAATATTGAAAAAAAAATTTGTTTTTTCGAAATTCAGACCCATTCATCATACCTAATCTGCTATTAAAATATAATTGACTATTATATGCGGACCCTGTATTTATGGAAAAGTTCATCGAAATCAGTTTTATCGGTTTAGATTTCTCATACAACCTTTTATACCATAATTATAAACTCTTTAAGGTTTGAAAAAATCGCAAATATTTTTATTCCAAATTTAATTCCAATCTACATTACCGTTTAGCTGTGAAAGCGTAACAGAGAGACATACTTTCGCATTATAGATGAATGATGTATATTTATTAATATGTTTCTATGTAAAGTCGACAATGCGAATGCAAAATGTAAAGCGCCTAAATTAGGTAGAGAAATGTAAAGTCTACTTTATAGACTGTAAAATGGAGTAACGAAATAAAATTATTTTTAAAAGTAAATAGTAACTATTGGATGCTATTAGAGTCGCAATTTGACTAACAACCCTTAATTTACGGCTTTTGTATGAAATGCTCAACATGTGTGAAGTGGTTTCGGAGTTATTAAACTTGGTAGTTTTAAATTTTGAAGGATATTTTTAATTGTACGTGTTGTGCCATGATGTTAACTTAATTGTACCTTTTTTAATTAATCATATGATATTTTGTTGTTAGCGATTGTTTCCTCGTACTTACTTACCACGACTTTTGTTAAACCTGCACATAGGGTTGACACAAAATAAAATAACTAGGATTTTTAATAGTTTTATATTTTTTAAAGAGGATGATAAATATTCGTTACAAAGATCTTGAACTTTGATTTACATCAGCTAATTGTCCTATGAGTTTTTGAATATAATCACTTTCAATCAATTGAAATATCGCCAGATTACTGCCCGATCTGCAGAATATCGACCCTCATTGGGTGCTGACACCTGCAACAAAAAAAAATTAAGTTAAACCCATTTCTAGGATTGATACTCCGAACTCCGAACATATCCCAATTTCCCACAAAAACAATTCATTAGTATACTGGAGCGTAGGTTGTTGACGGGCGTGACGAAAAATAAATAATGTTTTTTGTTTTATCATAACTTCTTATATTGTTACGAGAGCATTAACAAATAGGGTGTGGACAGGAATCTGCCTGGAGGAGTGAACGTGACCGTGGCCAATGTTCCAATTACAATGTTTTCAAATTGATTGTTTTTCCTTTAATCCAGGTGTGTCGACCCTATTCACGAACAACCAAATTAAAAAAAAAAACACGTGACGACTTTTATGTGGAAGGTAAAGTTCACAAGAGGACATTTGTCCTATTTATGGTTCTATGAAACTAAATGAAAGAAATATACCTCGTAAATGAATGAATATCCGAGAATGAATCCTTAGTGCATGCGAATTTTCTATCTTATATTATTCTGTTTCTACCAAGAAAATATGAGACGTGAAATCCTTTTACTGAGAGAAAATATTTTTTACTTTCACAAACATGCATTTAATCTGATTATTCTTTTTAAATATTTTATTTCATACTGATATAAATACTAAAGAAATACTTTTTATACTAAAGAAATATAAAAATAAATAGTATTTTTTTACCAGAATAAGAAATTATTTGATTTTATATAAAAAGGACGTAATCTTTGTTTTATATGTCACATGGTGGAAAGTGATCAACGATTATGAAATCAAATGTGTGGCACGTTCCGCATTTTTGCAACCAAACTTAAGTCGAGTCAATTTGTTGTCAGTAAGGTAGTCATTGTTAACGAGCTTTTCGGCTTTTGGGAATCAGACAAGAGTTCAGCAGATATTCGATGGAAGGTAAAACATGGGGTATGTATAAATTCAATTTTAATTCAGGACCGAAATTTAATTAGATATAGAAGTTTTTGAAAATGATGTTTGAATCAAGAAGTACCAATTTGTCTAGTAATATTAAAATTCCTCGAAAATTTAACTAATTTATAGTTTTTATGAAATTATGATCTTCCAGGTAAGAAAGAGTGCCTATTTTACTTTAAGAATCGTGTTGTTCTGTTATTTATTTCGCAGTTTACGCTGCCGAACATCTCCAGAGAAATTGCATAATACGAGAAATAATTATATTTATTACACACATTGTTGTTGCATTTTAATCAAATTCACCGGTCTCAGGTCTGCTGGAAGAATTAGAAATAAGCTGACCTTTGTAAATTTATTATATTTTTATTATCAGTAGTCCTTTTGTACATAAAAAGTTAAATAAATAAAATAAGAGCAGATAAGTAAGTTACATATATTTAAATTTCTCAGCTGACACACCTGTGTTGATTTATTAAGTCCTCGCTTTCAATATTCGAAATTCAAAAAGTTTTATTCAATATGAGACCATCGAATGGCCATTTAATGACGTCACAATTTTGTACTTCGGCTTTAACAAGTTGTTGATATTTGTTGAAAATTGTTGATATTTGTTGAAAATTGTTGATATTTGTTGAAAATTGTTGATATTTGTTAAAAATCTCTCAACACGCTTTTTCAGTCAGCAATTAGACTAATTAATATAAACTGCAGGTCTATTATGGATCTCAAAACCATGCGATGATATGAAATAGTATTGACGTTAAGGCCGCTCAACATTCTCGCGAGAATCTCCCGAGAAAGCCATCCTCGTATTCTTCTCAATTTCTCTCATTTTTCTCTACTTTTTGTGGGTTTTGGGTTTTGTGGGGAGTTTGGAGTTTTGTGTAGGAGTCACGATCGCATGTTTCTCAGTAACAAGCGAGCCGCCTATTTAAACGGTTACATCGCAGAGTATATCTCAGCGATGCGCGTCTGCGAATTATCATATCAGTCGAATAAACTACTAATACTGACTTGAATATTCGACTTGAACGATAGTAATATACAAACGTCCTGAGTCGAATGATACTTCTAATATTCGTAATTACTAACGATGGTTAACCTCAATATGGCCGACTGACCTTGAAAGAAAGCATTAGAATGGTTAGTTGAATGACTGAATGCATTGACAGGCAGCTTGTGTCCGCTGTTTCACCCGCATAACTCCCTTTAGAGAGAGAGAGTTTTGAAGTAACTCGTAATAGACTTTAAGAGTTTTTGTTAATTTTTTTATATTGTTAGTATTGAAAATGGTCCAGGAAGATAAAAATTAATATTTAATATGTTTTATTTACTAACAAATAAAGATAAATTGTGATAAAAACATATTGATCTCAAGGCTTTATATTCTATGTATGAAGATAATTATATTAACGACTCGCGAGATTCTCGCGAGAATGTGGAGCGGCCTGAAAACTTATCATACGATCATTATTTGGTATACCATGTAAATTGAATACAATAACCCCCATATATAATAATTAAGTATTTATTTATGAAAGCAAACGAAATGGAAGAACACAAATGAAATCAAGAAACCAACATATCATAGAGGTGGGTGCGATCTCACCTTTCTCAATTGACGTTTTTAAGTCATAAACGATGATTGAAACTTGATTGATGATTGAATTTTAAAAGGTAATGCAACGCCTGTTGCATGCAAATGTAAAGGGACTTCGTTTATTCTTTATGTCACAATTGTTGATCATTGTATCAAAGAAATCTTGTTTATTATGTCATGTCATGAAAGAACCGTAATAGACCTGCTGGTACCGTACATACAAATTGACCATGCCATTTCACAAAAAAAAAAACAAACACAATTGTGAGAGCCAATGTCATGTCACAACCAAATTGCTTACATAGTAAGTAGGTGCATTGAGCTAAGGATGCACAACACGAACATGAAAAACTGGGACCAGTATTTATACAAGAATGAAATAAAATAGTAATAGTATCATCAGTAATTTCAATTAAGAGTGCAATCCTAAGTTCTACATATAAATTATACCATCTTAAGTTTGTCGTCAAGTGTTAGATAATACAGGCCTTAAACACAACAATACAAATATGTTTAGGTACCTACTACGATATAGTCAAATATTAATCAATTTAATGATTAAAATTAATGAAGTTCCGTTAGACAAAAAACTAAATCAGACGTACCTAATGTTACCTCAAGATAGCTTATTACCAATTGATTGAAATCACCATATGTTGGACAAGGGACTCCCTGCGGCTTCCGACCGGCCCTAAACACATCCTTCCAAGGGACCGAGTAATGCGACGTATCTAATAGGCCCTTTAAGAGTTAATGAAATATACGGGATGTCGATAAATCTTTATATCATCAGATTCTGATGTTCACTGGCAAATGAAGGGTAGACGGAATTTGCTAGTTGAAACTGGGGTTTAGGATAATAATTTGAAAATTCGCGTTATAAAAGTATGAATTATAAAACATGATTACAATCAGTTAAGAGAGTTAGGAATGTTTAATACTAGATGCCAATCGTCTTATCAACAATCGGATAATCAACGGATGCAGAGCATTAATAATCAACGAATGCACAGCATTATAAAAACCGACGTCACTAAACACTTTGCTGAAGTATAAGGCCATCAATGTAATATTCTGCATATAGGTACAGATTTTTCGAAAGTTTAAAATTTTTCACCGACTACGTACTCCATCGATTTCGATGAAATTTATTGTTGGACTGGGAGTGAAAGAAAAACATAGAATGTACCAGCTGCTTCTCTTCCCGGGCATACTGTAAAAGTCAGATAAGGGACAGAGGTTTTATTGGCATTTTGTGGGCGATAGGCTGACCCCCTGTCACTGCAATAGTCTCTCTCCGTCATTATAATACCTCCAAATTCGTCAAACGTGAAATCAGATAGTCTATAGCCTCTGGTGTTCGGCCTACCCCATAAGGGATACAGGCGTGAAGTTATGTATGTATGTATGTAATTTATTCGACCACCCTCTGGAGTAATACAACAAATATATTTAAAACCGATTCATAACTGTCCAAAAAATCGCGTAACAAAGATACAAAAAAGCATACACATGAATTGAGTACCTTTTGGAAGTCGGTTAAAAGACTGACTTCACTCACATTTTCAAGACTGACCCAAGTCAATTTGGCTGAAGTGAAACGACATGAACTTATATTTTTCTTGTTTTCATGCTATTTGTTTATAAATTACTTTGATTAGATTAAATTTATATGGGGGACCTCTGAAGTATTTTCTGTCAAATAAAACAAGAATAAAAATCGATTCATAATTGACCAAATTGTTTACTTTCGAATTTTTCACTTAATAAACAATTTAATTATAAATAGGAGCTTCACTACGTTTTTACTTGAATCAGGCCTTCTATTGGTTCTTCGTTTCAGACGTTATTTGGAGACTCAAAGTCAAAGTCAAAAAAATAATAATTTCGACGGTATTTAAATACAATGCAATAGTCAACCTATTTTCAAATTGAACTAAATCTATCAGCACTTCGGAAAGTCGAACTGTTAAGAAGAAGTCTCAGGAAACTCAACAGCAATCATCTTTTAAAAATATACGATAACAATTTAGCCAGGGCATCCCTTCTTGTATACGGTCTTATACTTAGTAGACTTTAATATTATCTTAAGTTTTCGCGATTCATACTATTAAATTAAACACTTTTTAACCGTATTTATCGCGTATATTAACATTTTAAATTTTTAACTCGACGTTTCGGTGTCTTTACAGAACATGGGGTTTTATTTATTAGTAGACCTTTTTACACAATACTTATCCTTAAATCTATCGAAGAGTTATTTTAAATACTTTTGGAATTTTATTATAAAAGCGTACACATTGACCCATGAACGAGTTAGTGACTTTCTGTGACTTAATTCACCTTTGACCTCAATCTCATGCTGTGACGATGACGTCGAAGATTTTGCACACAAGACTAGGAAGAAACTTGTAATCTTGGCGATAAGCCGGAAGAGGTTTTACCACCGAACTAAAGGTTTAAAGACCCCCATTGTTCGTAAACTTCTTCATCAGCAACTAATGGCCAGTTACCATAATATGCAGTTCTTAATCCGTTATAAAAATCACAACATTGAGCGAACGTGAAAATTGTACACATACTTACTACTCTATTTCGAAATTCAAAATTTCGCGCAAAAAATCATAAACAACAAAATAACAAGAATGTGACTTTCACATTTTTGGAATGCCACGAGGCGTTTATTACTGATTTTGAAAATAATTTGTTGGTCGTGTGCCGCTCGTGCGGGACTATTTACTGCAATAATGACATTTAATGACAAAAAAGCAGTAAGTGCGATGACCGCCCACAGCGGTAATGTCCACTTGTGGTCATTTTGTGGTCTTTTATTAAATTAAATAGTTCAATTCGATAATCATGCATTTTTTCCTTACGTCACTTGTTTTTGGATTGATTTTAATAAACGCTTTTGTTTATTTAGATAGTTTTTTGAATACTTTGTTTTACTTCCTAATAGCGTAAGAATCTTTATGCGTCTATAAATTGTAATATGTATTTTATCTATGTCCAATAGTTAATTCCAATAGTTAATAGTTAAGACAAATTAGGTAAGTTACTGTAAGCATAACTGCTTCATAACTACAACTTTTATTTTGGAATTCAGAAAATTAAAGAACGGACAGCTTACTCTTACTCAAAAAGGGTTCTCTTTTACCTTTTGGATACGGAACCCTAAAAATATATCTAAAACAGCGCCGTCAAAGTAATTAGGAAGAACTCGAAAACAATTTGAGGTATTTGTCAAAACATGTCTCAGTGTGATCGGTCGCACGACAATGCCCCCTGGTGGCGTTTAAATGAATTATCTGGACATCGTGTCCTTATGAGGTTCCCAATAAGTAGTCATTTCGGGGTATGGTCATTAAATGAGCGTTTAAGGAGAGTGTTGGTGGCTGGTGTCTATATGACAGCAGCCGAGGGTGCAGCCGCCGGTGCCTTACTCTTGGAAGTTACATAATTTACGACACGTGGTTCCTTATTTAAAGTTTTTAACGATAACGAAGTGTTTTCAATCGACTTTCAAAAGGAGGAGGACATTTAAATTTGGCTTTCAAATAATCAACGAATGCAGAGCATTAAAAAAACCGACTTCACGTCAAAACTTTGGCTGAGTTATAATGTCATCCTCGTAAACATTCTCCGAAATCACACATATTTAAAAAGATTTTTTTTTTTAATGAAGTACTCAATTGATTTCGATGATATTTATATGAGACCAACTATGAAGTATCTTCTATCATATGAAACAAGAATTTTAAAAATCAATTCATAATTGTCCGAAATATCGTGTAACAAAAACACAAAAAAAAAAACATATAAACGAATTGAGAACCTCCTCCTTTTTTGGAAGTCGGTTGAAAATAGATTGGGTTGAATCTTATTTCATATGACAGAAGATATTTTAGAGGTGATCACGTATAAATTTCATCGTAATCGATAAACTGCTTATCAAAAAATTTGCGCTTTTTGAAAAAACTAAATGAAATAAAAAAATAATACAATTGAAAAAAGCGTACTGTCCAATTAAGATATTTTTTAAGTAGGTAATATATAGACACATTTTAGTTTGTGAAGTTTTTGTAAGGGCTTAAAAATTAAAATAAAATCGGTTTTTATCACTTTGAATATTATCATTTCGGGGTTTGACCATTACGTGAAATGAGAGTTTAAGGCAAGCGTTAGTGGCTATTGGTTGGAGTCTGTTTGTCAGCAGCCGAGGGTCCTGTCTTACTCTTGGAACTTACCTTATTTACGAAACGTAGTTCCTTATTTAAAAACCGTTTTAATGATAATGACTAACAACGAAGTATTTTTAAACAGACTTCTAATAGGCGGAAAGGTATAAAAGGTTTTCAATCCGTCTGTATGTTTGTTACATGATTATTCTGTTAATTACCATTAGATTTTGTTGATTCTTGTTTCATTAGATAGAATATACTTTAGAGGTAGTTTCATATTTTCATCACTATCGACAAAGCGCTTATTGAAAAGCGAGTTTTTATTGCATTGCATTAATTGTAATTTGAAGTGGACTTCAAGAAAGGGGAGGTTCTCGTCTCGGCTTTATGTTTTTTGTATCTTTGTTAAGTGATTATTTTGTAAATTCCATTTGGTAGAAATAACTAGTATAAAGATGGTCCCACATACATTTAATCATATTCGACGACCGGCTGGTGTACTGGTAACATACATTGCCTTCTATGCCAGAGGTCCTGGGGGCGGATATTTGTGTGATGAACACAGATATTAGCCGTCAAGTCATGGATGTTTATATGTTTATTTAAGTTTATTCTAATAAAAAATATGTATTTATTCAAAATGTATGTTTATACATTTCTTAAGTAGGTATATCAGTTATCTAGTATCCATAACACAAGTTCTTTAAGAAACTTAATTTGGGCTAGATAATGTTGTGTGAGTGTCAGAAATATATACATAAAATTTCGAAACAGTAAAACGTACATAGTTACCTTAACAGATAACTATACCAATCAATCTTTAACCCTCAATTGAGCATCTGATTGTAAACGAGCGTTTATTAAACTCTAATTAAACTCTCAAACTTGACAACCACCATTTAAACATTTAAAACAATCTCTAATCAACAACAAAAACAATGAAAGACACAGTATAAATAATAACAGTACATTCGATACGAGCGCGCTATCGCCCGAGCTCATCTTACCCGCGTCTCACATTACACGTTTTATTATTTATTGGTTGTAATTAATAAAAACACACAGGAGCCATAAAAACAAGTAGCCTAACAGGAAAATACAATAACTCAATTGCTGTGACTCGATTTGTACCCGTCCTGATTGGATCTGAGCATATATTGTGACCACAGAATCTAAAATAGTCAGTAAGTTAACGTCTTAACAAGATGCGTTATCCTGGGCCTCCCGCGCTTACGTAGGAACAACTTGTTTTATTTACAAAGTGGAACTACTGCCTGGGTAGACAAGCTATGTGTTATTTTAATGAACGGTAATTTCGCAGTGGTTAAGGTTTAGATTTTAAAGAAACCTAAAATGATTTAGGGTCGTAATTTTTAGTAGAGTTCTCAATATAAATATCCATATTAATTATTTTGTACCGATTAATTAATTGGTTAGACTGAATTATGAATTTAAAACTTTTTTGCTTTAATTTCATTGAATTCAAAGTTAGCTTTAATTACATAACCACAATGAATGTCATCCTGTCATTTTGGAGTTCATTGTACTTCAGTGTCGTACTGAGGTTTAAATAAAGTTCAGACTCGGATTTGATCTTGAAAAGAAGTTTCATTCTGAAACTGAATAAACTATTTTTGTCTCCGTATATATGTCCAAAATCAAGCTATCATTATTCTCAAAATCCTGAAAACTCATTATCTACAAATCTACACCCCGCAACTATTAACGGACATTAAAACAACACTAACACAAATCCAAAAGGTCCAACGCAAAATAAAATTAAAAGACGTCTTAATTCACGGCAAAACTAAAGTCAAACAGTTCCCTATAATCCTATATGGTCGCCATTTATCATCATGCCCACGCGGCAGTGCTCGGTGCGGGAGCTCGCCAGGATTCTCGGCTGCTTAATAAATCGCGATTATAACGCCCAGTGCGAAATGTTACTTGGTATTACAACGCCCAATGTGAAATGTAACTTGGTACTTGGTTCGTATTCAAATTTAGAACGGGGTAGCATGAATCGCATGGGTGAGTTTTGCGCTGGACGATTTTAATTTCATATTTGGAATATGCGAGAGATGTAATAAAATTTTGTAAATTTGAAATTTGGAGGTTTTTGGGATGTTTAAAATTGTTTGATGCGCCAATTTTAATTTAGCGCTTATTAAGTTTTGCGATTCGTTTTATTAAATTAAATATATTTTTTTACTGTTTACTCTATGCTAAGTGTCGTTGTAATCAAGTGGATCGGGTTGATTTACCAATCCAACTACTAAAAAACTACTTAGCCCTCAAGTAAGCTTGGGTAACCGATTAAGAATAAATAAAAAGATTTTAAACGGTTTTACTGCGTATAATCTGCGAGCGACTGACCATGGGTCTGTAAAGATACTGAAACTTCAAGTGAAAATGTAAAATATGATTAAATGAGATCTTCTTCTTGAAGTGCCTCTCCATTAATAAATAAATAATTCTGACACTCACACAGCATTATCTAGCCCAAATTAAGTTTCTTAAAGAACTTGTGTTATGGATACTAGATAATTGATATACTTAAGAAATATATAAACATACGTATTGAATAAATACATATTTTTTATTGGAATAAACTTAAATAAACATAAAAACATCCATGACTTGACGGCTAATACCTGTGTTCATCACACCGATATCCGCCGCCTCCGGGATTCGAACCCAGGACCTCTGGTATAGAAGGCAATGTATGTTACCACTACACCAGCCGGTCGTCATTACTGAAGGTAATGCAGTCAAACTTCTGAACTTCTCTCTCTCTGTCCACGGCTAGGGTGAAAAGTTTTTTCACAGTCTTGATACCGGTCCACTCTTTGATGTTGCTTAGCCATGACATCTCTCTCCTACCTGCCCTTCTCTTCTCCTCTATTTTACCTATCATGATCGTTTTCAGTAGATGGTTTCTATCATGACGCAAGACATGGCTCAAGTATGCGATAGATCCAGTGAAAAAGTGTTTCATTTGAATTGATGAATCATGAGTTCGTGACAACTTAAGATAGCTAAGAAAGTGGTCCTACGGGACTCAAACCCGGACCCTCTTAGGCAGGGTACGTTTAAGGACAGGCCTAGTCATATCACGATCGGTCCAGTTAAACTTTGTGATTCATTTATGGTTGCCTGGAAGAGATCATCTTTTGATGATAAAACCGCCATTTGTGCTCTGTAACCTGCATCATATTGCAACTATGTCTGAAATATTGTGTAATTTCAATATATATAAAACTGTTCCGATACTGACTGAGTGACTGACAGACAACGTACAGCCGTAACTACTGGGCGTAGAGAGCTGAAATTTGGAACATACATTCTTTAGGGGATGTAAGGGTGCACTAAGGAAGGAATTCCCGAAATTCTCACGGGAACGGGAATGATTGGACATTTTAGTTTGTATGAAAAATCTTATTCCTTGAGTGTACGGACACGATACTTGGCATAAAGGTTCCTCAAAAAGTGACTGGTTGTTTTATGAAAGGAATTCACGAAATTCCTACGGGAACGGGAAATATATGATGTTTTATTTTGCATGAAAAACCTTATTCCTTGAGTGCACGGATGTGATACTTGGTATAAAGGATCCTTAATAAGTGTCTGTTTGTATTATGGAAGAATTGCCGAAATTCCCGCGGGAACAGAAAATATAGGACTTTTGAGTTTATGTGTGTACGAAGTCGCGGGCAAACGATTGTCAAGTATAAAATAATAATTAATATACAGAGTGTTTGGTAGCCCGTTGGCTAAATTGAAAACGGGGTAAGTGGGCCTATTCTGAACATACTTGGTTTGAGTAATAATAATAAACTCTTTATTATACACCAACATGGTTACATAGGAAAACTTAATTAAATTTTCCAAAAGAACTATTGTACAAAGGTGGCCTTTATCGCTGGTGAGCGATTTCCGCCAGGCAACCTACGCATTATGGGAAATTAAGGTGGATGGGGTACACGGCTTATAATAAATAAACTAATTACTAATAATTACATACATAAATAATGATAGCATAAATGTTAATAAATAAATATATACATACATACATATATAATACAACCGATATAAAATAAATATATAGATATATATAGATAGTTAAGATTAAACAGTGTTTCACCTGGTAATGTCGTTTAAGCAATCGTTTAAAAATTCGTGGCGTGCGTGCTAGACGGATTTCAATCGGCAATTCATTCCATAACGACACTACTAGTCTGATATAATTTTGTCTCGTCCTCGAGACTTTGTTACCTCATAACATTTTTTTTCTCAATTCCTGCATCAAATATCTATTTAGTTTTAATAAGGTTATATCTTAAATACGAATCAAATTTATTTTGAGAACATGCTCATACAAAAAAAAAGTTATGTAGTTTAAAAGGTGAAAATTTGTTTTTTCTTTTAAAATTATGGAAAACATTGATATTTACTTAACTATAAGAGATAGGCTAGTAGTACTCAAAGCAAGTATGTTCAGAATAGGTCCACCTACCTACATCCCATTTCAATTTGGCCAACTGTGTACCAAACACCCAAATACCAAAAATTATTAATTTGTAAATATTCAATGTTTTACTTTTTTTTACTTATATTTTTGTCCCAGAATTTCGCTGTATAATTTTGCTTCACATTGTTATTATTATTATTAATTTTTAATTTTACTCTTATTATTGAAATTGTTATAATCATAAATTTTCAATTTTTATTCTTATTTTTAATTATGATTGTTATTTAATTTAATCTTATTTTATTTGAGAACACATTACAATTGTTTACTCTTTTTCTTACCAAAGCTGTGTACGCCTATAATAGGCATACATATAAGAAATGTACCTGAACTATTTTACTTGTAAATTTTACTATATGTTATGCTGTTGGTGTACCTTATGAATAAATAAACACCCTGTATAACTCAGACATTTTCGTTCAAGACCAAAACCTTAGTAGTTTTCCCAGATTTTTGTCCTTACAAAACCATCTAGTAAAGTTTTTGTCTTACGCAACGAACATTCATTTTGTACAGGTCCTATTTTTATCACAATTGGCCTGAAGCTGATTATTTTTAAAGTTCCAAACTGGCTTCCGCCAAATTAAATATGGGGTAATAGAGGAAGTTGTTTACAAATGAGAGAAATTAGTCACAATATATTTTTAGAACATTTTAGATGGAAAATAAAATGTTGAAGAAGAAAATCCTTTGCGTAATACAGCATTGAAAATACGTTTCTGTAGGTTTGGTTGCTAAAGTTTTTTGAACGTTATTTTATGTGGTTAAGCTTCTAAATTAAATAACTAAAGCTTGGTTGAGTCACACGAGTTGTTTCATGATTTTTTCGTTTATTTTATAATGAAACTGTGGTGAAGTATACAGATCGTTGGCTTTTAATAAAAATGGGCGGAGGTTGCTTGCATATGCTTCCTTAGACTTTATATTCTGGGCTTCATAACAAGTAAATTGAGAATTAGGTTGTGTGATAGTTTTGTACTTTCCAAGTTGCAGTTGGGCAGTTAAGGAATGGGCAGAAAAACGAAACCTTTTATTTACCAGATAACGCTAGCTTAAACTGACAGAGATCAAAGCATACTCTGCCATTGAATGAAGCAGCATGCACTAATTAAAAACCAAAATTATATTTAGTAATTACACATATAGGCTCAGGTCAAAATAGTTAACAGAAATTAATGTTATGTATGTAGGATACATTGGGTTAATATTGATACCCAATGTTTCCTACATTTTTTTATCAGAGAAATACTTAGTAAAGAATATGTAGTAGGATTCTGATCGCAGATGAGGAAGGAGATGACAGACATAAGCTTAGGATGTAACTGCCACTTAGCAAAACATTACTGAAACATAGCACTATACCCTGGCAAATAATTCAATGCAGTAAAAATGACATTTCCAGCGTGCCCACTTTAGGGATGAAGAAAATTTAAGAAAAGGAATTTAAGAAAATTTTAGTATGTTTATGTCCTATACTAAAAATCAATATAAGTGCAGCTTTCTGCAATGGACTGGGAGCGAAAGAAAAACATAGAATGTGCCAGCTGCTTCTCTTCCCGGGCATACTGTAAAAGTCAGTTAAGGGACTGAGGTATTATGGGATACTTTTTTGTGGGCGATAGGCTGACCCCCTGTCACTGCAATAGTCTCTCTCCACTATTATAATGCCTCCAAATTTGTCAAACGTGACATCAAATGGTTTTATTACCTCTGGTGTTCTGCCTACCCCATACGGGATACAGGCGTTAAGTTATATATGTATGTATGTACAGTCATCTGTGAATTAGATCATTGAATTTGGAGTTATTCTGGGAATTTCACATAACTATGTAAATCATTAACGTTCATATTGTAAGAAAGAAAGAAAGATATGGTGATGTTACTCTTAGTACACCTCGCCACCAAGCCCAATAATATTTTTTACTTTAAGCTTTCATGATTATGTCAGGTATTGTTCCTGTAAGGTCGGCTTATAATAGGCGTAGCGCTCCTGTATAAGCGTGTCATAAAAAGCGACTAATCTGAGTGACCCACGCTTGGTGGTAGGATCCCGTCAGGGTCCGACTGGCCAGCGACCACTCTTCATATAAAATCTGCCGCTAAATGTTACCGCTCCGGCGGTAATGTCTTCCGGTAATATTTTATGAAGAGCCAGTTCTTTCCTCAACCCGTGTGCTGTCATCTTCGGGCTCTTCACTTACCATCAGGTGAGATTGTGGTCAAACTCAGAATTAGTCTTTAACTAATTTAATTTAATTTCATTCAGTAGTCATTTATTTTTCTACTAGCTGCTGCCCGCGACGTCGTCTGCGTGAACGCTATGCAGCACCAAACGCACCTACGATTATAACACTGCTAGCGTGATAATATGTAGCCTATATGTTGACCCGACTTCTTAACTATCTTCATGCCAAATTTGAAGTAAATCCATGCAGTACTTTTTGAGTTTATCCCGGAAAGACAAACAGACAAACAGACAAACAGACACAAATTCTAAAAACTATATTTTTTGTTTCTGTTTCGATTGTAGATCATACCCCAAGTATTCTTTTAAAAAAATATTCAATGTACAGTTTTGACTTTCCTACCATTTTATTATATTTTTTCTATAAGAAAGTCGGAAGTTAAATAAAATGCCCTAAGGGCATGCTATAAAATATTTCCATAAAGCGGCAGTTCAGTGGCAAGAACTTAACAATACTTATAAGTAAATTTATTGCCTTTAGGCTTATTTGTTCCTATTGATTTGTTTTTATACTGACCGTTTATTTAGTTAGCTGAGTTATAAAACAAAAAAAATCAACGACAACTTTTAACCAAACTTAACAAAACTGCATTTCACTTTCTATCTATGAAAATTAAGTAGCGTTAACAAAAAAACTTATACAGATGAACAAACAGCGGTAGCGTCAACAAACAAACAACTAAACAAGATACGTTATATTACAAAACGATAGAATTTCCTTCCCGTCCAATAAAATGGCGGTTAGCAGTACCACGGCGCACCGGGGATCGCCGGCGAGTCGTAATAAGTCTAACAAATAAAATAATTTTCTACTAAAATATCTACACTAATGTGACCAATATTATAATATCTTGGCACAGGATATCTACTGGTGGTTGCGCAAGATTTAGATGCAGTTAGGACGGCTTTGTACAACACAGCGCATCAAAAAGTTATTTAAGTAAGTTAGTATAATAATTAGCAAGTATTTTACTGAATTTTAGTTTTTATTCATGTATACTTTATATTTCACTCTTGTCTTATTTGGTAACCTGAAACTATTAGGTGGTATTTAAGGTTTAAGCTTTTGGTGCGGCTACATTTTGTGGGACTCGTGATATGAGAGACACAATAAATTGCTTCCAATGAATAATTTAAATACATTTACATAATATAAAGATAAAATAAGATTATCCAATTCCTAATTTGGGTTTAACAGAAGGGAAGAAAATGAACTGCTTTGCATCTATACTAACATATAAAGCTCACGACTTTGTTTGTTTGGTTGAACGCGCTAATCTTAGGAACTGCTGGAGTGATTTATAAAATTCTTTTAGTCCATTATTAAGGAAGGCTATAGGCTAGATTTTATCCTGGGATTCCCACTGGAATAGGAGTAATGCGGGTGGAACTGCGGTAACCGTAAATAATACATAGAGAAATATGCTTGATTAGATATTATAGTCACGATAAGACAGACTTCTAAACTTTGCACATTAAGCTGTAAGTTCCTTTTTTTAAATAGTGATACGATTAGTACGCTGTTTTAGAGATATTATTCCAATTATATATGAGTACTTACAGTCTCTCTAACTTAATTTTATTGTGTGTAAAATTGAAATATATTTACACTTTAATATTTTAATTATATTTTTAAAGCACATTTTATCAACTTTGATCAAATACACTTTTCACCTAAAGATTTGTCTTAAAGATATCGTTTTTAAGTGACAAGTCTAGCTGCACACTGTCCTAAATAAAAAGTATGTCCATTCAACATCAGCGTACAGAAAAGAGTATAAATAAATTATGAAATGAAATGAAATAAAATGAAAAAAAATATTCGGCAAATAAAACAAGGATACAAAAAAATATTATAATTACTACAGAATATATAAAAATACCGTTTTTACACCTTAAATACTAATTTGCTGAAAAGGTCACAGCTCAGCATTATGTCACAGTCTAGGCTGAGACGCTGATATTTAGCTGTTACCATCACAGAGTACCGGAGGGTAAGTAAACTATGCTATAAAACGTTTACAGAGATCAATATGTTTTAATAGTATCATACAGAACATCAGAACAAAGAAAATAAATTTTAAAATTGTTAATTCTAATAAATGCTACACCATAAACCAAATTACACTGGAATTCAAAATACAAAAGTGAAATGAAACATATTTTTTAGATTATAATTACATTTAAAACAAAACAAAACCGGTACAAAGAACTAAAAATGTTCAATTATAATGAAACATTTACCAAAATTACACTGGAATTCAAAAAAAAAAATTAAACAATATAATTTAAATAAAACACTTTTTAACCGGATTTATATTTTGACTCGACGTTTTGGACATTTCGCTCGTGACCACGGGGTCTGCAAAGACACCGAAACGTCGAGTCAAAATTTAAGATGTAAATATACGCGATAAATCCGGTTAAAAAGTGTTTTATTTAATAGTATGAATCGCGAAAACTTAAGACAATATCATTATAATTTAAATTCGCTTACTGTAAGTGCTTACCTGAGTCTACTTTTCTAGTGGTGTAAATGTGTAATTTCCTGTGCATAAATAAATAAATAAATTTAATTGACTGGCTCAAGTAGCGCATTAAACCATCCGCCGCTAGCGCAGCAGCCGGGCCGCTCGCCGCGGGACCACACGCGGCCGAGGTGTGAAGGCAGCCCGCGCCCCGGGACCGCCACATAACTCACGGCCCGTGGGGTGCCGGCCATTCATGCCTACCTGCCTGATACGATCGATGCATGCCTGCTGCAGACACTCTGTCTGCCGGTGTTTTGTTTCATGTAAATTACTATTTTCAAAGTTATGGTTTGGTTTGGAGGAATTTGAGGTTATATCTGAAGTTTTGTTGCGTGGTGGGTTGGGTTTTGCAATTGAGTTGTTAACGGTAAATAAAACATAATCTTGTAAAACAGCAGTTATATCTAGTCATTAGATTGTTTTCAAAAAAACAAAGCGTTTAATACAAAAACCAATGATTTGTAAAGCGATCCATGTTAATTTTGTAAATAATGTGTTGTCCCGTTGAGCCTGGACCTCACATAACTTTTTATAACATATGAAGACAATTGGATATTGGATCTACATGTTGATCAGCTGTAATTCAGACCTGAGGTTATTCTCTTTAGCCTGCCCCAATTTGAATCGGCCAAGCGATTAATTGTTTTCTATTTTTATACAGACAGGCGATTTTTTACTGATTTTTTGCTCTACGCAGCTCTACGGATCTTGTCTTTTAGTGTAGATGACAAATAGAAGACTCCTACGTAGCAAGTTTCCAATGGGTGATTGGTATTGCTCTATATCAGGTAACTCACAGGCTCGTTTACCCCTGTCTCTATAAAAAAGAATCTGCTCAGCAGAAAAGTTATTCAGCAATTAAGCAATTCATACGGTGATTTTTTGATCTCTTTTAAAACATTTGTTCCACACACAAATTTAACATGAAAATATAGGATGCCATTGGATATAAGCCATATTGGTTGGAAGCCATTAAGTGTTGAGATAAATCTGCCTTTAAAAATCTCAAATATATCGTTTTAATTTTGTGGTAACAAAGTAACTTCTTTATGCAGAATTCTAATGTCATTAAAATCGATAAATCAGTTTTTTGAACTGTGCTTGGACCGCTTCAGACCTTCTAGCTAGAGATCACCCTTCATAGAAAAGTTGGCCGCCGAATATTATATCTTCGGTGGTGATCTGTTTTATTTGGCAAAGTATTAGGAAGAGCCCATTCCATGCTAAACGGTCAAAGTAAAATCTGAATTTAAAAACCAGATGTGGCTTTTCAATCCTTACGGAAATTGCTAGCAGAGGTCCTACATGGTTCGTGTGTCTCTCGGATAAGGCTATCTTTATTACACATTTAGCCTACAAACCAAAACATTATTACAATAATTTTAACAGGAGAGGCTGTTAAAAGTGTTACTTCACGGCAAATTAATATTTGTTTGCTCAATTTTATAAATATGATTAGGAAATATTTATATTAGATATAGAAAATAATTATTTATTATGATTTTGAATAAGAACTATAAAACGTACCTATTGATAATATAATGATTTATGGCTAATTTAACATTTTCAAAATCAAAAATGCTTTCTTGTAATACAGTGCCAGTTGTATTCATACTTATAGATTTTGTAGTGCTTTAGTGCCTGCCTACCATCGGCAAAGTAATGGTAAATAATAAATTATTGAGTACATTTTTAAACGTGCTACAGTTTTATTATTTTTGAAATTTATGGCTTCTTGAATATTATTATGAATATTGAATATTAGTACCCACTTATGGAAATTTCTCAAGTAGTGACCTAATAGTAAGGTTAGGATAGAGAAGCAGAAAGATTCTTGGTGATGGCACAGAAGGTAACAGAACCTGTCAAATTTTCCCAACCAATTTTAACTTAATGTCGAGGGCATAGAGTTCAGATTCAAGTATTTTTTTTGACAGATTTGTAACGCTTGACGTTCTGTCCTCTGTTCCAGGTGGTTATCGTAATTTACTAAGACTTAGAATCGTGTTGCATAAAATTCTTGATGAAAAGTTTCGTTTGAGTGTAGCTTTAAAGAAGCTTGATCCAAAAACAACATAAAAATCTAAGAACAGCTTTTGCAAATCATATCTTTTGAATAAGTCGATATTAACAAATAAAGCAAATGACTATTACAAAAATAACAAAAGAGCTCCACAGCATTATAGTAATCGATATAACCCATTCAACCACTAATTCATACAATTACTGCTGAATAAACTTGAACAAACATAATTCTTAGGCAACAAGCGGATTCAGGCGTAATGACATGTTAGTGAAGCGACCACGCGCAGGCGCACCCGACAAATTTACCTGTCACAAATTAGATACAACCCGTTATTTTGGTATCGGCAGCGGAATAGCATGCATCATTATTTTTTTTAAGTTATTTTAATTTGATAACTTTCACGAATCGTTTCAGATACACGCCATTTGGCCGCTAATACGAGCACCGGCCGCTAATGCGGCTCTCGTTTGAAACGCGAGCAAATTAACCTTAAACACTCCGAAAAAGAAATATTAACAATAACTGACATGAGTTATGCCGATTTGAAGTGAGCTTCGTGCAATTGGTTATTTCTTATTACGATAATTCGCGGTTTTTAGCGTTTTAAAAGGTTTAGTACAAACGCCCGCGTATCATTACCTCTTTAAAGTGATTAACTGTTTTTGTTGTAGTTCATATTTGATGCGTAGTTGAGTGTACTACGTGGGAGCTGTAAGATATGATGCATGAGACTTCAAGCACCAATGTAATAGGGTTTAAACGATACTCTTATTTAGAGGTTGCCGCGCAAATTGGTTTAAAAAATAAATTGGTCAGCATTTCCGATGCTAATTGGCATCTGAAATAAATTAATGAGCGCTAATCGGATGGAAGATAACAGGCTGTTTCCAAAAGACCAGCGGTGAAATTACGTAAAATGACAGAACGTCAAAAATCTTGTCAGCTGCGTAGGAGTTTTGATTCCGATGACAACTTGATAAGTGCTTTATAATTGTGAAAGCTTGAATATAACACCTACTCCTTAAGAATAATAGCAAAGCAACATAGCTCATCTTTTAGGACATAGAACATATCATTATAAAGAAATTAAATTATAGTTTAGAACATTATCTTAGCCTGGGATCTTTAAGTATAGTTTTAATCAAAAAGAAAAAAAAAACATACATACAAACAAAACAAATAATTTTCTACTTTTTGAAAAAAATTGTATTCCAACTCAATCTCACCTGAACGAAATGAAGACAACGAAGTCGAAGCTCATGGGCTAGACGGAATAGTTTCTCCGAAAAAAAAATACTCGAACGTATTATAAATGGAGCGAAGATATGCGGACTTCAAGGGCACTTGCCAGTAAGACGGCCCTATTATCAAATTCATGAGGATTAATCGCGTGTTATGACACCCTTATCCAGGTTTAGAAGAGCTATCCTTACCAGAAGTTAGAAGCATTTATAACTTACAAGCATTTATCATACAGCTAGAATCGAATTATTTAAATCTCTCACATTTCAACATGCCAATTCCTCACTGCAGCACAGAGTAAAAAATAGCTGTCTCATAGTTAAGAACTGAATGTACGCTAAAAGATTTTTTTACTAAAACAAGTAGAATTTAGTACCGTTAAGCTGGCCAACCAAATAGGATCAACCGGAAATGACACCACGGCAATTTTTAGATTAGGTATATGACGTGCGCACACGCTGGAACGACCCCCCCGCGTCGTGGGAGCAGCTTCCGTTTCCGGACACTTGTTGATCTAATTTATGGTGATTTTTTGAATACGTAATCAGTAATAAATACAGTTTATTTAAGAAGAGTTGACTAGATGTGGCTATAGGTATAGATCACCGCAAGACGTGTCGTATATCTCACAGAATGGGGTAAATAAAATATATATTTTTTTCAATGTAAATTATACTCGTTTTGGTATCATCACATGGATGCTGTGATGTAAGAGGTTAGTCTCCTACATCCAAGTAAATCGTAAAGCGTCCTAGGGGTAGAACTACCTTACGTTTCAGTAGTATCAGAATGTATACCACTGTATATTTTATCAGGGGTGCCGGGTGACTGATGTAGAATAATGTACATAACCTAACCTGCACAAACCTACAACTAAAGAAGTGGACTTCTGACTTGCAATCAAGTTATGATAATGACCGTTTTTGCATAGTTTTGGCGTTTGCGATCAACTAAATTCGGAATTTCAGTTTTTTGCAGATGGTAGGTTGGCAGAACCTTCAATTCTGGCTTGCGAACACGTCACATCATATGATCTGTCACAAATATACAATCGTTTCAATGAAGATTGTATAACCAGCCTTAAGGGGGCACGACTTCTGGACAAATCGAATTTCCATAGTATTGGTATGTAAATGGACTCATTGATAGACAAATAAAAATAAGCACTAAGACGATATTTAACACAGTTCAAAGGTCATCAATGAATGTTAGTGAAAAACAATTTCGCGTGACGTTGCGTCGGTCAGTCAGTAGATATGTTGTTTATAAGTTTAGGCGTTCCGGGCCGACGACCATATGACACGGGGCGTTGACCGCGCCTGAGTAATTATACCGGATGTAGAGGTACAGGTACTCGTATGACACGGTGGTTTCGGTCAGACTCACTCAGTAGTGAGATGGTGACGATATGGAAATGGAGCATGGAGGCAAAAATCTGACATTCATACTTATATTTGTTTAGTAAATATTGTTCTTTAAAAGATGAAAAATAAATTGCAAAAAGAAATGATATTTTATAGTTCTTTCAGCCCCAAAATTAAATACTGTTCCTGTTTTAATAAGTGTATGTTCGTATCATTCTTCACGCCATTAACGAGCTCAATGAGTCTTATTATTTACTTGAGCTATTAACAGCTCTTTCTTCAAAACTATCCTATGACTCATGAAGGCTTTTATTAATGGCTTGAACTAATTTTTATATGAATGAGACAGTAAATAAATAGACAGCAATAAAAATAGCCCTACCTCCACTGGATAAGTGTTTGGTAAATGTCAAGTTGAGGGACGCACTCTCTAGGTTTTACAACAAAATGCCGAAAGCTTTTTTTCCGCCAGCGTTTTTTTCCTCTTGGTCTACCTAGGGTTCTACTTTCATTTCGTTTTTTAAGCCGAAGAAGTAGTAGTAGACAACACCAAGACATTGGTGGATAATGGGCGATCATTATCTTCATGAGCCGAGTGACGCACACTTCTGGACGGAGGCCTCCCCCAGGATTCGTCATGTCGCCCAGACCCGCGCCGCCCTCATTCAGCTTTTGACGTTCACAAAGTTTTCATTTTCATTCAAGTGATAAGACCTCTTCAGGATCTGCCTGATAGTAATGTGTTGCGACAATGATTTTAATAATGGTTATACATTCTTCGTCCATGTGTCTCATGATTAAGTGATTGGTGGTAGGCCCCTTCTGGTCCGCCTCTCGACCACCCTTAAAGACAAATATGATCTTCTCAAAGGGGAGGAGATTCTCAGGTATAAATTTCCATGCAGAATTAAATAATAAATAGATAATGGTAGTTATTGCCATTAGTCATGTTGAGGTAGATTGAAGTCGGTCGCGAGCTGAATCGCCAATTAAAAGTAAAGATTAAGCAAACATTTGAACTTATTATTATAGAAAAAATAACGATGCTCGCATAAATCGATCTTTTAAACACAAATCAAAGCTCTTCAACTTGAACTTTACTCAAGTTTTTATTTTATTGGGAAGAATATTTTTATTTCAACTGTTACTTGACCACAATCGAATCTGTTAAGTCAGTTTTACACCGAAAGCTCGTCGTAAAAAGTCATAAAATTTATTTTAACATCCATCTGATAATCAATCTAACACGTCATAACTTTGACATGCAGTCTGCCGGGATACAACCTGCCCAACGCATACAGACATACAAAAGTAATCCCTATTTCACATGAATACAAACATTGTTTTCCTGTAAGCTGAGTAATGCAAAGAAAAATTTACCGGGATACAACTACTGGCCAAATGAGTATCAAGTATATGTGTTAATTCAAAATAAAAAATATGTTTTTTCGAACATCAAACATTTGATGTTGACATACAAATTGGAAAGATACATCTAATCGTGTTATCATGCCAATTCCGAAATTGTTTGTTAAAAGTGTGTATTTTGATAAAGAAATAATGAGGTCTTTTCGTTTTTATGATTTTATTATACGACTTTTTTGAAGATTTAATAATTATGAATTGTCTGTCTGTATTTGAGGAGCATTTAAATGAGCATAAGCTTTCTGTTCCATAAGTGATCTTCAGTTTAATAAGCCTTTTAGTAAAATTTATCTTCAGTTTTTCTTTTATTGGTAACTATACCAACCAGCACTTGGTCAGCGTTTTGAATTATGGGCCAAATCCCCGGCCCTCAGGGAAGAGATCCATATATGGGTACCACATATGGGCATCCGTTTGACGTCAGCCTAACTGATGGTAAGATGATATACAGAGTGGAATTTTTGAATGCCACCTGGAGGGAAAGTACTCTAAACAATAGAGATAGCAAATTTTACTCCAAAGAAACATTGCTTTATTTTTGAGAAAAAAATAAAACCGCATTCCAAGATTTTCGGAAATTCGCTCGCTTCACCCGGAATTGAACCGACTAAAATCTGTAAAAATGACACCCTGTAATTTTATTGCATTGATCGTTAGGTTCAATCACAAGAGTTAAACCTCTCTGATATACTAGGTTAATTTAATGTAAGTAAAACCATGAAACCTTTATTTTTAGATTTTAGTCGGTTCGATTATTTGAAGTAAGTGCGAAGCAAGCCGATTTTGGAAAAATCTTTGGGCTTGGATCCAGCTCTACGGCACGGCATACGGCACACCGTGAAACGGCACGGCTTTTATTTCTTTTCCAAAATAAAGGAATGTTTCTTTGGAGTAAAATTTGCTATCTCTATTATTAAGAGTACTTTTCCTCCAGGTGGCATTCAAAAATTCCACCCTGTATAAAAGATGAAGCACACGGTTCAGAATTAAAGTTTTCGTAAAGTTACAAAATATTTTTTTTTAAACTGTCTTGTTTTTTTGTACTAGCATTTGTCATTTTTATACTAAATTTCTATAAATAGTCTCTCAGTATGTCTCGAAATAGTCGCCACTTATCCAGGACGTTTACGAGACGTTTATCCAGGACGGTGGGGTTAATCCTACCTGACTCTACACAACTCATACATTTTTAAGACATACCTAAATGTGTTGAGACTTTTGTCTAGCTGATTCTACCGATTGAAATAAAAAAGTTTCTATTTGAAGTCACTTCTGTGTATTTACTACTAGAAGTGGAATACTTTGGTTACTTAGTTATTAAGTTATTTGATTAATTAATTAGTTATTTAAAGCCATATGGCAAGCTCATACCTAGTTATGTCTGCAATATAGGAAATTAATAATTCCCGACCACAATTATATGGAGAGTTAAAATAAATAAATACACACGATAAAGATATGATGTAGTGGGTGACTGGTGACAAATTTTAGAAACTGAAGGAGAGCACTCTATGCTCGATTCTGCTCATAATTATGTAATAAAAATAGTTACCTACTTAAATTTTCACTAGAAATGCCTATAAGTAAATAAATTTTTGTTACTATTTACTTTACTTATTCCTGAGTCAATCGCGCCGCGTAACCTGGCACACGGATCGCTGCTAACGCTAGTGTAACCATGCGTTGCGTAATCATTTCTTTAACTTTCGGTTAAGTTTACACATTATATAATTATTTTTTATTTTATTTTTCTCTTCATGTATGACCTCAAACTATCACGTCTTCAAATTACAAAAGTGACCCACCAGTCACCCTGTATAAAAAATCCAACGTTGCCACTTTAAATTAGGGTCAACATGCTGTTCCGTGAAGTTTCTTACAAAAAGTAACCTGATGATCCAAATTTAAATCTTTTGAACATGAAGAAGTATCAAACATGATTACACTCATGCAAACTATCAGCTTTAAAATATGACGACCACTTTGGCGAAGGGGTAAACCTATTTGCCTCAGACGCCAGTGGTTGCGGCTTCGATTCCCGCCCGGAACAAGAAAAAAAAAAATCGGGTCTGGGTGTTTATCTATATACATATGTACTTATATTCTAGGTTCCCCCCGAGTTCGCTACATGGTATCTCATAACACAAGCTTCGCTTACTTTGAGGCCATGTAGTTGGTGTGATTGTCTGGGTTTTTTTTTTTAAATACCATTAAGAGAAATAGTTAGAATTTATAATTGTTTAATGGATATTGTCAAAATTACCTAAAACATAAAGGAAAGATTTTTATTTAAAATGCAATATTAAGTATTGAATATTGAAGATTATGTATCGTTATGTATGTCTGTGCTCCAACTGTATCCATATCGGCGTTCTTTGATTAATCACGTTTTCGAATGTTATGATTTATGAACACCGATACCTGACCTGATGCGTTGGTGTGACTCGACAGCATATTCCGATTCACTATTTTGAAATATGTGGATTCGATTATTTTGTATCGGATCAATCATAATTGCATAATTCGATTTTAATTTGTTGTTATGATGATCGTATGCAAGAGAAAATACAGCTTGCTTACTGATTGTACTCTCGAATCTAATCGGCTTGCTCATTGTAACTTAACAGTTTTATTTTTGGAGTTTTATTTTCAACCGACTTCCAAAAAAGGAGGAGGTTCTCAATTCATCTGTATGTTTTTTTGTGTCTTTGTTACACGATATTTCGGATAATTATGAATCGATTTTGAAAATTCCTGTTTTCATATGATAGAGGAATTCGTCGAAATTGGTTGAGTACTTCATTGAACATTTAATATTTTTTAAAGAATATAGACTATGGTTTCGGAGAATGTTTACGTTGATGACATCACAACTCGGCCAAAGTTTTGGCGTGAAGTCGGTCTTTTAAGGCTATGTTCGTTGATTATTATTTTTCGAGTATGGGAGGTCCCGAGTTTTAGGGCCCAGCCGTTCCAGTTTGGGAAACTAACTGTTCTTGACTGTCAGGTGTTTTCCAGGATACATCCTAGTTTCGCCGTGTGGTCATTTTGATAGCTCAAGCTTATCGCAGCTTTATTTAGGGCTGTTACTATATGATGTTTTTAAGGTTTTGCATTTAAAACGCTCAATTATTCTTAAATAATAAAAAATGTGATAAATAAAAATCACCCAACCAGGACTCGAACCTGGGACCTCTCGTTTGCCGGACGAGTGCTCTTCCACTGAGCTACCGGGGCTTGGCGGTGTGCCTCGAAATTACTTACCACATTTTCGTTTTTTGTTTTACGTTATATTGCTAACTTAGCTCCAGCTAATGATACCTATAGCTTTGCAGCTAAGACCATTTTAGACCAATTTCTTTTCAGAAATTGTGAAGTTGTGCGTTTATGTATCTATTTGGATTATTTATTTTATTAATAATGACCACTTTGGCGATGGGGTAAACCTTTCTGCCTCAGACTCTAGTGGTTGCGGGTTCGATTCTCGCACAGAACAGGAAAAAAAATATGTTCGGGGTCTGACCGTTTATCTATATGTGTATTTTATATTCTAGGTTCCCATAACATAATCTTTGCTTACTTTGAGGCCATATAGTTGGTGGTGTGATTTTCTGGGGATTTTATTTATTTTTTAATAATCACAACTTTGCGCACAAGTAATCTTTAAAACTTCATTCACACATTCTTTCGGTATTTACCTGTTTTTTTTTTAAATATTCTAGTTTAATAATGACGTTTAAAATAGTGTTAAGTATGAACCTTGCTGTAGACATTAATTAGATACTATTTAAGAGCTGCAGTATGATAATACAGATATCGTGATCTATAGATCTATCGATCGAGCAACAATAGAATAACAGATTTATGTGAACTATTCCAAGAAAAGATATGATCTGTGTAAAGGTATGCAATAGCAGTCTGTGGTAGCTTCGAGTGCTGAGTTGTAAATCATGAAACGCTAAGGCGGCTGATCTCAAAGAACTTAATCTAAAAGTTTACCTCTATACAGAACACAATTTATATTTATTAAGACATTCTCGTAGTGACACTACAGTGCGGTGCGAGCACAGAACTTTGTCGACTCGTATGTTTACGAATGTTTGTATAGTATGGAGTCGGTTGCATGTTTGTAGTATTATAACATTGTAATTTTTTATATTACAGTTATTTAGAAGTACAACATGTTTACAAAGATTCAAAATTAACAAGGCAAACATTAATTTAAGCTGGCCGTGCGGCTAGGTATATATTTCAATTATTGCAAATGTAAATGAACATTCGTAAACATACGAGTCGATAAAGTTCTGTGCTCGCACTGCAGAAGTAAACTAGCTGATCCTAAATTATTTAATATCTTTATGAGCCATTTTGATAAAGTCTATTTGAAATGGTTGTTGTTGAATATCATAAAAAATATGAAATACGAAATTCGTGTATCAAACTTACAACTGCTCAACGACCTCTTAGGATCATTGCTTAAATAAATAAAATAAAATAAAGAAGGTCCCCAGACAATCACACCAACTACATGGCCTCAAAGTAAGCAAAGCTAGTGTTGTGATATTCCATGTAGCGAACTAGGGGGGAACCGGGAATTATATGTGTAGATGAACGCCCAGACCCGGAACTTTTTTATTTCTTATTCCGTGCGGGAATCGAACCCGCAACCACTAGCGTCTGAGGCAGATAGGTTTACCCCATCGCAAAAGTGGTCGTCATCTTAAATGGTTGATCTTCAGGATCAATTGCAAACAACACCAGGTTGGAATTAAGTCACTGTTACAAACGTCCTGTAGAAGTAGTGAGAATATCCTATTTCAATAGTTAATTACAGTATTACTGAAATGTTAATGTTTAAAACTTATATAAAAATGGTTTTAAATATTTAAATACTTAAAATAAACGAGCGTTTAATTTAGCTCCAAGATTAATCACCCCTTTCGAAAGCATCTTCCTCAACTCAATATCTAAGTAACAGTACACAAATCTCTTCATTTGCTGACTATTAGCGCTGCGCGTGAGTGATGGCGCGGCGCTTTTGACGAGTCAGGTGCGCTCGCGCAGGCTAGAACATTTGTCACTGTTGCCGGCGATTATTCATCTCATTGAAACATTAACTCGAGAACTAATCCCGCTGACTAATGGAGCCCCCCGTCGACACTTCCAAAGTTTCACACGAACAAGCGCCGAACTTGTTATTTCACGTCAAAATCGATTCGGTTGTGTTAATCGATGTTATGATCGATATATTTCTTGATGAGTTTTGGCACTATCGATATGCGCATGGAAGTAATTAGTTTGGATTATTTTTATTGAGTTATTTTCTGATTCGGTGATTGACGGCTTTATTTGTTTTTATTTTGAATTAAAGCAAATGGAAACCCATCGTGCGGTGGAAAGTTTTGAATTGAAATTTGAAAAGTGAGTGTATGGAGACACTGTGCTTTCTTTTTAAAAAAGAATTAGTTTCGAAGGATTTGTTTTTTGTTAGAATTTTATATTTCTCATAGATACAGAAAATAATGATATTATCATATAAAAACACTACTGACATGAACCAAATTTTGTGTACATTCGTGTGATCCTTTGAAAGGAAAATCCATTGTTTTTATATGCTAATTAATCTAAAAACAAAATGTAGTCGACTGCCTTTCGATTGCTAAAGAGATGATAACGCCGTCTATAACACAGGTTCTGTAATACCTAAACACAAACATTTGCTGTTAGAGTGCGGCCGTTGCGAGATCGCGTTCCTGACAGCTCCATAAGTCCACTGAATTAAGTTTATTTCCGATTCGAAAGTTAAAAAAGCTATGATTTTGACAGCTGTCAGGAACGCAAACTCCCACCGGTCGCACTTTAAGCCATGGATTATATGGTTGTATTAGTAAGTTTTTATTTAACTATCAATAAAGATTTTCTATTACCGCAAGGGTTTCGTATTAGGAGCACTAGTAGGTAAGTAGTCTGGCTTTCTCAAAATCTATTTTCCCAAAAACGTATTTTTAAAATCAAAATAGAATAAAAAGATAAAAATAAAATAAAACATTAAATTTCCTCACCATATTAAGTAAACCCAAAATCAAATGAAAGCCTAGAAAGCTCGTACATAGACACAAAGCAATGTCAACGACCAATATCTTACTCTAACTGTGACAAAGTAATTTGTGAGTAAAGCAGAATTAAATGCAAGTATGTCAAACATTCCCTCTAACTTTCTTATTTAAGTACCAACTAAAAGTTTGTAGCATGTTATTGTTTTCATTATTGATGCTCAAGATTGTAATTATCCATATCTATAAATAAGGAGCGCAAGTTTATGTGCGGACGCGTACTAGCACGAAGGTACAGAAGGCACATCAAGCGTTACAAAACGGTCAAATTTGCCAAACCAATTTTTAACTTTAAGTCGAAGGCATAGTGTTCGGTTTCAATTTTGTTTTTTTGACAGGTTTATAACGCTTGAATTGCTGCCTTCTGTACTACAGACAGCAAAAAAGTACACCATAAACACCGCATTTATGACAGCAAATAAAGCTTGCCATATTTCCCGTAGTCCCTAGTGAATTATTGCTTTATTGCCTCAGAAATATTTCACAAACAGAAAATATTTTATGATTCTCCACTTAAGAGTGGTCATATATCATTTTAAGCCATAGAATAAAATCTGGAATCGCCTGAGACAAACCAAAATGACCTATCTGGAAGCTGATCCTGTTTCCTTTACAATATTATAGATTTTTTCTGTATTTTCAATATTTGCAGTTTTTTTTTTCATTTACTTCTTAGGCAGGTACTGTACAAATATATGAAATTGGTGTTTTGTCGTACTGGCCACTTTAATCTCAAATATCTCCTCTTTGGTTTAGAATTCCAAATTCAAATTTATACAGCTATTTACTCATCAACTTGTGTCTCGAATACCGTATTTCTTTTGTTTTTTTCTTTTGGTGTTTTCTCTGCGTCATTGAGTTTACAAAATGGAAAATTTAAAATTTCGCGTTATTTACGAATATGAGTTCCGCCGTGCACCAGTGCTGCAGAAACGGCTCATAGAATTAATTATGTGTATGGCAGTGGTGTCGCTAGAGAAAGCACAGTGCGTTTTTGGTTCCATCGTTTTCGTTCTGGAAATTTCAACCTACAGAACAATCCCCGTAGACGGCTGGAGACCACAGTCGACAATGAAGAATTGAAGGCTTTTGTGGAAGCGGATCCATCGCAAACTACGTCCGAGTTAGCTGCAGGCTGCAGTGTTAGTGATATAACTGTTTTATTCCACTTGAAACAAATTGGGAAGATAAGAAAGCTCGAAAGGTGGGTACCTCATGAATTGAGTGAAGCAAACCGACAAACGCGCGTCGATTGCTGCGTTACATTACTGAACCGGCACAATAATGAAGGGATTTTAAATCGAATCATTACCTGTGATGAAAAGTGGATACTCTACGACAATAGGAAGCGCAGATTGCAATGGCTGAACTCCGGTGAACCATCCAAATTCTGCCCAATTCTGCAAAATCTGTGCCTACCACAGTAACAGACCGCTACCAAATTAAAGGAGCTTCAATTGGAATGTTTAAGACATCTACCGTACTTCCCGGACCTTGCTCCAACAGACTACCATTTTTTTTAGAAATTTGGATAACTTTTTGCAGGGGAAAAAATTCAACTCCGATGAGGCAGTCCAAACCGTCTTCAAAGATTTTATTGATTCCCGTCCTTATGTTTTTTTTTAGAAAAGGCATAAAGGAACTTACCGATGAGACGGCAGAAGTGCATAGATAGCAATGGATCATACTTTGATTAAATAAATATATTATATAAAAAATAAACGACTTTTATTTTATTTCTCCCATACAAAACGCCAATTTCATATGTAAGGACTAAGGACCTAATAGTTTGACAGTTGTTACGTACACATATTTTTAAACACATTTTGTTATTATGTTGTTACTAGCTGCTGGCGTGACATGGACCGTGTTAATCTTGTAAATATCACAATAAAAATTATCCTAAGTTTTACTGTAGGGTATTATCTATGTACAGTCATGTCTAATAATATTTATCTACGTTTCAACGTATTCGGTTATAATATGGTTAAAAGTCCACTGTAAATATATATGTTACCGGAAAATAATAAGAACTTTATAAATTTCCTCGTAAATTAGTAGAAAAATAAAATTCTAAACGAGAGATAAGTTGTATTATTTTACGCTCACATTTTCGCAAAATTATCAATTTACGACGTCTCGTGGTAAATTTATAAACTTACGGATATTCATTCGTAAGATTCTAAGCGGTTAGACCAATCACAGAAGATCTTTTAATTATGCGCTTTTTTAAAATACGGAAAATAATACCCTGTTCGCTGATTGGTCAAGAAGACAAACAATTAAAAAATTTAGCTCATCTACACTAATGGTTTATGGCGTATATTACTATATGCAAACAAACTGCTCCTCCTCGCTACGCTCGTCGTCGCCTATAACCGTTCCGACAAGGCTTTCCAGTGCATTTGTTTTTGAAATTAGAACACGTGACCTATTCAACCAATCAGGGCTTACTTATTATTTTATGAGTGAATTCGGTAAGTTTATATGGGCGTAAATTTTGTCTCCTGTTTAGAATCTTACGGAAGTTTATAAATTTCCGCGTAAATTTATAAACATAATAAGAGGCCACCAATCCGATCGATCTACCTATACTTGCTGGTAAGACACATCTAGTTTCCTTCTGGTCTAGTCCGGTTACTAAGGATTATTTAAAATAAGGATAACTAAAGTTTGACAAAACGATTAGTGAAATTTGCCAAAAAATAACAACGCTCTTAATAAATACACATGTTCACTGGAATTTGAACCTTAACACAACCGAATAGACGTGACTGTACAACTACATGTCTTATGAAGAGCTGCTTTACTCATGGTGCGATTTAGATGAAACGCCAGTTTTGTGTCAAATAAAAACACTTACGTAAATTCAATATGGACTATGGTGTATAATAAAATGAGTAGGTAGTAAAAAATATTTTCTTTGGTAACGGTAAAACAAAACTGACTGACTAAATTAAAACGGTACTTTGAAAAGCTATTGGTATCTTCGTTTGAAAACTATCGGAGTTTGCAAGACGTTTTGAAGAAATAAACGTTAAGCTACGTGCTTTGAATGTAAAGTACTGCTTTAAGATTTATTAAAAGAATATGAATTTGAGTTCGATTTAAGCAATGTTTTTCAGATGATTTTTGAATATTATCGACTAAGGTTATTAATGAACTCATTTATTGTATTTAATTTTGAACTTCGTTGCGAAATAATATGTGGTACTGACTGTAAATTTTATGTTATTTAAAATTTTAATGTTTTTGCTAACTTTCACAAATAGAAATTGCTTATTTACTGGAACACCCGCTCAGCAACCCAAACTGTTGCTGTCTTTACTCGACACAGGTTTGGTTGATCCACTAGTGTATCGGAATTTGGCGATCCCAATGGGCTAGGTACTGCGTGGGTAAATGAAAATCAGTTTCGTTATTTATAAACTAATCTTTATCCCGTTTTTAATTAAAATATACGATCCTAATTATTATCATGAAAATGCTCAACTGTAAATTTTATGTAATTTAAAATTTTAATGTTTTTGCTAACTTTCACAAATAGAAATTGCTTATTTACTGGAACACCCGCTCAGCAACCTAAACTTTTGCAGTCTTTACTCGACACGGGTTTGGTTGATCCACTAGTGCATCAGAATTTGGAGATCCCATAAGTATGGGGTAGGTACTGCGTGGGTAAATGAAAATCGGTTTCGTTATTTATAAACTAATCTTTATCCCGATTTTAATTAAAATATACGATTCTAATTGTTATCAAGAAAATGCTCAAGCATTAAATATTGATTAACTCCTGCCAGTATAAAGTTTACATTAATAATACGGCATAAAATATATATTTAAGGAGCATATTAAACAAAGTCCCCAAGGGTTTGCGTCTCGACCTCGATACATACTCTTGCGCATAAAATGGCAATAGTTAATGTTCGACAGAATCGTTAACTGACTGCGTACTGTAATTGAAGGACATTAAAAATATTTGAAAGCTGTTGTTATAACTCGACTGTTAAATCTTTAAAGCTGAGTTAACGTTTAGTAGTTATTGTTTAATTTACAGATGCGTTACAATGTTTTGTATGAGAGGGTCCTATTTGTTTTATTTATTTGTTCATGTATTTTGGCTGCGTTTGGAATAAATTTCAGGTTTAAATGCAAAACGTCTCGTTACGTTCTCAAACAAAAATGTAATTTTACAGACAAATACAAGTTATTTACGTCTTTTACACCTTAGAGGTATGGTTGACAAAAAAAACCTATGATGATAAAAAAAAACTGAATTACTGGAGGCATCATTCCATAATCATGGCAGCTTATCGTTATTCATCAGTGTAGCTTATAACATCTGCCTGACGTGTAAGGTTGGTAGTAGATGACGTTCTAGATCCTGGGTTCCTAACCTGGTAATTACCCCCGCGGGGGTAACGTAGAACCTCATGTTGAAAAAAACAGAAGATCCCGACTTTTTTAAATAAAGTATTATAGAGTAACGTGTCGCAACGTAGAAGTGGTGGGTATCAGAACCTTTATAAAATTCATAGCTGGCAGTTGGAGAATCCTTACAAGATGATAGAAGATCGGTCGCAACACATGTTTGAAATAAACTTATGGTGTGGATCTACAATGGTGCAATAAATAGAACCAGTAGAGCTGCCTTCAGTAGCCAGACTTGTTAGCGATTTAACATCAATAGTAGGCTCCCAAGAACTCCCACCGAGATTGGGCGATTAGTGTCTTGTGATTTTGTAGTCACCTTGGTGACTTTAATCCCTTGGATTTTTTAATTAGGTGTGTCTTAAAACATAATATATGACAAACCAACAAAGAATGCAAGCGAACTGTGCAGCAGAATTGACAGCAGAATTTAAAAGACTGAAGAATAATTTGACTTACTAGTCGATTTGATGTTGACAGTTTAAAAACATAATGGAATGTCGTTTTTCCTACCGGTGTAGAAAAAAAATACTTAGAAAATGTGGTATAAATAGTTCAACTCAGTTGTGCGCGCGGCCTTATGTGTGGGTCAACCTTGTACATATACAGTGACTTTGTGTGCGTGACAAGAGGTACAGTCGGGTACAAATACAAATACTGTTATTTACGGGTTATAATATACGGGTTTAAAAAAAAACAGTTATTTCGTAATTTAATGTTTATTTATTGAACATTATTCTGCATCGCTACTTGAAAAATCTAATGATGAATTTTCGGATTCGCTGCTCTCACCAAGGTTAATTATGATTTCTGACTCCATGTCAAAATGTCTATAGTATTCTTCTTCTTTCTTTTGTACATGTCGACAAGTATTACCCCACATCCCTTCATCAATTTGACTTAAACGTTCATTTATGAGTTTCATTATTTCCGTCACATTTTGATCGACATTATGTGAAGCAATATAATTTTTTTAAATTCCCCACACATTTTCTATGGGGTTTAGTTCAGGATGATATGGTGGAAATCGAAGAACTTTTATGCCATATGGCTGAAGTATGTCGTCAATCTTGTAAGAAATATATTTTTCTTTATTTTTTTAAATCAAATCATACAGTTCAATTTTTTTCATTTCTTGATTAAAAGCTATATTTTTTTCTGTCATCCATCTCTGCATTTCTATTTTTTTTGAATTAGAATTTGGGGCTCTGTCATTTTGAACGTTATGGTATGAGGCATTATCAAGCACAACCACAGAGTTAGGTGGAAGATTCGGTACTAGACGTTCTTTCAGCCACTTTTCATAGTTTTCTGCATTCATGTTAGAGTGGTAATCACCAGAAACACTATTTGCTTTGTATGTCAATAGTGCGTTAGGTACGAAACCTTGTTCTGAACCAGCATGCACAATGATAATTCTTTGTCCTTTCGACAGGTTTCTCTTTAAAGGTGGTCCATCTTTATTACCCCATCCTTTGTTTTGCACATGGTTAGTTAAGATGTAGCTCTCATCTGTATATACGATACACCTATTTTCTTGACGGTATCTGAGTAATTTTTTTAGGAAGGAAAATCGTAGTTTTTGGATGTCATGCCGCTCTATAATAACACGTCTGTTATCCACAGTTTTTCGCCATTTGTATCCCAACTTTAACAAAGCTGTACGCAGAGTCGAAATACTTCCATCATAGTTAAGTTTATCTTGAAATATTCTTTTCAACTTTAGCAACGTAGGCAATTCACGATGTTCTAAATGGTAATTTTGAATAGTGGAACGTATAACATCAACGTTAAAGTTGTCTAATTCTAACTTCTTTAAACGTTTTTTACGGTCTTTATGCGGAGATTTAAATTTAGAGTCAGATTCTTTTCCTTCAGCCAATATATTAGTAATTGTTCTCTCTGATACCCCCACTGCCATTGCTGTTCTTTTCCGTACGCTATTTAAATGTTCACTTAATTTCGATATTAAAATTGGACTTGCGCTGCAAACTGGATCACTTACTAGTTCCAATATATCTCTCGCATCTATTTTCAGAAATTCGTATACCTTAGCAATGGTTTCTCGAGTCTAAAACAATAATACGTAAACGTCAACAAGGAAATTTTTTTTCTTATATAGAATCATAATCAGAGATCGGAATTAGGGGTTAATACACGTGCTCCATATTATGTCCCGCTGCAAACTTTAGGTATTTTCACACACCCAATTCCGATCTCTGAATAATAAATATTAATTACATCTAAATTAAAAAAATAAATAAATAAAATAAAAATCTTTTAATATTTACCTGACTCCTTAAACATTTTCTCCGTGAAGAACTAGACATTTTCGTAAACGACTGTACCCGTAAGAAAAAGCGATAAGGACACGTCTTGCTCGGACGACGACTGCCGCGTCACTGCCACACGAATGAAAGTTGTATATTTACAAGCCCACGCACACATAGGGCCGCGCGCACAACTGAGTTAAACTATCTGTACAAACTTTTTTACCTCTTTACTATAAACTTTTTTACAACAACAAGCTTTTCTCATAAAATAATGTGCCTTATCTGAATTTTCTGGTTTAGTTTAATTTAGTATAATAGTGATTTTTTTTTCATAAAAAAACCTCAAATTTCCAAAGGAATTTATTTAATAAGTCTTCTACTTGGGATGACTTGGGAATCTTCGTCAACATCATTCAGACAGGAGACGTCCACTGCTGGAGTCCTCCTCTGAGGTTTTCCGGCGATCCACCTTGCGTGGTCGCCTTTTGAGAACCCTACTGCCTAAAAGGCCATCCGTTCTACGAGCTATGTGCCCTACCTATTGCCACTTCAGCTTTGTAACTCTTCTGGCTATGTCCGTGACTAAGTTTCGCCTGCGAAACTCCTCATTTCTGATTCGATCCCGCAAGGAAACTCCGAGCATAGCTCTTTCCATTTCTCACTGAGCGACTTTGAGCTTGTTTATTAGGTATTACAAACCTATTACAAAAGCATAAAAATTCCTCCTTGGCCGAATGTGTGGCAACGGTGGTTGACACACATTCGCAACTTTTCTCAAACCTGTAGCGTTTTCTTTTGTAAATCCAAAAACTAAGAATTTCTCGAAAATGTTATTCTTGAGACAGTATTTCTGGGACACCCTATCTACTTATTCGTCTGGGGTAAAGTCTGATGTCCTTATAAGTCACATTGGTAAAAATATTAAAAAGGTTAAGAAACCCTGCTAGATGTCGAGGTGGTGTCATAACAGTCTACTTATACTAGTGACTCAGAGTGGTGCTTATTACGAACTCCTTAAGGAAGCCTACAGAACCCTTATGTGACCATTATGCTTAATTTACTGTGTCAAAACAGATGTTATTAACGGTTTCCTAACACAAACAAAATTTTAAGTATACATACATAACGACACGCAGAACAGAAGGGTAGGCAGAACACCAGACGCTATAAAACCATCTGATGTCACGTTGGACAAATTTGGAGGTATTACGATGATGGAGAAAGACTTGCAGTGATAGGGGCTCAGCCTATCGCCCACGAAAACGTCAATAAAACCTCCGTCCCTCAACTGACTTTTACAGTATGCCCGGGAAGAGAAGCAGCTGGCACATTCTATGTTTTTCTTTCGCTCCCAGTCCAGCATGGAATTTCAATTATTCGATTTTAAAATACGCTTTGACATTACAATGTGACAATCTTTGGGTGATAGCAAACTTTTTAATTCACTCTAAACTGCACTGGATCTGACGCTCCATTTAAGGAACTTTTAATATTTATAGGGGAAACTGAGGACAGTTGATCCCCCCTTTTCATTTTGCCTCCTAAAATCTTAAATTTTTGGAGAATTTCAGATGTTTTTTAACTAAAGTATGAAGAATTTATCTAGGTATAATATACGTGGGAGTCAAAACATATAGGTTATAAAATAAGTCAATATTTAATTTTATTCAAAAAAAGGGGTTAGTACCATGTGTCCCCACTATATGGGAGACTTGATTCGGCCTGTAAGGAGACTTGATCAGGGCGGATCAAGTATCCCTTATGCCATGGGACAGTTGATTCGTCACAATAAAATTACATGTTCATAAATACCTACAGACAGACAACATGATATAAACTGGAAAATCTATATTTCTGCGAAAAACTATGCAGGTAGTTTAGGTTTTGGTAAAACTTCCGAAGAAAATTAGACTCAAACAGTATCCACTTAAGTAATCATTTATTAAAAATGAGATATTTGTAATAAGCTTAACTTATTTAATCAGTCTCAAAATTATACGAAGTCTTAAAGTTTTGATATTTAACACTAAAGAACTTTTAAGGAACAAAAATATAAGGAACACAAATTGTAACAAATACAAAGTTTTAAAAAGTTATACATTTATATCAACTGCCAATCTAATTGAATTTTGGCTTCGCCGCAATATATTGATACTCATGTAGTTTTCATGTAGTTTTGTAAACCCGAGGCATTTTTGAAAAATTCTGCAAAAAGAAATATTATTTAGACTTGAACAAATTATATTATATGGGAGACTTGATCCGGGGATCAAATGTCACCAAGTTGTTGTGTACCAAGTGTCCTCACTACCACACAAATCAAAAAAGTATGTGAAAGTATCTTACCTCATTACAATCTTGAACCGATAATCAACAAACAATACAGCCAACTAAGTAATTAAACTTATTAACTAAGAAAAACAAATAAATTTCACTTTAATTTACGCAAAACAAGTCAATTTCCAATTCAAAAAAAGATCTTGTACCGGCCAAAAACAAAACAATGCTCGTCACGTCAAAAATGGCGATTTGATAGCTGTATTTTTTTCCCCTTGATTTGGGCTCGACTACTAGCGTCAGTGCTGCCAGTCAAAATAGTTCAATAACATCCGGTACTTTAAATATTTCGATGTACCAAGTCTCCCAGGAGTATCAAGTGTCCTCAGTTTCCCCTACGTTTTTGTGTGATCAAAACGACGATTCATGGTTTCTCAGAAGGCGCAGCCATTACAAAGAAGTAAAAATCTGTGTATTTGCAACTGTCGGTGTCATTAGTTCCTCTGACAATGTGTCTGATGAATATTAGTGGACATTGAAATATTATGATTACCCACTGCTGCTGCTGAATGTAATTTATTGCGTTTGGCAATATTTGCTTCGCGATTTTAAGCGTTGTAAATTGACTTCTATTAACTTAATTTAACGTCTATTATTACTGAATTAAGTTTGTTTGTAGAGTTAGCTAGTTAGGTTAATATACATTATTTGATTAGTTTCGGGCTGAGTTGTTTTTACTGAGTTGCTTTTAAATTTTTACGTCTCAATTTCGAGGAGCGCGATTTCTTGTTAGATTTTTTTTTTATTTTTTTTTATTTTATTTGGAAAACATAACAGTAACATTATTTCATATATACATTACGACATAAATAACAAAGTACACATTTACACAGTTTTCGCATATATGTAACAATTTAACAGTGAATGAACGTTTTAATTAAATACTTATACAACTACATATAAGAAAAAGGAAAAAAAAAACAAACAAAAAAAAAGAACACATATCTTTGAAATTAAAAGGAATAAAGCAAGCATCAGCAAGGAATCGCATCAAACCAACTCTTAGCCAGGGTGATAGAAACTTTGTCTGGTTTAGTATTAAAAAGGTCTAGTTCGTGTTTGTCTATTAGCGTGTTGATGGAGTTTGCGCTTCGAATAAAAAGATATTCGCTCTTCTTTAGATACACCCGGCCTTAGGCTGCAAACTGGACAGCGACAGCGCGGGGAATCTGGGCCGTTCATGACGCCAGCGGGCGTGCGAGCGATTTGTCTCGGTTTCATACAAACTCAATACTTTCTATCGTGTCGCGGAAATCGCCGCCCGCGCCGCTGTCGCTGTCGCTGTCATCTATTCCACTGCATAAAAATATCATAGCCACGTAGTCAGGTTAGAATTTGACGACCGGCTGGTGTAGCCAGAGGTCCTGGGTTCGAATCCCGGCGGCGGTGGATATTTTGTGTGATGTATGATATTAGCCGTCAAGTCATAAATAATAATAAAATAAATAAAATCCCCAGACAATCACACCAACTACATGGCCCCAAAGTAAGCATAGCTTGTGTTATGGGATACCATATAGCGAACTAGGGAATATAAATACATAAATAGATAAACACCCAGACACGTAACATTTTTTTTTTCCTTGTTCCGTGCGGGGATCGAACCCGCAACCACTGGCGTCTGAGGCAGATAGGTTTACCCCAACGCCAAAGTGGTCAATGGATGTTTATATGTTTATTTTAGTTTATTCTTAAAAAAATATTTATTTATTCAATATAATATATGTTTATATATTTCTTAAGTATATCAGAATCTAGTATCCATAAGACAAGTTCTTTAAGAAACGTAATTTAGGCTAGATAATGTTGTGTGAGTGACAGAAATATTTATTTATTATATTACCACACGTACTCTAATAAATGTGTCGCAAAATACGACTAATCTTTGTGATCCCCGTTTGTTTTGGTAGGCCCATCATAGGGTTGGACTGGCTAGAGACCACCCTTCTTACTGTAAAGTCTTGCGTTAAACACTAGTTTAACCGATCCAGCAGTGATGTGTTTCGGCAATCAAGAGCCAGTTTTTACCAAACCCGTGTGTTATGTCATCTTTAAACTCATCTTCAATTAACATGAAGTAAGGTTGAATAACTGTAAAAATGTGCTAAATAAAAATCACCCGACCAGGACTCGAACCTGGGACGAGTGCTCTTCCACTGAGCTACCGGTGCCTGGCGGTATGCCTCGAAATTACTTACCACATTTTTGTTTTTACGTTATATATTAATATTGTATAAAGAGCCAGTTCCTTCCTAAACCTGTGTGCTTTCATCTTCGACCTCATCGTCACTTACCATCAGGTGAGATTGAGGTCAAACGCGGGTTTAGCCATTTATAAAAAAAAAAAAATATATTGCTAACGTAACTCCATCTAATGGAGTGCTTTGCAGCTAAGACCACCCGAGACCAATTTCTATTCCGAAATCGTGAAGTGAATGAGCACTCTTCCAGCAAACGAGAGGTCCCAGGGTCGAATCCTGGTCGGGTGATTTTTATTAAGCACATTTTTCATTAATTTAAGAATAATTGAGCATTTGCAAAAACTTTAAAATATTATTTAGTAAAGTTGAGTTCAAACACGGGTTTAGTTTCGAGAAATAAAACCAATTTGTACTTGATTGTTTTATTTAAGTTAAATTTTAATTACTGGCACAGTGACCGTAATTAGAACATCAGTGGCCATCATGTTGTTAGTTTATTATAAGCTCGACAGCTAAATTTAAGTGTAGTTTGCGGAATGATTAAAATTTAAAATTATTTTGTGCGTCATAATTAATTATACGGATTCCATAAGAGTCCGAAATTAGTCGGACACCTAAAAGCCGCATAATAAAATGGCTTAAGATTTTACCTAGAACTTGAACAACTTTGACTCGAAACAATTAAATTTTTCTTTTACTTTCTTGTAGTTATCAGATAAGTCGACGCTTACTTATTTTTCGACTAAGTATGTCTATGAAGGCACCTGTCTTTTCGCTAAATTTCTTATTTTTAGTTCTAAATTTTAGTTAATTCTATTTTTAATTTATTTGATTTAGTGTGTTAATTCAATAAATTTATAATTGTATTAATTTATATGTAGTTAGGTAATATTTTCAAGTATAATTTACCACTTTAATTATTTAATGCCTTTAATTATTTTTTATTTGTATTCATTATTATTTTTTGTGACTTATAATTATTTATATACTTAATTTGAATCTTTAAAAATTTATATTTAAGATGTAGATTTTTTTATTGTAAAATAACTAAGTTAGTCAACTTACCCAAAGACTGTTGTACATAGGTTGCCTTTTATATTTCGGGATTTGGCAACCCTGGTGTTGCAATCTGTCAACTGACAGCTCTATCGTAAAGTTAGAAGTTTTTGAGGTTATACGTCCTCAGAACGTTTTGACATACGAGCGCTATTTGTGTTGTTTACAGTAAATTAAAAGATTCATCTGCCCCCAAGAATGGAATTAAATCGTGATCATTTTCGCGCGATTATTTTTTACAACTTTCGACGTGGATTAACTTAGCAGCAGTGCATGAATGAACTTAATTCAACTTTTGGCGATGAAGCTCCATCAAGGACCAGTGTTTATCGATGGTATGGTGAATTCAATCGTGGTCGGAGTTCACTCCAAGACGAATTTCGTGAAGGTCGTCCAAAATCAGTTGTTGTTCCGAAAAACATTGATGCTGTGCGCGAACTGATATTGCAAGATCGTCATGTGACCTATCGTGAGATAGAGACAACCTTAGGCATTAGTGGGACCAGCATACACTCAATACTGCATGAACATTTAACTGTCAAAAAAATTTGTTCGCGTTGGATCCCACACAATTTGTCAATCGCTCAAAAAAAGGCTCGTGTCGATTGGTCGAAAGAAATGCTCGAAAAATACGATCGCGGTGCTTCAAAACACGTCTATGACATCGTGACAGGTGATGAATCGTGGATTTACGCGTATGAGCCCGAAAGTAAACAGCAGTCGACTGTATGGGTGTTTCAAGATGAGCCAAATCCAACAAAAGTTGTTCGCGCACGAAGCTCTTCCAAGCAAATGGTCGCATGTTTTTTCGGAAAAACTGGACATGTCGCAACCGTACCACTAGAACAACGCAGAACAGTCAATTCTGAGTGGTACACAACAATTTGTTTGCCAGTTGTCTTCCAAGAAATTAGGAAAACCAACCGCCGAAGGCAGATCACTCTACACCACGACAATGCGAGCTCTCACACATCGGCTCAAACAACTGCATTTTTGAGCACCCAAAACATCGATTTGATGAGTCATCCGCCATATAGTCCTGACCTTTCACCAAATGACTTCTTTTTATTCCCGCACGTAAAAAACAAACTGAGAGGTCAACGTTTTTCGACACCTGAAGAAGCGGTTGCTGCATTCAGAATGCATGTTTTGGAGATACCTCAATCAGAGTGGAAAAAGTGCTTCGACAATTGGTTCAAACGCATGCAAAAGTGTATAGATCTTCATGGGGAATATTTTGAAAAATTATAAAGTGATTTTCGATTATTAATATTTGTTATTGTTCTCTAATCCCGAAATATAAAAGGCAACCCTCGTAGCATATTTGTTGTTATTAGTTATCTAGTTCATGCTGTGCTCTTTTATAAGTAATGAATCACCCTCTCTCCTCGAAAAAGCAACACACACTCTACACAACAATCCGCACCTCAATTGCAAGTCTTGCGAAGGTTCTTTTATCTTGGTAAACTGAATAACTTCATCAAATTAATATGTTATTCAGTTTACTTTTTAAGTCTGCCGAAAGAAAAGGGCAGCTTCAGCTATCGGAATAATCTTAATTTTAAAGTTAAATTCACCAAATCAAGCAAAATTCTAACTACATAAGCTTGTTGAAGCCCATCTTAAAGCTTACATAGTTCATATATCAGTTTGGTCATTTATCCATTAAATAGCACGTCTGATAACCTGATAAACGCGGCTGCTACCGCTCAATAAAACCCATTCATCAAATCAAACTTAATACACGAAATTGCAAATAAAATTGACCATCGGGCTCATTCATAATGCACGAATGACGTCACTGCAATTTTTCAGCGTGGCAATCGGAAGTAACCGGCGGCCAGCCTTTTTGTTTCAACCCATTGATTCACGAAAATTCAACCGTTTATTGAAAAACCGATTTAGTTTTCTTTCTTTTAGCTGCAGTTTTTGGAGACGGTTGCAGTTGTTGGTTTGTGGTGTGTGTGGTTGGGAATCGATGTCCTCGCTAGGGTCTCGTCTCCAATGGTTTTCGGAAGTCAGTCGCCACTCAGCGCAATTCGACTATTGCCAATATTTCAGGTTTCGATTCATTGTTGATGGCTTTTATTGTTTTGTACCATTTTGTGCAGTTTTCTTGGTTTACAATTGTTTTAAAGGTAATTGTTTAATGGGGCTTCTAAGACAAAAGACTGGAAAAAACAGTCATTGTATAAATCAGTCCTTTATTGAATATGGTTGCTGCGTACACGATTTGATAGTAATCATAGGTTAGAAAATAGGATGCGAAATAGGATGAGTTGTTGAAGCTATGTATAAAATGTATTATTATATCATTAATTCGTTAATACATTTCAATTTAAGTCATTGAAATTTATTAACCCCGTGATTGCCCTGTATCTCACCTGATGGTAAGAGCATAGTTCAATCACAAGAGTCTCCTCCTTATTAAATCGAGATTTACGTGGCTAGAACTAAACTTATCGTATAGGATTTTAATGTAACACCATTTATCCATTAGCTTCTATGTTGGACCGGGAGCGAAAGAAAAACTTAGAATGTTCCAGCTGCTCCTCTTCCCGTGCATACTGTTAAAGTCAGTTGAGGGACTGAGGTGTATGGGAGGCTTTTTTTGTGGGCGATAGGCTGACCCCCTGTCACTGCAATAGTGTCTCTCCACTATTATAATGCCTCCAAATTTTTCAAACGTGACATCAGATGGTTTTATTAACTCTGGTGTTCTGCCTACCCCATACGGGATACAGGCGTGAAGTTATGTATGTATGTATGTACCATTTAGCCTTAGCTATTGACTGGATAAAGAACAAAACCACACTCATGGTTTAAGTAATAAAGGTTTTCTATGCGGTGTTCCAAGATTTCTCGTAGTATTTAAATTGAAACTTGTGACATAGGTACAAATTGTTCTAAAGGTCACCTGTTTCACAATCACGAACCATTACACAAATTTTGTGTTATTCTGTTAGACGCCATTGTTTCGAATTCGTGTGAGAACCGATTGTTAAAGTTAATGTGTAATTTTGAACTAATATATTACCTTATGTTGACTAGACATATTTGATTATACAGTTCTTTAAGTTATACAGTTCTTAAGGGACATTTCAAACTTACTACGGGTGCATGGTGTACATACTGCATTGTGTATCCTGTAAAAGCACATGTATTGTTTTCATCTTTATAATCGCACGCTAACTTAGTTTTTTTTTAATTCTTGAATAGTAAAAGTAACTTTTGTTTGCAATGTTGTTGTTTGGGTGTATACAGGGTTGATTTGTATTCATCCGTCAAATTTAAAAATTATTTTCTTTGATACGATATAAACGTACCTGCATATTTATTTGAGCGTCGCGCAGTACAAAAAAGTAGAAATATGGAACCACAAACTTTTCAAAAAATAGTCGCTGTTGATGAACATACTACGAAGTGGCATTTCATGGTAATACTACGACGTAGTACTAACAGATGTTTTGTAGTAGCGCGTAGTTGCCTTTATTTTAACGGGAATTTAGAGTATCATAGTTTGCTTAATATGTTAGCGGTTATATTTATCACTTTGTAAAAAAAAAATACTTTGATTTTGCAAAAATCGTTTCTATAAATAATACTTAGTGTGTAAAAAAAATTTGGCTGGTGACTACAAATCAACCCTGTATGAAATCAAATCAAACCAATTAATACCTGTCGAATAATTATTATTTGTCCTCGTCGTAGGTTACTTGACGAATTAAATGGTTATTTTTCTTTGATTTGTTGAAGTTATCATCGAGTTTCATAAAAATAGATTGAGTACCTATTTAAAAAAATCACGCTGCAATCCACTATACAGAGTTGATCTTCTATTTAGTTCTCTTAAAAAATATTTTTATCTAAGTAGTTTCGCTACATATTTCACAAGATTATAAGGTTATTGAAGTATGTCTGTTTGTGTTACAGCATTCTTATTTAAATAATTAAGTTTGTAAAAGTTGGGTTAAATCATGGTGTAAAGATATTATTACTGTAGTTCACTGTTCTTTACTTGAATCTCAGTCGAAGCTATAAGCTGACTTCTCTAAATAATCTTACACTTTGACACTAAAACAAAAAAAATAGCATCGATATGGATATACAACAAATGCACAAATAGCATAATGTATTTTTAAGAATATATATATTTATTTTATCTGTAGTTAATAAACCGATATTAATTGTTAAAATGTGTTACTATACATCTCTGAATGGAGTAGGTTAAGACACAAAGTCCCTAAATTGAAACACCCATGGATGGGCATATGTATTAGTTAACTTAGTCACATTTTTTGAGACATTTCAAACAACCACTTCGGCGATGCGGTAAACCCGTCCGCTCAGACGCCAGTGGTTGCGGGTTCGATTCCCGCACGGATCAAGAAAAAAAAATGTTCCGTGTCTGGGTGTTTATATATTTATGTATTTATATTCTAGGTAGTTCGCTATATGGTATCCCATAACACAAGCTATGCTTACTTTGGGGCCATGTAGTTGGTGTGATTGTCTGGGGATTTTATTATTATTATCTTTTTTTCCCTGTCTTGAAGGCTGCAGAATGTATGTATGTATGTAGTACTAAATATAATCAACTAATGCAAAAAATTAAAAAAACCGACTTCACGTCGAAACTTTGGCTCAGTTGAGAGTGTCATCAATATAAACATTTTCCGAAATCGTACATATTTTTTCAAAAGTTTAAAATTTTTCATTGAAGTACTCAACCGAATTCTATGAAATTCAAATTGGACCAACTATAAAGTATCTTCTATCATATGAGACAACAATTTTCAAAATCAATTCATAACTGTCCGAAATATCGTGTAACAAAGACACATAAAAACATACAGACGAATTGTGAACCTCCTCCTTTTTTGGAAGTCGGTTGAAAATAATAATCATTTGTTGAATTCATCACTATAATTAGAATGCTTGATAAAACATTACTAACGTAATGAGAATACACGAGTAAAGCCATTTTATTTAAAAAAGATATCGCTTAGTAGCAACGAAATGTAAACAACAGCCATTACTTGAATCAAGGTAAGTAAATTACACAAATAATTATACGCTTTAAGAGCCGTTACATAAGTTATAAGTTATAACTCAATTAAAACAAAAGCAGGCTGCTTTAAATTACCATTCTTAATAACACGCAAGGTCTAGTGCTACCCAAATTCTGGGTACCAATGTATAGGGACTACTGGAATAGACAAAACTAAAAAACATTAAATAAGCTATTTTTAAGAATATATTTATAAGTACAGTTGATAGGACAGTAAAGGTTCTATTAAATGGGGAAAATTTAGAGTAGTACAATAGAATTAATGACTAAGTCATAATAAACATATTAATTGTAGAGCGAATTAATAAATAAATACATATTTTTGACATTCTCACAACCTCACAAAATTGTCTACCCCAAATTAAGTTTCTTAAAATACTTGTGTTATGGATACCAGATAACGATAAACAAAGTTCATCACACAAATACCCACCGCATCGGCGCCACCGGGATTCGAACCCAGGACCTCTGGCATAGAAGGCATTGTATGTTACCACTACACCAGCCGGTCGTCAAGAAGAGAAGTATTGGTTACATACAAAAAATCTGGAAATATACGAATACTGTTCAGCCTGGAGGAATTTCTACAATTTGTCCGAGTAAAAAGGTACATATAGATTTCGTCCACAAGAAAAACAGAGGTTCTTCAACTAGTATTAATTTAATACTAAAAACTGCAAATGGATTTTTTAACTTCAGTTTGAAGTTATGTTACAATGTGCATTACTTACCAATCAGATTGAAACAGATAAGGGGTTAACTTTTCATCAAAACTCTCATCTGTCATTTCCAGTGTCAAAGATCTACGTCGAAAGGCTACGCCTACGATTATGGGAACCATAACTGGCCGCAAACAACTAATGAAAAGTCGTAAATTAACAGTTTTTAGTCGCTGACGTGACGAGTTTGACGATTAGGCGGGCCATCCATCACCGAGCCACTTTTGGTTTGGTTCCTAAATTGTAACTGTGTAGAAAAAGCTGGGAATTTGAATAATATACTGTCGGGCAGTAGTGCATATACTTATGAGGAGCGTTTAGTAAACTTATTATTATAGATTAGACAAGAAATTAGTTAAATCTAGTTTTATATCCAAGACATCAAAGCTTTGAGGTGGAAACTCAGGAAGTCAGCCACCAAACATCATCACAGACAACTGTTTAGCAGGCATTTTCTTTCAAAAGCTGTGCTTTTTTTTATATTGTAAGGATAGGACGTTTGTCTTCCATGCCACCTGATGGAAAGTGCGCATGAAGACTATGCTGTTACACGTCCATCCACGAGAAACCTGTTCACTCGACACTTAAAAGTTCCAGGACTGTAGTGGTCAGGAAAAACAGACGCAGGCAGATTGTTCCACTCCTTGGCAATCCGTACCAAAAAGGAACTATCGAAGCGTTTTGTTCGACTTCTTGGTAAATCCACTATATAGGGATGGAAGTTCTGTCTGCGTCTGGTAGTCCGGTGGTAAAAAGGGGTGGGTTCAATTTGGTCAAAAAGAGCACTCGCACACTCACCAAAATGTAGCCGATAAAATACTGTCAAACAAGCAACCTTACGACGATGCTCCAGCGTCTGCAATTTTTTATTTGTAAGGTTGTTGTTATTTATGATTTACGGGCTCTTCGGTCAACAGAGTCTAGCGCTTCGAGCTGGTGTGCTTTTCTGATTACAACAGTTCAATAAAATTTTCTAATTACGGTAGTCTTCATAATATGGTGAAATTGGAGTAGAAATTTCTTTTAACCACAAGCGGAATAAAACGTCTGCGTTACTCCGCAGAGTAAACAATTCTGGATGGTGATAAGCCCATTTTTAATTGGTGGTGAAAATCTATATTCAATTAAGATCCTTCAATAAACATTAGAAATCTGGATTATGGTTATAATCATTAAAATACATTCTAGGGTTTTAAATCCTGGATCGTAGATTGAGATCCACTATAGATATTAAAGCACATTTGCTACTACATGACGATATTTGCTGTAAATAAGTAGTCTGTCAGAATTTATAGTGGTCTTCCATTGGCTACATTCCCACTATTTCCCTTGTACGACACTCTTTACATGAGCTAGCAGGGATTTTGCAATTACACAGATTTTAATAATTTGTTCAATCGCAGTTTATTAGTTGTCATCTTTGCATACGAGGCTCGATTACACTTAACGCCATGGCGAAATATGTAATTTTATTAGTAATTAAATGTGCCCACGCGCATCGTGGCGCAACAGCCACGCCCCCACTCGACTAGCTGCAGCGTTTTAATTGGAGAAAGGACGAGTTGCGCAATTCTTTGTAGGTTGTTATAAGATAAGATAAATTTTAAAGAAAATCAACTTATTTTAGAAGTACCTATATGTAGAAGTATGGGAGTTACTATGTAGTCACAAGAAAACTTAGATTTTAATGATTATAGAGTTTTCCTCGTGATTGACTTTTCAATATCAGCTCCAAGAAATTAATCAATATGATCTCTATCTGATCAAATGGTTGTGTACCTTTCGAATATGATTAATAAGTACACATTTCGTTCTAAAACAATCAAAATTCAACTAATAGACTCTAGCGTGATTTCAATAAATCGTCCTTTGGGAATCTATCTAAATAACTAAAATTAGATTTAAAAAGTATTGTTTTTATTAAGCGCAAAGTCACAACACTATACCATCTAATGATAAGGTATCATCTGTGTAATTGCTATCAACAAATGTTTTTTTAACTTAGTAGATTCGAAACACTTTAATACAATTATTGCTATTATGGTGCTTCTTTTTATAATGTCGAAGATAAACGAAAGTGCGCTTTATAAATAAATAAAGGCGAGCTTGTCAGTACTAATAAATATCATAAAAATACAAAGATTACGAATTAATTCATTTGGTCCAAAACTTTTAGGGGTGCTATTCAGGTCTATCGAAATGCGATTTTGGAGCGCATAAAGCTCTGCGTGCAAGTAACGAGCGTCCGTCAACACCTCAAGATAGCATCGCTATGACTGGCTGGAAATTATTCCGAATGGTAATTACGTCGATTATTCACGGCCGGCCGGGGGCGGCGGCCATTTTTCAACAGTCACCGTTCTTAATTATGAGTCGCAGTGGACGGCTGTCGAAGCTTTGAGCCGCGCCGTCACCTCGGGCCGACCGGTGAGCTAGACGTGCTACGTGGGGAGCTTATTCTGAGTTACGAGTGTTTGCTATCGCTTAGGAGATAAGCAAGTATACGGGTACCTATCTACTTTAGAAAATTAAATTAAAAATTAATTAAATTAGTATTAGGTATCTTTAGGAAAAAGAAAATTGGATAGACGAGAGGATATAGTCATTAAAATTTTCAAGTTTTGACAGTTTTTTTTAGCATGTATAACCCTTTTTCATATTCATAAATTTATTTGGACTTCTGTGTTTCATTCTTCTAAAAAAATGTTAATCTAGCTTTTCTAAAATGAAACTTCGTAACTTTCACAATCAATGCAATCAATGTGCTTGGTGAAAAATTGTTAATGCAGACTGGAAATTCTTATGTAAATCTTAACTTTATCATAGGAAATTGTTACAAAAACATGGTAAATAAGGAATCAATAAATAAGAAACTGAAGTGCTAAGTGCTATTTGTCGACGTTGAAGTTTTTTGTATGTCAAAGAAGATTCGTTTTGTCCACGAGTCAGAATATGTTTTTTATTTTGTTTTATTCGTTTTATTTTCAATAGTTATTTGAAAACATTCGGCAAGTTTGCTGGTTCCTTAGAAAATTTGTTAAAAAAAAATTCAACGCCGACTTCTTCTTGAACCTTATTGATACCAGCCAAATGTATTTAGATTTTTCTGAAATCAAAGATATCGGCCGTGTACGGAATAGACCCCGCAGCCGTCATACCGCAAGAGATCTCGACTAGTGTTTATTTATCGTTTCGAAGCCTTAGAGGAGACAGATGGAATGCCGAGTTTTACGGCACCACGAGGTGTAAAGTGAAAAAATATTTTTATTTTTAATGCAAACAAACACTGTTATTTTTATTCCGATGTGAAGAGGTCCGAGTATTGTTTTAATTTGGAGATTTTCTGACAGTCACTGTCATTATTTTTGAAGGTGACCTAAGTTTCGATATCATTTTATAACTATTTAAGCTGATGTTAACTGAGAAATGTAAGATTGTTTATAATTACTTTATTAATTACGACCGTAGCACTTCGTGATTAGGACTATAGCAACAAAAGTATCTGATTCAAAATATTCAAGAAAACATGTTAAGTACAAAACATATAATATTTTTAACGGTTATACGTGATGAAAATCGCGTTTGACCTCATTCTCAAATCATTGTACGTGACAATCAAGCTACAGAGCTATTCTCGTAACTAAAAAACAGCGCTGTGCTCAACGACGAGCTCGTCGACGAGATGGCAAAAACTTCTTCGTCAAGCTCACGGATGTTACATTTAGCAGAATACCAAAACCTAAAGAAAATTGTCAAACAGTTCGACGAATAACAGTTCTTACTCACGCCGCCGTCATCAGCGACGAGCTGGTGTTGTGTTATGATATAAGTGAATACCAATTATGTCACTCATCGCTGTTGCATCGATGAACTCGACGCTGTTGTCTAGGAGCATACCCTGGGTGCAACTACAAACAAATTTTTTTAAAACATGTGAAAAATAGAGATTTAATTAACATTTTTACAACTTTTGCTTGTACACACACTTAGCAATCAGTTTATTAATTTAAACTATTAATTGTCTCGCATATATTTCCGCCATGAATTTATTGAAGTGTAAAAAACATCTAGGTAAGTATGCACGTACATACAATTAATTTGTAATAATAAGAGCAACAAAGTAGTTTTAGTTTGTTTACAATTAAAACAACACGGCGCATGTTGATATAATCAATCGAGGTCAGATATTACCTATTTTAGCTTTTACGTTTAGTTTACTTATTTTTCCTATATTTTTGGAATCTATATTAGAATGTCTGAGACATTCATTGTGTGACCCTATTGATGTTTTACGTAGACACTTTACACTAACTCCAAAACTCAAAAAGTGCGGTGAATTGAGCAAACTGAGAGATATACTTAATCAGCCTTATTAATAAACTCGGATTAGAGTCAGATTAAAGTTTCGTTCATTTTTAAAATTTTCACTGAGGCATACATGCCCTTTACAATACATAATACTCATTTTAGATTTTTTATTCAAATAATGACTGTTTATCTCAAATGTTTAATTGTTTTATATTAAGCCAAGGAGGATTACTTAAAGGGTATACTATAGGATTACTATAAGTGTCAGTGAAAAATTGAAAAATTAACGTAATTGTAATCCGACCTTAGTCGGAGTTTATTAATAAGCCCGAATGAGTATATATTTTTACTATGCTGCTGCTCAATTGCTAACCGTTATATATTTTTTAATCACTAAGTGCTATCTCTATTTTACTTCGAAATACTAATCTTTGACAAATGTATCAGAAATATCAACCTTCTAATTATTTATTTACTTAAGTCATAATTTAATACATGTGTTGTTCACGTGTATTTCTATACTTAAAATGTAAATATTTCGCAAGTGAAAGGTAAATATAACTGAAGAGAGGCTTAAAATATGAGTACTCATGCCACACTTATTTCTTAGTACCTTAGTTTTCCGTAACAGATTTTCTTATTAAAAGTAGGATAAGAAAATGATTAAAAGTGGCCCAGCGTTGGCTCGTGAAACGACTTCTAGATAATAATTGAAATCGCCGTCTGGTCACGACCGCAGCTAGTGTACTGTTATGTTCAAAAGTGACTTATAACATAAACATAATTGCTTTTTAAACTGTTTTGAACACCTTAGGAATATTCGACAATCGAAACCTTTCAAAATATAAGCCACAATATCTAGGAGATATTTGTGATTTATTATTGTATGGAATGGAATAAATTACTCTAGCAATTACTCCCCTAATTGGTCAGTAGGTATTTGGCCAATTTTGTCTATTCTAATTATTGCGTTTAGTAAGGTAGCCTCACGAAATGAAAGTGTTCAAAAGACTAAATTTTATTTATCTATTTCACAATTCTGTAACACATATGTTAAGATACAATAAAAAAGTGTAGATCTAAAAATTAAATTCTCGTAGCTTTTAAGTATAACTTCCTCTTGACATCAGCCTAAACATTTTTTTCCCGAGTGTACATGGTCGTTCCATAGCGGGTTGACGCCAGCGAGTCTAATCGGCGTTTATTGGAGAAAACCGATTACAGTACAGCCCTGTTTCGACATGTCACTGTACTAAACTATGGCCGAGCAGCGGTACTGTGGCGTAGAACTGTTAAAATAACAATTTTCATTATGAAGGTACTTAATATTTCTCAAGAATATTTGGCACTTTTACAGATGCGTTAGGTACTTTGGCAAGAGAATGACATTAACCTAAATTGTTTTGGTAACGAGAAAAAGTTTGAGTTGTCGATAGTTACTGCCACTAAGTGAACTAGGAAGCTAGAGTATGAATAGGTACTGAAAGTATACTTATAGTAAAATATAGTCAAGTGGTCTTGCTATATAGCATAGCAAAACTATAGACGAAATTTAACAAGTAGAACTTTGATATCAACTAGGTACTTAGGTTATATTATGACTTTTAAGGTGAGTTTACAATTCTAGGCTAAGTCAAAATTAACGGGAAATCATGTTGTGGTAAATACCTAGCTAATATCTCTCATAAAAGAAAAATATATGGGAATTTTGTACAGATTATCATAAAGTAATCCATAATGGATCACATGATAAGATTGGGTGATCCACTGCGAGACAATATAGGTCGTATGCTAAATTCTCAGAAAAAATACTCCTCAAAAATGCCATAAGCAAAATAAATAATTCCTGATAGGTAAGTAGTTGTTAGCGAAATCCTCCTATTATGACGATCTCTATCATTATTTGCTATTTTCGCCATTTCTTCTGGCTGAGTTTAGTAGTTTATTGTGAAAAAAAGATAACATAACTGTCAAACCCGTTTAAAACAGCAAATTAATGTGAAAATCCGAATAGTTTCAAATTGTAAACTTGGTCGTACCTGGCAAGAGCAAGACGCGATGTGCCAGTCACTTTGTGGTAAAAACTACAAAAAGAATTAAGAAAAAAAAAACAAAATAAAAAGTATACTTCATATCGAGGGAATTGAGGTCTGATTGATGATGAGTGAGCAGTTTTTAATTTATTTCGAGTATTTCGGGTTCAACCGAGTGATGGCCGCGACCATGTTTCATTTTGTTTATTTGCTTTTAGTCTGTGGTTCGGAGATTTTAAAGTATAGGTGTTATTAACAAGATAGGAATTTTAACAATTTTGATGATGTGTTTAAATTGAGAATTTGTAAATCTATAAATATTTGGACTATATTTTAAGTTAAGGTAATTCTTATATTTAAAAAGTTTTGTTGAAGTTATTTTTTTTTGTGATTTGTCGTTTTTACTATGCTACGTCCAATATATTTTAGATTAAAATATCTAATTGCTTGTATCGCTAGGTTGACAGACAAGAGTTAGACAACAACACATAACTTCTCTTCTTTTTAACCTGATTTAAAAACAATATATTCCACGCATTCAGAGAACTAGAAAAACAATTTGATTTGTCAAATAAAATATTGTACGAGATACATCTACGTACAGGTTTTCTTAAAATAAGGTGAAGATACTTCATTTCCGCACCTGCTCAAACAAACGTCATTTTATACATTGTGTTTTCAGCTGTTTGGTGTTAGGTCTAATCGTAATTTTAAACGTAATCTCAAAAATAATATAATAGGTTTTTAAGACTTGACGAGGAAACATGAGTATGCTTTGTATAACTAAATACCGCGCAAATATCTAAAACTGTAAGTCAGATTTAAAAAATATTTATGCTATGATAGTCAAGAATTTTTTTAGTTTGTCACTAACAATTTTCAAAGGTTACAAACTAGATTAACTATATACGTAGAGATCTATTTAAGGGATCGCAGTTAAAACCGCGTGAAGCTGTTATTCTTTTGATTTCCAAACTAACTCAAGGCGAGTACCGAATTGTGATCCCTTAATGAATATCTACTATAACAGGATATGGTTTAGGGATCAGTTCAGAATAACGCCCTAGAACGTTGCACCGAAGCCAGAAACCTAACATTTGGTTAATATTAACAAGCTAAATATTGCAGATAGTGGTTTGTAGTTTGTTGGTGTCCTAATGAGGTCAAAAGTGTAGCAAGGAATTGTTACGTCAGAAAACACATGCTTAAGCTCATCATCATCGAAACCAGTCACTAGATGCTAGGCACTAAATAGACGGATCCTGAAGGAGACTTACCACCAAGAGATCACTGGGATTAGACGCCATACTAGGATGTTCAATCTGGTGTTGACTCTTACAATAACCAAGGATGAAGTAGTTCATCATCATCATCACAACTCTTTGTAATGAGCCCACTGCAGGGCATGAGTCTCTCCCCTGGGTGAAGAGGAGGTATAGGCCATAATCCACCAAGCTGGCCCAGTGCTGGGTGGTGGATGCCAGAATTTTTAGGGCGCCTAGATGGCTTCTGACAAACCCTAACGACTACTATATACAAGTATACAGCACCCGGGACCGACTACTTAACGTGCCCTCCGAAGCATGGAAGTCGTCGTGAGATATGAATGGTCGGCGGTCACCCATCCAAGTACCGACCGCGCCGAACGTTGCTTAACCTGGGATATCGTATGATACACACAGTAACCACGGGCGCCACGACGACTTCAGAAGTCAGAAGGGGACTGAAGTAGTTGCAACGTTGAAACTACACACCGAATTACGATGTCTAAACTACATGCTTCCATGCTGGACTTGAAGCAAAAGAAAAGCATAGAATTTACCAGCTGCTTCTCTTCCCGGGCATACTGTAAAAGTTAGTTAAGGGACAGAGTTTTTATTGGCGTTTATGGGCGATAGGCTGACCCCCTGTCACTGCAATCATTATAATACCTCCAAATTCATCAAACGTTACATCAGATGGTATTATAACCTCTGGTGTACTACCCCATAAGAGATACAGGCGTGAAGTTATGTATATGTATGTAACTACATGTACAAATGTTGATTACGAAATTCTTAATTTCAATTGCACATCAACATGCCACTGTTTAAATATGCAAACTATAGGTACAAAAATCTGTACATACTGAACTATAAATATTTTTCACACGTTTGTCACACCATTTCACTGAAAGGGTAAAGACTTGACCTTCCACTTTCATAATAAGAAGGGCTACAATAGTAGCAACTTGTCCCTTTGAATCTACAAGTTTCCACAATGTGATATATTGCGAAATCCTTTCAAATCGATCCGGTACACAAATACAAGGCAGTATGCCTGAACAATGGCTATTAACTAGACGTTTATCATGTCTTTTAGTTTGGAGTTTTGTTCGGAATACTGGTTTTAGTGATCTATGACACTCCTAGGGTTCAAACGACTGGTTCTTGGGTTTGATTGAATGGTTTGAATAAATGAGGACTCTGGTGTTGTTATGAAATGATTTTTGTTTAGGAAGTTGTTCAAATGAATGAGTGATTGGCTTTGGATTCTTATGTGTTTCGTATTAGTTTACTTAGGAACAAACGGAGTTGTTAAGTCAGGTATAATGGGACATTATTGTGTGCATTTACTTATATACGCTCTGGCCAGAAGTCGTGAAGGTATTTCATAGAGTCCAGTTAACCTTAGGCCAACGATGCTGCCGGAAACTCATGAACTTTTTCCATTATTTATAGGTACTGAAAATTAACTAAGAAAAATAGATAGCTATTACGAATGGGAATTTTATTGCAGACCACAAATGTCTCCTTCATGATACAAATCTTATAGGTACGTAGCCAATTCAAACTTTAATCGACAATATTTAAAAATAAGCTGTTTGGGTGTCTTTTTGCGATCTATATTTGAGAATAGGTTTAAACTTAGAATCCGACACAAATAAACAAAAGCCAATGAAAGACAACATTTACTAATCAAAGTTACAAAACGAAGTAATAAACGATCGACTTTCGTTACCCAGCTTTCTCAAAAAGCGCTGACTCACCCCAGTAATAACATAATCTAAGTATACCACACAAAAATTGTATAATTCGAAATGGAAAGTAACAATTTGCATACAACAATACGAGCACCTGGTTTATGTGGGTGCTTACTATAGTAGCTCACAATACCGCGGCGGTGCAGTGTAAATGAACCTTTTTTATCATTGTGCCAAGGTCATCCTTTGTACAAGATAGGCCATTTGTTCAGTGACCTTGGGTTTCAATAGTTATCTAATACAGCTGATAGTCTCGAGCCTTTGTTTTCGGACTAGCGGTGTTTTCGAGTTCCGTATTTCGTGTTGTTGTCTTTCAAACTGGGGTAAATAGGGGTATTTTGGTACGTTTAAGCCATATCTGATACGTAAAATTTAAGTACGCTTAGGGTCAGTTGAAAGTTGGCCATGCATAAGCATAAATTAAAATGTGACTTAGTAATTAAGCCTAAAGCTTGCAACTAGCGCTCATAGTATACCTAAAGCCTGCCGTCAAAGAGTACAGTCACATGCATTAATACGTACTTACACACTTCGCAACTTATTCGGTTGTGATAAGTTTCAAATTACAATGAAAATCTATACATATTGTAAGACGTGACTGTACCTACCACTTCTACGCTAATATGCAGTGCGATCACAGAACTTTATCGAATCGTATATTAACGAATGTTTACGAATGCTCGTATGGTATGGAGTCGGTTGCAAGTTTTGAGTAACATTGTAATTTTTTATTTTACAGATATTTATGAGTACAACATGTTTACAAACATTCAAAATTAACAAGGCACACATTTATTTAAGCTGGCCGTGCGGCAATGAATAGATTTCAATTATTTCTTAAAAACCGTCTCCATACTATACGAACGTTCGTTTACAAACGATTCGATAAAGTTCTGTGATCGCACTGATGATGAGCAACAGCATCATGTTATGACGAGGCAGCTCCTTCTTAAGCCTTTGTGCTTTATCTTTGATTTCTATGTCTCTTACTATCAATATGCTTGAACTGAATTCAGACGCATTAATCGCATAAATAACCGAAGTCATCTACACCATCTACAATATCATCATCTTTCTTCACAACACCGAAATGCTTATCTATTTCTACATGATCTTGAAGCGATATCTCAGTTTCCGTACATTAACTGCTGTGATGCTTTATGAAATCGTTATACAATAGGTACCTTGTATTTAAGCTTGCCAAGTTGTTTTTCTAGAAATATAGTATATTTGAATCTGAAAAGAATATCAAACAGTATTTTGGAAAAATAAACAGTATTCAATTTATTTAATGTTTATAAAGGCATATTTTTAGAGCTCCTTGCACAAATTATCTATTAATTAAAGTCTAAGAACTTTATATGCTGAAAACAGTATTTTGTATACTTTATTTTTGTTCAACAGTAAACAGTGTAATGTAGTGAAAAACAGTATGGTTTACAACCTTCCTTGTATTGCTAGTTTAAAAAAATAAGCTATAATCAGTTTACTGAAGCAAAAATGATATAACATTTTTTTCTAATGCAGTTAATCCAAGACCAACTTCTTCAAACGTTATCGCCACATCTACAACTTGTCCGGCAATTAACAAGTGAAATATACAAGTAAAAGGGACCGTTAATATCTTTCAATCTACAAATTAAACGACAAGTCCACGCGCTGATGTTAATCTACGCCTAGCAGGGCGTCAAATAACCGAAATTTATGAACCAAAATAATTCAACGTTTCCACGCTAAAAAATTTGCATACGCTACTAAAGAAATGGTGCTTAATTGTAAGTATACAAGTGACCATTTGTGTACTGTGCAATTCAATGAATTTTAATGGTAAAAGTCCAGTTTTTTTTCTTGAGAAACGGGGCGATTATATTACAATAATATCAGTGTCGAAGGGTTGAAACTGGACAGAGGGACGTCGGGTCAGATTTACGTTGTCACAGTGAAAGTAAGTATCGGATTAATTTGATAAAGAATTGTTATAGTCAGACAAAAATATTGTTATTGTTACCATTACAATTGGATAGCAACGAAAGACACTCAAATATCTGATGGCAGGTCGTTATTTAATATATATTTAGAAAATATATACTTCAATTTTAATTTAAACTCAGTTATTTCGTTATTATTTAAGGTTTTCATGGCACTCTAGGTGATTAACCTCGTGAAAAATATTTGCTAGATATTTTGCATATCACAAGTTTTGCGTAGTTCAAGGATGGAACTGCGTAATGTGTAATATTGCAGGACACACAGTTGCCATTGTTTGATAATAATTATCTTAAAAAAAGTTTTAGTTATGATGAAACTTTGCCATTTAGTTAATAAGCGTTAGCGGAATCCTTATTAGGGACCGTGTATGTATCCGGTGGCGGCTATTCGCTGCAATGAGAGAGTTTCAACTTAACGCACACTAGAAAAGGCTCTTACGACGCTTTTTTCTGTCACATTTTATTATTTCAGTGCTACATTTACCATGCATACCTAGAATAACAGCATGTAAACTCTTGAATGGTTAAGAGATACATGCTGTGCAAGAAAAGTGATATAAAACAATACAAAATACTAAAGAAATCTTTATTCCGTGTAGGGTCAGTATGAATCTTACTAGTTAAACCTAATTTTAAGTTTTTTTTTAATTTTCATGTTTTGTTGGCAATGTAGAGTAATTATTATTATTTAAAATTCGATGCAAGAACTTCTTTAGGGGCTGCCAGGCTAGCGACCTCTCGTCATGTCAAATCTGTCCCAAAGCTGTTCTATGAACACCTTATAGAATTCAAAAGTTTCGTAGTTACTCGGCTACGAAACTTGAATGTTATGAAGTTCCACTTTTAAGCATTTAACCAAACTTTCAGAATGGCAGAAATCTGTAATGATTGACATCTTGGGTACTAATTTCTTTGCTGATATTTTGTATCCGACAGAACTGATGCTCTGGTTTTTTTAAAAAGCTATCAGAAAATATATACCGATTTGTTATCATCAACCTTTACTCCAATAACTTTAAGGCTGCAATATGGACGGCAGCGACAGTGAGAGCGACGAAGGCGCGGTTTGCGACTCAGGGAATCTGGGCCGTTCTCGACGCCAGCGGGCAGCGGAGCGATTAGTCGCGGTTTCAAACAAACTGAATACTTTCTATCGTGTCGCGGAAATCGCTGCCCGCGCCGCTGTTGCTGCCGTTCAGTTAGCAACCTAATCTGTAGTTCTTTTAATTTCCAGCGAGAAAAGTTCGATAGGTGTAATCGCTAATCGCTATATACTAAAGACGATCATATCTATTGTTAAAAAAACATCTTCATCATTCTTTTCCTCTTTTGTCTGCAGCTTACCTAACGTAATATCTTTTTTGGTCCATTTTAAAAACAACCGCCTGTCAGTCCGTAGCAAATTGCGAGAGTTAATACATTTACTTTTGGACGTAACGAGTACCATGCCGGCCTAGTTATGCAATGTATTACGATTATAATATTTCTTAATTTAATTTCCAATTTGATAGTATTTCATTGTCATTGCTATAGAGAATAGCGAACCTAGAAATTTGTTTGAATTTTGTTTTTTAGAAACATGGACAATTAGTTGTTTTATTTTTTTTGAAGAAACAAGATATCGAGTCTTGCGATATCTTAAAGGAGAATAGACTGGCATATTTTACAATTGCGCGTTGGTAACCCCAATTAATAAGTCCAGAAGTTTCCATCCAATCATTAAATGTGCTAAAAATGCAGATGATAGTAATGAGCAGAGATTTTGACAGTTTTAGTTAGTAAAATTATGGACAATAAAGTTGTTTCTGATGGGCAAACACTTTTGGAAAAGGGCAATATTTTTCTTAAAGCTTTTTTGAACATCAACGAAATGGTTACTAACACAAAATTTTATAACATGTTATTAAAGTCAAATTTCGCAGTTTTGTCGCAATTTTGATTGAAGGTCCCTGATATTTGTGCAAATTTAAAGTGACCCATGAAGAGGAAAGTCCTCAATACGTCGGTTTAGCCGAAGCTTTTTAAGAGCGGATTATTTTATAAATAGATTTAAAGTTTGACATTTAAAATAATATAAATAAATTCGATAGCTTACACACAAGCTATCGAATTTATTACGTTTATTACTCTTTACGTACTATGATGATTTAATAATTTAATTCAGATACTTTTCAACGATGATTGTGCACATTCAAGATGATATCCGTTATTTACAAAGCATTAATCAAATATTTATATATTCTACAGCGCAGTAAAGCAGGACAAAAATACATTTACTTAAGTAAAAAAGAAGTACGTTTCATTGGACAACGTCGTTGTCTATATCAGTTTTTTCATGCATTCATCTTAAAATATACCAATGGATTAAACATAATCAACTGACCCTTACTCAAAACCTAAAAAAAACTTAAACCTATACAATACCTGAAATCTCCCCTGTACTCATAAATAAACACCAAAAAGCTACTACCCAACATATAATTAATTAAAAGATCTATTAATACAATCAATAAAGGGCTAAATTAAATCAAAGCACTCCATTCCATTACATACAGTAATTTACAAGATTGCCGCATGTCACGCGAGGGGTTGGTCGGAGTGCGGGGTGCGCGCGGCGGGGCGGGGTTGTTCCCACGGTCGGTGGACAGGAAGAGTCGGACCACTTTGTGGTTAGGGCTTAGCTAGGTCTAGTACCTTACTACATTTAGAGGTTAGACTTATTGAGTTGTTAGAAGAAGTTATTGTGTGAGAGCTTCCAAAAGTCGGCATATTTAATTTTCGAACTAACTTCACTTTAGAGAGTATATTGAAGTATCAGATAAGATGTTTATTTCGATTGATTTCTCGCCTTCTATTTTCAAATTTGTAAAAATAAATTTTAAACCTAGTCTGGGTGTTGGAACCATGATATACTTAGTTCTGGTATGTGGTATTCATAACATAAGCTTACAAAGTTGGTTTGCCCGTTGGGAGATTTTTATTTAATTAATTTAACAACCTTTGGGTGAGAATTGGAGACTAATTTATAGGGTGCTTAGGTGTACATATACTAAAATTTAAATAATATGAAAATAGTTATAATATAGTTATTTCATAAACTTACATACGAATAATACATAGATATAAAATATATACATATATCCACTAATTATAAATAATAATAACTGCATTATCTAATTCCTTGGTATAAGCATGTCAATTAATTCCTACATCAAATATTTTCACGTATAAAATCTTAAGTACCCTAATAACCATTCAAATTCAGACATGATCAATATAAAATTTCTTATGGACACATCAACTGTCAATACAAATATTATAAGTACAATTTTAACGTATTCAAACCGTTCCAGTAAAGTATAATAATAATTGCTGCAAAACAGACAGGATGTCCTGTGTCGAATCACGTGGCCAACGGCAAACTTAACTATACACATAACTATTAACATTTAAGCTCAATAATAGACTCTAAGCTTATGAGAATAAAAGTGGTTCTTTACAGAGTGATAGCAACAATACATTTTTATGTGTGCCAATCTTGAGAACATCCCTCATACGCGTGACGGGTCAAAATCGCAATTTTATTTATAACATGTCGTATTATAGCAGCTGGGGTTTGTCAAGACGTAAAAAATATATAAGAAAATGAATCCGAGGCACCCCTTGGTCCTACAACCCTAAGGGACCACCCTTCGAACGGGTTTCTCTGTCATAAATCCCACGTGAAAAGATATTTTAAAATGCGTATAAAATTATTGAGGGCAGAAATAATTCGCTGGAATTTATTTATTTGACGGCCCTGTTGCGAAAAGAACACGTGTGTTTTGTAAAGATTATGTTCGTATGACGCCATTCGGTCTTGTTAGAGTTGATTTAAATTATTTGTAATGTTCTGGCCACACAAAGTAATAATATTGGCTAGCTACATTTATGGATTAGGGACGAACTTATAAGTAAAACATTTACAATATATACCGTAGTAAAACATTCAAATTAATGTAATTTAAACCCGATTGATTTGTAACTTTAAGATAGAGGAGTGAAATTCTTAGTTTGCCAATTAAAGTGGAAGTATTGACCCTGAGAAGGTCTGATTCTCACATTCTCTTGAAACTTTATACATTATTTAATTTAACCTTCTTTTGGCTTTATCCTTCCGTGTAAAAAATTATATTCATAATATTCATCATTCAAAAAAGAGCACCAAATATCACGTAATAAATACTGCAGTCAAACTTCAAAATTCGCAACTTTTCAGACTACCTAAATTCCGGACACTTTCATCCAGTAGGTACAATCAAAAGCAAAATAGCTCTCAAATTATAAACAGACACGCCTACTCACCTAATGCCCCGAGTTCATAAGCCCGACGTCTTAATTAAATAACAAAAGGCTAAATAAAACATATAATAGGCACCGCAGACTTATGATAATCAGCGAACAATCATAATAGAGCCTCACAATAGATACCGTACCGTACTGTATACAAACAGTGTATTTTACACCAATAGATACATAATATGCCTTTTTACAATGCACAGTTTAGAGTATCCGTTTTGTACAAACGTGCACGAAAAGTTTTGTGATATTTATAATACTCAGTAAATTTTATTTGAAACCGTGTTTTCATAAAACCACTAAATAAACTTTAAAAATACATAAATTAATATATTTTCATCAATGCGAAATATTGCTTACTTAAAGTTTTCAACGATATGTATAATTTTTTTTGCTAATTTGAATCATTGGTTTATATTTTCAAAAGATATATTTTTGTTTAGATTATTAAAGTATTATAGTTTAAAAAATCTTATTCAAATGATGACGCAGTAAATTCTATACCTATTTCACAGAAGCGACCTAACATCATTTTCAAAACTTCAAATTATAATGATAATAACACTTTTTTATTTGATTGTATACAACCATAAGTTCAATGTCCTTTACAATAAACCAATGATACATTGAGTATCAGGTGAAATAAAAATTTTGCATATCCATTCAAGTTATAGCATTAATGTGTAAATTTCTACTATGTGTAAATCTACCGCGTCGCACTTCTGATAGATCTGTAATAAAAAAATATGACTCGTGCGCAGGAATTAACATAAAATTGAAGTTCTATAACACCTTAGCCTATTGATATTAATAAAATGGATTTATCATAACCATTGATCGTTTTATTTGTTGTTATGGCACGCGATTATTGTTGTTAATACAAAGGAATTTCTGTATCATTTACCTGCACAAAGATTCTGTGTAGAGTTAGAGGTGTTTTTGTTGGATATTGAATTGAGACTTTTAAGCTGAAATCTGTTAAATTGGAAGCATTGGGTTAAAAAACTTAAGACATTTGAAATCCCGTAAATATTTATACTGAGAAAGATTGAATGGATAGATAGCAGCTTATAGTATTTTCCCATAAATAACGGAGACGAAATTTCGCGCTCAAGTAAAGCAAATCCTGTAAAAACACATATGATACAACTTAATGGATTTATACTTGTCTACTAGCGAGAACCGCCATGAACAATCAAATTGGGATTTAAAAATATTAGACTCAAATAAATTAAAAAAAATTACACCTCACAAGACAAAAGATAATAAGAAAACGGTTCGTTTCTAAAGTGAGCTCAGTTTTAGTGTCTCTACGTTCCGCTTTGTAAACTTCTCTACTAAAAACATAGATGGAGCCACAAGTCGTTAAACGAGTTGTTAAGCACTCGTGCAGTTGTGATGATTGTGTTACTCTTTCAAACAAATCTTTACTTCAAAGTAAAAACGGTACGAAGGCAAGGTGCGAATATAAAGTAAATGCTTATAATTTTAATGACAGTGCGAAGAGATAATAAATAAACTTCGGCTTGCACATAAATTATAAAATAAACTGGGAAATAGATAAGAACCCACATAATCGTTAAATAAGTAATAATGTAAAGAGTACTTACTAATATTTTTTTAGATATTTCATTAGAAACCAACTGCTTAGTACCGCATACGTAGATAATCCTTAACAATGACTAAAAATCTTTGCTTTCGCACAAGTGTAGTTTGGCAGTGTTGAGAAAACCTAACTGATGGCTGTTAGATTTCAAATTTTATTATTCAATAAAATCTGAAGGCTAGCTGGTGCAGTGGTTAAAACATTGCCCGAAGGCCTGGGTTCGGATTCTGTTGGGGTAGATATTTGTGTGATGAACAAAGATATTAGGCGACAAGTCATGGATGTTTATATATTTATTTGTCCTATATCTAGTGTCCATGGAACAAGTTCTTTAAGAAACTTTATTTGGGCGATATGATGTGTTGTGATTGCTAGAAATATTCGTTATGAAATTATTTAATCGATTTGATCTCAATCTCTACACATGGCCTCAAAGTTAGCGAAGCTTGGTTTTGAGATACCATGTTTCGAACTAGGGGGAACCTACAATATAAATACATACCGGCCACTCAGTTTTGCAAAATTTTTATGTATATTTTTATTTTATTTTACTGTACTCTTGTTATTATGTTGGAACTTCGATTATTTAAAAATAAGAATACCACTGTTCGATTTTCAAATTTGCGTTTTTTTGAGAGCCTTAAGAAATGGATCTGCATCGAGAATATTTTAGTGCTATGATTTTTTACGTATTCAAATGTGGCTTAAAACCTGATGAGTCATTTGATCGACTTTGAATTGCTTTTATGGATGAAGGACCTTCAAAAGCAATCATCTACCGCTGGTATAAACTGGTTCAAACCAGAAATTAAGGGTGGTCGCTAACCAGGTGAATCCTAAAGGGCCTGACAATAGGCAAAACGATATTTCATATAACTGCAGATTTATAGCTTCTTTTTTTGAGAATTATAGTTCTGATACAGATTTCAGTTCAAATTTATGTTGTGAAATCGATGACAACTTTTCCAAACGATTTATAAAACACCCATTAATTATTGTAAACGTGTCTAATCTAATGATTTGTGGTTTGTTAAGTAGTTGTAACGCAATACGTGATGATTACCGTACTGTTCTAGATGCGCGGGCGACGCGTGACGATATCCTACACCTAGTTGCGTATGCGCAGGCGAAGGGGAAGCTCAGGCTATTTTAAACATGGTTTGTTTAAAATTTAAATCTAATAATTAAATAAGTATGAAGGAAGTATAACCATACGAATAAAAAATATGTAAATAGTTAACTACTTATATAATGATGAAAAGTTTGTTGTTTTTTGGGAACCAGATAAAATAAAATATTAACAGCTATTGCCTAGTGGGTGCACCTAAATTATCTAATATTTAGAATTTTTTTCAATTAATAACGTAGTATCTTATTACAAAAACTATGAAGCTATTAAATTGAGTTTATAAATCAATGTCGAAACGAAAATCCTCCGATTATCTATAAGATAACTTCAAATACCACCCTTTGGAGATCAATTGGATATATTTTTAACTTTAGGAACTATTTGTAATTTTTATTAATCAAATTCCAAATTCAAACGGCCTGTTTTGGTCGCTAGTCCTCAGTCGTGCTCAGCTGCGCGTGCAACCGACGGCGGCGCGGGCGCAGGAAGTGTCATCTCGCAGGATGCGGCGCGAGCCAGCCTAGCGCTGGATCTATTACCTACTGTGATATCTACTGCTGGATCTGTTTACTAGGATCATTTACGTTGGTTGACCTTCGTGTTTTGCTTTGAAGCTATCGAAAAGGTAGGTTCCCTATGAAGAAGCATTGGTTGGAGGTTGGACGGAGTGAGAAGTTACCCAAAGAGAGTTGTACCCAAAATATCAAATGATGGCACGGGAGATGTAGTTCTGCATGCCTTGTTTACTACCGTTCCACCAACTTTGAACAATGATATATATGTATTTACAGGCTGCTTGAGTCTTTGAGGTGATAGACGGTCTGGCGAGAGTGAGTGTAGAAGGAACAGATTTGTCACCTAATTTTAATATTTATCACAATCATAATTTTTGGCAGAAACTTCAGATTCGGGCTCAGCTCTGTCACGTGCCACCGACCGGAGGCGCGGGCGCAGGAAGTGTCATCTCGCAGGATGTGGCGCGAGCCAGCCTACAACTGGATCTATTACTACAATTGGATCTACTTACTACTGTACGTGCTTACATCAAATGATGTCACTAGAGATGTACTTTTGCATGTTTTTGTCTTCCGTTCTATAATGTCTATAGTTCCATCATATTTTTGAGAAATCTATGAAAATTGAGATGTTTTTGCAGAGATCTTAAGTCTATGAGATAATAGACGGAGTAGACCCCAAAAGAGTCCTTGGTGGTCAAGTTGATCCATTCTACATCAAAACATAGTTTGAATGCAGTAACGACTGCACCTTGTCTGGCACTGACGTATGAGTAAAAACCGCAAATACACAATAGTTATGACTCACGTAACATTTTAAAAAAGAAGTCGTCGTGGCGCCGTGGTTACTGTGTGTATCATACGATATCACAGTTTAAGCAACGTTTGGTGCGGTCGGTGCTTGGATGGGTGACCGCCGACCATTCATTTCTCACGACGACTTCCGTGCTTCAGAGGGCACGTTAAGCAGTCGGTCCCGGGTGCTGTATACTTGTATATAGTAGTCGCTAGGGTTGGTCTGAAGCCACTTTGGCGCCCTGAAAATTCTGACATCCACCACCCAGCACTGGGCCAGCTTGGTGGATTATGGCCTATACCTCCTCGTCACCCTCGGGAGAGACTCATGCCCTGCAGTGGGCTTCATTACAAACAGTTGTGATGATGATGATGAACATTTTAAAATTAAAATGGTATGATTTTTAGAAATAACCATATTAGGAGCAAACTCCAAGATTCCTCGATGTACAAACAACTAGAATATTTGAAAGTCTAGTTATCTGTGAAAGGCACTTCTGGCAGACTATAAATTGCCTATAAATCTTACATTCATTGAGTGATTTTTATCCTAAGCCCTTCATGAAAAGTATAATCGTCAGTTACCAGGAGGCACTCGTAGTGTTAAATAGATTGGAGTAAAACGGATTTAGTTACTGAGAACCTTAAGAACATAATTTCTGAGAATTATGAGGTAATGAAGGGGATTTTTAGCTTTAACGTCATTGAGTCAATAATTATTCCTACAAGTAAATTGCGTTGGTTCTTAAAATCACAATCAAAATCAATTTATTGCAATAAATATGGTGTGCAATAGGTGGAATTACAAATAATTAGGATCACATATTAAACTGTTATACAGCATGCAATAGTCATATAAAATATTATAACTTAATATTAAAACTTAGCCCTATTTTAATTTTTAATTTTACACAGTGGATTTCATATTATAAGGATTCCAATTTCTATATTATGTTCTATTCGTCATTTAAAAATTCATCTATGGAATAAAAACATTTTTCAATCAACTAATTTTTCAGGAGATATTTAAATCTTTTGATTGGTAATGATTTGAACTCCTCACTTATCTTGTTATATATTTTTACAGCCATTGTCTGACTATTTCGTTTACCTACATATATCGATTTTAATATTTGGTAAGCATAATTTATTTGGGAACCTAGTTTTAAATCCTAAAGCATCAAAGTAGTAATGTATGATTTTCTTTTCGTTCACACATGGTCCGTTTTATCGGATACGTTTGTTTTTCATCGATGGCGCATGAAGTTGTATGGGCGACTTCACATATGGCACAGTATTCAGTTTACGTATTCACGATACAAAAAAAGGTATCCATTAAAACGTATCCAGTAAAACGGACCATGTGTGAACGGGCAGTTAGTTTGCGTTTAGTGTAATTTGACAGTTATAATGGTGAAAATCATGCACTTTTATCATTAGGTAGAAGATAATGCAATAATGTAATTTTTTAGCAGTTTTAGATCGTTATGCTTTCCGAGCTTTCCGCAAACGCCACGTAAAAACATTAAAATTTCTCTTTCGTTTTGAATTTTCACACATTAATTCAAAAGAAGTTACACTTAAGCATCAAAACTTCGGTAATTAATTGTTTTCAAATATGCGAACTTTTAATGTGTTCTGAGCGAACTATAAAAGCTTTTTTACTAATCATCTGCAAAAAATAGGATCGATAACCATAAGTATAACACAAAGAGGCTGGTACTGTATGGTAATCTAACAAATGAGTTATAGGATTTTTTTTTTGCTTATTTTTCCTATTTAAGTGCTACTATATAATAAACTCGGCATGTCTATTTACTAAAATATGATACAAAAAGTGAACTAACTAGATAATATTAAGCACTACACATATAAAAACAATCTTCGTGATTTGAAAATTGTGTATTCGAATTCGTGTTTTAATAGAAAATCATGCACAGAGCACAATACAGAGACACTGTTTTGCTAAATCAAAAAAAAAAAAGAAAACAGTGTAATTTGACATAATTTTTAAGCGGAAGCATCGGCAAAACTCTATATCCATAATTACAGAAATATCCCACGAGATCACTAGTAGATAATCGCTGCTATTGTTTCTATTTTCCGACGTGCGCATGCGTCTTACGGCGCACCGGACGCGTCGGCTCTGTGACGGGTTAATGTGCGCACAGTCAACGATATTAAAAATAATTTTATACAACATAGTATGTCAATTATAAAAAAAAAACAGACTTTAATGGCATTATCAATACTTTGGCACGAAACAAAACGTATTTTGTGTTTACATATAAGTATAGATATTCTTTTGAAAAGCGGAATTTTTTCGAGAAGCCCTCTCTCGATTTTGGTGAAACACCTTTGAAGTAGTATACAGGGCCCATTTATAATATTCAATTATTTTTTAATAGCAGATTAAGAATGATGTGTGGGCATGAAATTCTATAAAAAAAAAATTATTTTCATAAAAATTAAATTTCAAAATTCTTCTTATCGAGTAAAATTTAAGTTTAATCTACATTTTATGACTACACACAGTTAGATGGAAACATTTTATCACTTGCTGTGCAGCCATAAACAAAAGATTAAACTTAAATTTTGATCACTGAAAAATTTTGAAATTTTAATTAATGAAAAATATTTATAAAAAAAATTTTTCTTGCGTAATTTAGACCCACTCATCATTCTTAATCTGCTATTAAAATAAAATTGACTATTATAGGAGGACCCTATATATTACTAAATGAAATAAAAGTTATCAAAATCTATACTAATATTATAAAGAGGAAACCTTTGTATTTTTGTATGTTTGTATTGAATAGGCTCAAAAACTACTGGACCGATTTCAAAATTTCTTTTGCCATTACTTAGAGGGATTCTTCTGAATCCGTATAGGCTACTTTTTATCCCGAAAATCCCGCGGGTAAAACCGCGCGCAACAGCTAGTCATTTTATAATTGACGAAATAATCGCGTTACAAACATACAGACGAATTGATAATCTCCTTAAAGGTATGGATAAAACAATTTTTAAAGTAACTACTATTTTTACGCGTAGTATGGTACTGTCGCAGATATTGTTTAAGGTAATCCATAATTATAATAATAAATAATAAATAATAATAAAATCCCCAGACAATCACACCAACTACATGGCCCCAAAGTAAGCATAGCTTGTGTTATGGGATACCATGTAGCGAACTAGGGGGGAACCTAGAATATAAATACATAAATAGATAAACACCCAGACACGGAACGTTTTTGTTTTTCTTGTTTCGTGCGGGGATCGAACCCGCAACCACTGGCGTCTGAGGCAGATAGGTTTACCCCAACGCCAAAGTGGTCGTCAATTCTTTGGCTATAATAAACTTCACCTTTATCCCTGGGCACAACCTTCATAACTTAGTTCACAACTACGTCATGGAAACGTTAAGGAAGTGATTGTTTCTTTTATTTTATGTAAGTTCGAAACTTCAGCTTACAGTGTAATAAGGCACTTCACAGTATTCTGTATCTCGTGTTTAAACTCGTTTTCACGAAAATTTCAGGGACGACATTGAAAACCTTCAAGATCTTTATAAAAAACTAGGGGTTGCGCGCGGTTTTACCCGCGATATTTTGAATTCCGTGAAAGTTTTGGGAAAAATAGTAGCCTATGCGCTATTCCAGACTGTACACTATCACTATGGCAAATTTCATTCAAATCCGTTGGACCGTTCTCCCGTGATTGAAGAACAAACATCCATCCATACCAGGCGCGGTCCCAGACTGAAATTTTGGGGGGGTCACAACTGAATTTTGGGGGGGGTCACGACAATTTTTTTGTATCAGAAGTATCTTTTTCTTCCTCCTTCTCTTTTAAGGGGTTCATCTTTCCATGATTTTGGGGGGGGGTCATGTCCCCTGTGACCACCCCCCTGGGACCGCGCCTAATCCATACATCCAAACTTTCACATTTATAATATTAGTAAGAATAATACAAAAAGCAGTAAAGAAAATTACCGTTATAAAACATTCCTATAAGGTTTTTCTATATTTATTAGGAACTGTAGGCTAGGAACAAAAATAACGTTATTTTGCTTGATTGTCACCATGCTGGACTGGGAGCGAAAGAAAAACGTAGAATGTGCCAGCTTCTCTCTTCCCGGGCATACTGAAAAAGTCAGTTAAGGGACAGAGGTTTTTAGTCGTTTTTGTGGGCGATAGGCTGAACGCCTGTCACTACAATAGTTTATTAGTTTATCTTTATAATAGCTCATTTGTATAGAGATACAGGCGAGACGTTCTGAATGTATGTATGTCACCAAAGAGATTGTCAATTCATCAAAGAAATTCGAAACGAAGATCAATTCCAGCACATTTAGGAATGGTTGGTTTTAAGAAAGCTTTTTAAAATATATACGAGATTGATAGGCTTTTTAGCAATTTACTTTTTAATTCTATACGACGTATTGTTATTTCTATTCAACGACTGTACATAGCGAAGGTTTGATATGACACGATCATAATTATATAAAATGCGTAAATATGACGTTGTTTCATTAATTGACGCAACTATGACGTTAGTTCAAATAAAGGACTGCAATCCTTTGTAAAAATTTAATAAGTAACTTTTTGGTTACCAGGAAAAGTGCAAACAAAAGCCGTGGGTTCGTCATGTTTTATTTTTTCTCTAAATCTGTTGACCCTCTTTGAGAATTATGTTATGGCAATTAAAACTTATATCAAATTAGGCTCGTCAAATCTAGGTAACGTGGAGACATGCAAAATACAAGTACCTACAATGAGGAAGGTCTTTCGTACCATGACAATATTATAGAGTTGTTGCTCTGCAATTACCAAGTAGCAGGTGGCTCCAACCATCAAATAGGTCATATATTAAACTAACAATGGCCTACGTACCTTACTCACCTAATAAATTAATGTAGTGGGCATCATTCACCGGTCTACTGCTTCTGGACGGATGCTGCGCGGGCGCGCCTGGCGGAAACGGAAGTCACGGGCGCGGGCCTGCCAACAAAATGGCGGAATGTTAGAATTGCTAGGTTGGTCATAGAACAGATTATTTAGATCAATACTTTGATGAGTTACGCTGTTATTTGTATATACGTGGCTGATAGAAGATTTGGAGTTAGGTTACCTTGTATTTAAAATAGGTGTTACTTTATGGATGAAAACTTTGTTGAGGAGAAAATATTATTTTTTTACACGTATCCAAAGAGGGTGCAGGACTCCTGCGCTTTGAAGATTCTGACATTTATCAGATTACCATACGATAAGTAGATGAGTTCTATTGCTCCTTTGCCAGTTTTATTATCTTTGATTTTATATGTACAACAAAACCGGCATTTCAGCACAAGTCAATTGGTAATAAACGATATGGCTGAAGCTGAAATTATAATGACTAAATTTACAAACGAGTCCACCACACCACAGTCTCCATAATCATCAACCAAAAGTTCAATTAAGTACAAAGCGCAATAAAACCTGAATATACATAAAAAACTAGTCCATTTCCCCGACAACAGTGATTTCGTGGTGACTTTCATTCCGTGGAGGATGGAAAGCTGCGTCGTGACATTACCGGCGTGACCCCGGGGCGTGACCTGCGGCGGAGTCGCGTCGGTCGTCGCGTGAAATGCGACAAATCGCCGTGCCGACGCGCAACTCTCCGAAAAAGCACTTTACATCCTCAAGATATGTAAGCTAGAGAAGTATTTATAAATAATATTGTTTTAAGTTTTCACGATTCATGCTATTAAATAAAACACAATTGAACCGGATTTGTCGCATCTTAAATTTTAAATATCATCGGGTCAAAATTTAAATTGCAAATACGCAAATAAATTTATATAAATTTTAATACGCAATAAATCCGGTTAAAAAGTGTTTTACATGACAGTATTTCTTACTAGTGTGAATTAAAGTTTGACAGGATTGTACCAAAGTAAAAAGATTGTAAAAAGCAGGTTTAGATGGACACAAGATTTTTTTTAAACTGAACACGGATGATATACGCCATTTCTCTGATTTCATGGAAATGAATTATAGGACCTTGAAAAAACCGGGAGTAAAGTGATCAGAAAATATCAGGCAGTATTTTGTCAATTCGTACCAAAAGGTGAAATTCGAAATTCGTCTGAAAACCAATTTGAGGTAGATACATAATGATAATTGAAATTAAATATATTCAATAAACAATTTTACAATTTTCTTTTCATGCTATCTCTATATAATAATAATACCTCAATCAAATATCGTAAAGTTGTTCAATAATATAAAGAAGCAACGTGAAAAAATAAAGCGATGCAAGCTATCGCAGTCGTAAGATTTGAATGTCTTTTCGTTGATACGAACTTGCCTCGTGGTCCTAATTGCCGAAAGTATTAGGAAAACCGACGCGTCTTTTGCAACCATTATACTTTCGTACGGTACACCGGTGAACATTACGATGTATTTGTGTTGACTTATTTTAGGTCGGTAATCCTCGTTTTATATGTCAACATTTTTATACTACTAAGTATTCGAAAGGTCGCAACTATTTTTTGACTTCACATTGTATACTATTGAGTTGCAGTATTGGGGATTAAAATTGCACTTGAGCAAATTTAAGTCAAATTGTGATACATTCTAGTAGTTATTTTTAATCATAATAGATGTCTAAAGTGTCTTTCAAAGTGTACCATCTTGAGCCTTCTAATGCGTTCATTCAAATTGTGTGTCTCCAATACATGAAACTGGCAGTACCTATAGGTGTCTGTTGTGCAGTAGCAACGGCTCAAGTTACAAACATTGATATTGAACTCCATAGTGAATCTTATATGGCAAATACCTGTCATGTATGAACGTATCCATGACAACCAAAAACCAGATAAGCAGGACCCTTTTGATCGGCCATTGGTGAAATTGAAATTAATAAGACTTAAATGAATGAAAAAATGTGTTAAATAAAAATGTATACCATTAGATGGAGCTACGTTAGCAATATAACGTAAAACCAAAAATGTGTTAGGTAAGTAATTTCGAGGCGTACCACCAGGCCCCGGTAGCTCAGTTGGAGAGCACTCGTCCGGCAAACGAGAAGTCCCAGGTTCGAGTCCTGATCGCGTGATTTTTATTTGACACATTTTTTCATTTAATTAAGAGTAATTTAGCATTTTAAATGCAAAAAACTTTAAAATATTATTAATAAGACTTGTTGTTCACCACCGCCTTAACATAAACAATCTACAGATTCATCTTTGTTTCACTTGTTTATAAACTGGTTAAGTAGATCATTGTATACAAGTTGTAGAGGTTCTTTTGTAAAGGAGTCTGGGTCGGTACTACAGTCCTCTCTGTTATAAATCGCCCTTAATACATATGAGATTGAGCGTAGTCGTATCCTGAATAAAAAGAACCAGTAAAATAACCGGAATAAAAGACTAAGTAGTGCCTCAAGTCTGCAATGTATGCTTTATGATGCATGTGCAAATCTATCAGCAAAGATACCATGTACCTTTAGGTTGGTGATGGGTGCATCATGAGAATTTTTCACTCTGCAATAGGGTAAAACCGGGTAATACGTCCCAGTTGACAAAACCCCCCACACTGGTTATACTCAGACTAGCAAAGCTAGTGAAATATGTGAAGTGAAATATATATTTGGGGCCAACACTACTTACGATGCGATGGGGCCACAATGACCTTTCTCGTCCGCGCCAAATATGGCTGCCAAAAACACGTGATTTCTGTCCCAATATTGTAAAATATTTAGAAAAATCGATCTTAGCAAAGACAACTGAGTTTCAAAAATTTTTGTGTATTTCCAAAATGTGTATTTATATGATCGTAAAATATTATGTAAGAATGAGTTAGTGTATTCGATATATAAAATGCTGTTGCTTCAAAATGGCGGTCTGATTTGAAGTGGAGCGTTTTAAAGAACAATTTTGACAATATGCCCCACCATGTGTTACGCAATACGCCCCGGCGGTTGTGTTATTGTTTCATGTCTTCTATTTTCTAATCCGCTAAACAGCACTCAGCCAGCTTGGTGTTTTATGGCTTAAATCTCCACGGCACCTAGTGGAGGGACTCATGGCCCTGCAGTTGGCACATAACAAAGGGTTCTGATGAATTTCATATTTCAGAAAATTCCTCGTAAATATCAACGTAACATGCTGTGAGTGCCATGGAGTGCTGAAAGTTTGAAAAAGGCTACAACGAATGGTAAAAATAAAAGACAAAAGAGAGACCAGTTGATCGTGAGTGACATCAAAAGGACAGCTTCATCGCTGGCGAGAGCATTTAGAGGAGGTGTTCCGAGTCCTGAACGACTCCCTTACCTTTACACCTGCTGCAAGCTAGCTCACACAAAGCATCGATATTAACGTGTCTCCCACTACTGGTAATGAATCAGTGAAATTCATGCAGTTGCCTAAAAACGGCAAAGCTTCAGGAGGCAACTTCATCACGGTAGAAATTCTAAAAGCCGCTTTAACCACCACGAAGAAGCCCATACCGCTCTTGTGGAAGATCTGGTCAGCCGTAAAGTTACCCAATGAACTGAAGTAAAGGACTTCCCATCAAATAGCTTAGGTCTCGATCCCGTCTAAAATCCTCCGCAAGGTTATCTCCTAGGTAGATGTCGAGGGCCGTTGCACCTCTTCTTTGTTATTACCTTAGGTCGGTTGACAAAACGCCCCAGGATATTGTTTTAAAAAAATGTGATTCACTACATTTTATAATTATGCTAGCCATATTTACCATTGCCATAATATATCTAAGATTCCATAGAATATTATGCAATAATAAAAAAAAAAAACGTTTTTTTATATATTTTTGAAAGATTTAAAAAAATGGGGCTTATTACCAGATTTTACCCTACACTCAAAATAAATAGAAATGTAGTTTTTTACCATTTATTAAATTTCCGATTTTCTACGTTTATAGGTACTGTAGATTTGTATGATTTATATAAAACATTATGCTTTTCCTTGATGTTTGTATTCAAATACGCGATGAAAAGCTTTTTCACACAAACGGAAAACTGTCATATTCTGTAAAGCATTTGATGATTTAAAGTAATCTCTTAAGAAAAACATGTCTTTATCTCGATAAAAGCATAGGTGGATTGGTACACTAGAAGAGCGGATGGCGATCGGCCTATCGTGATCATATTCTCAGTGCTAAAATCCCGTAGCCAATTCATTAGACCCATGACTTTAAACGGATGATAATCGCATTATGCTTTTAACAATACAAACTTTATATCAATTCCACATACTAAACTAATGGGAGAATGATGAAATCGGAAAAGACAAAAAAATCTAATCATGCGCAGTGTTTATGTGATGATGTGCATGAACTTACGGGAGGTTCAGTGACTTTGAAACTTAGTTTAATTGATGTCTTGGAGCATTCGTATCTCGTGGTTACATTAAGACTTTTTCACAAATTGTTTCGACGATTTTGCGTTTTAAGTGGAATTTCTCTTGTAACTTTTGAATAACAATGAACTGGGAAAAACTATGCAAATATGAAATAGTAATCTTTTTACAATTATTAAAATCAATGTTTATTGATCAAATTGATTTCCCTTCGTCCAGCAGTGGGCGTCTCTTGGCTGAGTGATGATGATGATCCTTAAATTGTTTTCATGCATATTGTATGTGTGTGGGTGGTATACATAATTATGTTGCAGACTGTACACTATGTAAGTAGGTATTCATAAGACTATCAAGGTTTAAAAATAATATGTTTTGTACTGTAGCTGATTTTCTTTTACATACTGAATATTCTTTTACAGTGTAGTTTTACTTTTATGATGCGATATTAAAGATATACATTAAAGAGATAGGTACATATAAAGAGATACATATCACATTGTAAATATATTTTGGTAATTTTCAAATTCACATACGAGAACGATATGTCTATTTCGAAAGCATTCAAATAGTACCCCCTTTTCTATTTGACTACTCACCAGATATTATCCGAATAATTTATTTTCTAACTATCCAAATAGTTATAGCTAGGTACTCAATTGGTGAAGGAAATTAAAAATATTACCTCATTAGTATTGAAAAATATATCTATGTTATAACATCTAAATTTTGGACAGGAAAAAGTTTTAATTGCTTATTTGGGTAAGAAGCTATTTTGAACATTAACAAGAAGGTTAAAAAACACATATTCCAGATTCAAAAATAAAATTTTAGTTAATCTATTATTCTTCAAACATTAACCGCAAAATCAAGGGCTATTTCGTTTTACCATATCAGTACACATCATCAAAACATTCAAAGCAATTCCATCACATCGTTGGTCCAAGACCGTAAATAATAATCCACTAAAATCACATAAAAACATGTAGGATAATTACTCGTAGGGAGCTACCCTAAGGGCTCGGTACAAGTAAGTACGGTATTTAATTCCGAGGGCTCTGTGCGGAATAAATGTGATACTTGATGGAGTGTTTATGTCGTGGAAGCGGGTTTGTGCAAGCATTCACAGATTTTGATGGGGTACAGAGGTACAGACGAGCTCAGCAGTGTTTGGTTTGAATTTTATTGCGCAGTTACTTTTGATGTTTAGTTTCATAGACTAAATAAAAAATAAAAAAAGGATCGCCGAACAAAAATATTTTTTTCTTTATTATTAAAAATAATTACTCATTTCACTTTTCTTTAAAAACTTAAGATATTATAAAGAAAAATTCGAGATAAGAAGACTGTTTGCGGCACTGTTGGTTCTGGCTTAGAGTCCTTAAATATCATCATTAATAAGTAGGAAATCCTTGTGAAACTACGTACTGTACTAATATTTATCTACACTTCATTAAACTACCAAAAAATCCTACAAAAAATGCTTCAAAACATAATTCTAAACTAAAACTTTAAGTTTCAAAACTCCTCACAAAATCTACTTTATAAATCTCTGCGCACTCTGTACACGAAGGTACCATGCCCCCCTCAAGCGCACACCTGGCCGGCGCAGCTGCGCGCGTCTCCTGCGCAGCTTCCAATACGCATGCGTGAACACGCACACACACATCCATGTACCGACCGCGTAGCTATGTACCGTGAGATATGTGACTGAGTTTAGTTAGATAGGTAAGCTGGCTCTGTGAAAGTTCTAGATAAATTTTTTTTGGAGATGTAGGCTGGTAGCTGTTTTATGTAAAGTAAGTTTTTGGCAAATCTTGTTAGTATGATAAAATGAAAAGAAGCAAATAATTCATGAAGCAAATAAATATAGAAATTAATTACCTAGTCGTATTAAAGGATAACATTACCTATATACATTTCAATTTACACAGTGAGTGAGTAGGTACCTAAATATAATTCAATTTACTTGCATTTGTAATAGAGTTAGGACACAAATGATATTTTATTTATAATCTTTGTAAAAAATTAAAAGTAAGTAAGTTAACACTTGTGTATTTTAGATCATACAGCGAAACTAATTCGTAAAGAGGAAAAAGTTCGCCGTGTGCTAACATAAAAAAAAACCTTACATTCTTAAAAAGTTTTACATACAGTTATGTTTGCCAAAATTAGTTTTTTAGCTGATTCGATTTTTGGGTATAGCGAGTTCCGTCGGGCGATCTCCAAACTTATTAAAACTAACTTTTGTGGCTACTAAGTAAGTATAATCATCAATTTAATATTAATAGAATTTGACTTATCTACATTCATAGACAGAATTCAAAAAACTAAACTTATTTATCTAGGTTTTACCTAGATCAGGAGCTTTTACATTATACGTTGAGCTTAATTCTAAGTCATAATTAAGTTATGGGTTAACAAAAATAACTAAAGAATTAGTAGAAATAAAGAAGTGCTAGGTACTTCATGATTATTAATTATCAGCTAGAACGAATGTCCTTCTTACAGATGAACTTTCGTAGTGCAGCTTTTGAACTTCTATTTCGTTTCGTCAAAGTACATAGAGTCATAAGAAGATACTGTAATTAAATTAAATTAATTCCTCTTGTATCAATTATGGTGTTTTTTTCATTAATCATGGTTTTTGTCTTTATTTAAAATTATAACTTAACCAGTAATATGTCCATTAACATCATAATAACGCAATAGGTGCAGTCATAATATTATTTAAACTCACAAAACTTGCATTGTATAGATCCGAAAGGAAGCGGAACTACAGAATCAGCTGATCAAATTAATTCATCGACAACCAGCATTGTGCAACACAATATGACGAAGCTCCAGGAAAGATCGCACTCACTTTCAACACAGTTCAATGGCAACAGGTTACTCTATCAAGTCTTTTGCCACAAAACCGACGTCCAACAAAACTCATGAATGGGGAATTCCTAAAAAACATTTCTTACAAGTCTCATTGTTTGTATACAATGTCAGGCGCCACCTAACAATGAACCACACAAGTGTACAATTCACGCGATAGACTCTTTATTAAATAACCGATTTATGAAAGCCCTTTGATGCATAATAAATTTTGGCGGTCGCGGGTCTGTTAAGGCTGGATAGGTTTCAAAAGCATGATATTGTTCATATCAATAGGTACGCGAACTTTTTGTCAGATGTTTACTTTTGTTAGTTAACACCGATTAATGTAATTATGGTTGTGCCGATCTTGGTTACGGTTGTATTGTGCGAGTTCATTCATTATCAATTGTTTGGTTGTTTAGCTGTTGAACTGTGATCCAATATTATAATTAAGTGGTTCATCGCGTGATTTCTGTCTTTGCCGTTTTCCTCCTATGAAAATTCGCATTCAAAATGGACTATGCAGATCCATCACTTTTTAACAGCAGGAATAGTAATAGCTATAAAGAAGGAGTAGTATTTTAGATGGACATCAACTTTTTCAACATCTTGAAACACATAATATACTTCAAGTTGTTGACTAACTCCCTAAAATTTAAATACATGGCTACCCCCACATATCGGTCCCCGCCTGGTGTTTAGTTACCTTTTTTTCACCATCATCGTGAGACCGAAAAGGCGGATTCTGGTTACCGGCTGAAAATCTACACCGCGCGAATGCACGTGCACAGTTTTTGACAGCTGAGCCAAGATGGCCGACGTTCACATTGAAATCACAAAAATCGAGTACATTTTTTTTAATATATAGAATTAATTTGCAATTTTTAATAAGTTTATAAAAGTTTTTAAGGTTATTAAGTGAAAGATTCTTAATTTTTTTGTCATTATTCAACAGTTGCTCGAAGTCAAACTACGTTTTATATAGTTACACATAAAACAATGTACTTAGCTAGGTTTGTATTTTTAAACTTTCTTTTGCATTTTATGATATTTAAATATAATTTTATACATGCAATTACTAAATATCGGGATCATTTTTATTTCATATTTTTATCTACAATATATAGGTTCACTCAGACACTTATATTAATAAACTCACTTATGTGTTTTATTTTTTTATTGGTCCCTATTTACCTAATTATTTCTTATGACAACCAAACTATAACTAGTTAATACCTATATCCTTTTCTTTTAAAAAAGTACACATCGAAGGCCAACCTTTTTAAAGATTAATCTGGAAGTTTATTCTCGCATTATCCCGATTCTGTACAATAGAGCGGAAACTGACACTCATGCGCAGGCCAACCCGCTCACGGAACTCAAGGATTTTGTTTCCAAAGATTAGAAAATAATAAGTAGTTTCTATCAATTGAAGGATGCGCGGTGTATATTTCGAATTTAGAATAACGGGGTTTTTTTCAAGGATATCCGAACGGATGCGATTATCTTCAGGTTATTTAATTGATTGAATAAACGCGATCATTTTGTTATGTTGTACGTTTTTTTTATTGACCGTTTTTTTGAAACAGTTGGTACATACGTCTGTAACCAAAAACAAAAATGTTGCTTGATTATGTAAATGACAAAATTCGCGCGAATTCCGCTATTTACTAAATACGAGGGAATATCGTTTAATAAAAAGTAAAAAAAGAAATATTATGATAATTGCCATCAATAATCTGAGTCGAATTTGGCAATATACTGGAACGAAATGGGCGGAGCATACTTAACGGTGTTTTAAACAAGAACCTACCATAAACAAAGTACCTACTTTGTTCTTTTCTGAAAAATTCGATAAAGCACAATACAATAATTTAATCCTACTTTAATAAATCGATAATTATAGGTACTGTTTATGTCACAATTACAAAAGCGGTGTTTTTGATATGTTCCTTTTCCTTATAAAAAATACATTTAGGCTCATATTAAACATAATAAAATAAAGCGCTTCAAACCGCTGTCACAATTCTAGAAAACCTCTCAATTAAGATTCCCTCAGACACTCGATCTGATTCCTCTGTCACACCACAAGACATGTAAATAAAAATCCACGGTTCGACGTGTTCAATACTTGCGAGTCATCATCGACGCAAGCGCACGTCGCTTTGAAGTTCGCCGCTTCGACAGGCGATGGTACAAAACGAAGAGTCTGCGGGTGGTAGGGGCCACGGATAGCCAGCGCTTTAATTAGTAATGTTGTGTTGAACAGGTATGAGGTATTTCCCGAGTTGTTTAGGTGTTATGTTAATAAAAGATTCAGGGATACCTTTTGCGTGAAATCTTTTTTTGGATTTTTTACTTTCATGTCCATATAACACATATTTCGCTCATTAAAATCACATAAGCAAAATTTACTATCAATATTCAAAGGAAATATAGATTGTTAAATACTAGTGCGTACCTATTGTATATAAAAACACAAATACATACATGTTGTAAAAATCCTTATTATAAAGTACAAAGTTTGTCATATGACATTGATTTTACGGTCTCTGAGGTGTCACTGTTTGAGAGCATTGAAACTGTCAGTTAAAATTTGGAAAAATTACTTTTATAAACTCACGCGTGTGTGATATAAACTAGGCGACCCCTAACTCCGTCGTTTCATCAACTTAACATAAGCTTATTCAAGCTTACTGTAAGGATATATAGCCAGTGTATAAATATATTTATATTTTTTTCTCTTAATCCGTCATGTTTTGTGGCGATTGAGCAATAAAACTTCATACGCGTGCACCAAAGTGACATTTTACTCTCTATGACTCGAGTTAAAACAAAATGAGTTCCTACTCAACCAAAAAAATACAATGCGTTAAGACGTTTCATCATTAACAACTATACTTAACACAATTAAAGAAATCCAACTTATATGATAAGTGAAAAAGTTAGGATGGATGTTTTTTCCTCAATCATGGCAGAACGGCTGAACGGATCTTTGTGAAATAGTAATGTTCACGGTCCATACTGACCTGTCAAATTACTTTTTATTAGGTATGTGAATGTATAAAGATGATATTGTCATTGAAATGCTGCCTGTTTATATCTAAACTATTGGTGTAGACTTGATTTAATTTAGAAACGATATCGGGATTTTCATTTCACGTCTATTGAGTAACGTGAGAGGGTAAAATATTAAAATCGTTGCTACGGTTTCTAATATACCTAAGTAAATAATTTGGAATTAACCGACCATGAACTATTATTTTCATTATATGTTGTTTTAATACATTTCATGAGTTGTCAAAAATCTGACAGGTCAGCTATGAACATTACTCTTTTGCATTGAAATAGTGTAAGTTTGAAAAAGCACAAAGCAGCCTATCCCGAAAAAATGAATGGTTCTTATGGGGTACCTAGATTTGTTTCAAGAAAGAGTTTGATTTCACGCTTACACACTAGATGGCATAGTTACTACTTTGATTCGCACAATAAACGTATTCATTACAATAATTCCTTTTTAAGCAACAATATTCAGACCATTCACCCTATATTCCAATAAGAAATTAGAAGCGAACAAAGTCGCGGGTGGCGGCTAGTACTAAACAAAATCGCTCCGACTAGAATTCAAACCACGAGTCTCCAGCTTGCAACCTGAGCAAATTTATTTAGTTTTTTTTTTCTAGCTATATTTAAGCATTTAGAAAATATTTTGAGAAGTAAATGGTTGAGTTATTTATCTAAACATTAGCTATGAACTAAACTTATATAGAGGAGCGTAAATAACATACTAGGTATGTGAATGTATAAAGATGATATTGTCATTGAAATGCTGCCTGTTTATATCTAAACTATTGGTGTAGACAAGATTTAATTTCTTAGAAACGATCGAACAGTCGCTCGTGACCACGGGGTCTGCAAAGACACCGAAACGTCGAGTTAAAATGTAAAATATAAATTATACGCGATTAATCCGGTTAAAAAGTAGTTTTATTTAAATTATGAATCGTGAAAACTTAAGACAATACTAACATACTAGGTGTTCACTTAGTAAATGAGAAACTAATTTACATAATTGCTGGAACGGCAATGCCCGTGGACATCTAATATAGTTAGTTTCAGTTGTGACTATCCTATATAGAACTTACTTGTATATTAAAAAAAAAATCCCCCTCGAAAAAGTTTAAATTGAGATTCATACCAAATTATTAAAATTTCCAGTAACAGTTAGTAATGTAGGTACTTACCGTAACTTCAAAATTTTGTAATGTCTTTGAAGCAGTTATGGAAATCATAAGCTTACAAATGAATGTTTTTCGCAATATAAAACAAAACAAACGCCAACAATTTATAACTCTTATACAAAATTATTTAATAGGAAAAGTTCGATGTGCGTCATCAAGAGAACACAAAAACTTGAAAATTATTCCACTGTTAGATACCTATGCATAACAATTATTAGCAAAATTACGCTTGTGAAAGATAAATACTTTTATATAACAATTATTAAAGTAAAAGTCTAACATGTATGTTACCCGTCATCATGCAGTTATAGAATTATATAATTTCCATATTTCGTGTAATACAGATACGAAGAGAAGAAAAACGCAATTTAGTTTGTTTGAGATTTATGTGTAAGATTTTACTAGGATTTTATCCTAGGTTTGGTTTCTTGTGGCAGAGTGGAACATCATTTAATAATGTAAATAAAAAAGTATTCAATAAAGTTATGGATTTAACAAATCGACATAAAAAGTTTTAGAATATGCTTAAACCGTTTTTCTGCTACTTCTTTTCGACGGTAACTTACTGAAGTAGTTGTTAAGTGTTTTGTATCTTTCTCTTTCTATAGAGGCTTACTACATATTACGATTTATTCGAACAACTTATTATGAATAACATAACTAAGTAAAATGTGAGTAATTTACTGTGATAAGACGATAAATAACAATTGATAGACACTTTAGATTTAGACTTTGGTGCAAATCGTTGTTGTGTTGGCGGGAAATTGATGAAATACTTGTAACTAAAACATGGAACAATCTGAACCTTAAGTTACTTTTGTTTTCAAATAATACATATACATAAGGATATGGTTCCGGTGAGCCAAACGTTTCTTTTAAATGAGGAATTTGGAGATGATACGTGCAACTTTGGAAAGTAATTAAAGTATTTTGTTTTAGAATGAGGGCGAAGGGGTATTTTAGTTTTATTGAGAGTTTTTCTGTTTCTGTATAAAATGTACGGGCATCAAGACATTCTGTTGAAAACTAAGCTATTTAGCTTGTATGATCTTATAATGTCCTACATTACACGTTAACATACATTATCACCTGTCAAGATACATCTTTTTGTCGATCCATACTTTTGATAGCGTGTAGGCGAATATAAAAAAAATGTGAAGGTTTTATAGTTGATTTTCAATATTTTAATATTGTTTTAAACATTATTATCAATTCTCAACAACTCTTTAAAATATCAATTGCTAATTGTATCCCAAAAAAAGTTTTAATAATTATTAACTATTTATTTAAAACAAGGCTATTTATTGCTTCGAAATGATCTATAGTATAGCATTAAAAAGTATTTTCAAACAGTCTTACCAGGTAAACATAAACCGGGAAGGTTTCGGCTAATCTGCAAAAAGCTGAAATAAATCCTTTCCGGGCAGCGTTCGGCGTTCGCAGACTTTGTGACGCCGCCTGATGAAATTGCTAATCGTTCGCTACGGCGAAATAGTTGGAGTGCAAGGGTTGCCTCTGCTTAGTTATTTATTAAATAATGAACCATTTATATAGTGATACTAAAACTATTTTAAAATGTATAAAAATAATGCTGAATTAATTGCTTTGCGTAATTTGATAAAAAGTTTTCAAAAAATTGCAAAATTTCATATTTTTTTGAAGTTTTTAATTTATTATACGACTTTCCGTATTAAACTACCTGATTAATGTACGTCTTTTCAAACGACCTAGTAAATGAAATAAGTAATATAAATATTAATTAACAAAGTTAAACCTACAGTTTAGAAGGAATGTATTTTTTTTAATGCCATTTTAAAAAGAAAATACGAAGAGACGGCATTTATGTTGGGCATTCTATAGTAATTGTCTTGCATAAGCAAGCACGGTAATATCGTATCTGTCTAGGAAAGCATGGAGGTGGTTCGATAATGAAGATGCATCATAATATATGATATGCTTTTTTTCAGGATTTAATTCCTGGTTCAAATAGGTTCACACTCTAAATATTTTTGAGATTTCATTAGGTATGATAGCAATTTATTTATACAAAATCTTCAAACTTTCATGATTCTTGACTGTTACTTTATCTTAATTTTTCAACTTGTTAAAATGTGCAAATAACAATTAAATAAGTAGCTAACTTAAAAGTGGCATCCCTCAGTTGAAACGAGAATTTATCAAGTTATCTTTTCAGATCGTGCAGTAGGATTAGTGATTGCCATTACCGACTCCATTCTAGGAAGCATCGCCCTATCGCCAGGTACCTAATTCTGCTTTACGAATATTTTCATTGTCCGCCAAAATCGACACCAATTTCGTTATTGACGTACTAAAATTTGCTCTAGCACGATCTAAATAAAGTTTAAATTACTCTCTCAAGTTTATGAAGTGCATTATTCGATCTATTTAGAATTAGAACAGCGAGTGTACAGTTAAGTATGAATGGGGTACGTAATTATAAATTTGTGAATGGCTGGCCACGGTTTGCGTGGCTAATCTAATAACTGCGGCTATTATAAAAGAGGACTAGAAGTATTTGTGATTCGAATCGTCTCTATAAATGCGATTTTGACAGGAATTCGTATAACATAATTTAGAATGCATCAATTAATTTTCATTCTATTTGATACGCATATAAACTTCAATAGGTGCTTGGGTTAGGCTACGTTCTCTATTCCTAATAAGTATCCTTAAAATCGTAAGGAATCTGAACTAAGTGCAGGTACCTATATCCGGGCCGAAAGCTGAAGCACCAATTATAATTGGTAGACCTAAAACGGTCCTAGTTAGACCTTATGACAATTATCATAAGGTCTTACTAGGACCGTTTGAGGTCTTCTTGGCCTTTTTAAGTATACTGTGAGTTGTTGCTAAGGCTGAAGAAATTTAAAGCAGAGTAAGTAATAATGTGATACCTAACATTTTTGGTGGAATATGCTAGTATACCTATACATAGAATTAACCACGAGTTCATATATCTTCGACCGAACAGGTGCAAAATGGAGCAAACTATTGTTAATATAATAATGAAAATAATTATCGCATATTTCTGGCGGCAAATAAATAAAAATAATAGAATAAAATCCCCAGACAATCACACCAACTACATGGCCCCAAAGTAAGCATAGCATGTGTTATGGGATACCATTAAATACATACATAAATAGATAAACACCCAGACACAGAACATTTTTTTTTCTTGTTCCGTGCGGGATTCGAACCCGCAACCACTGGCGTCTGAGGCAGACAGGTTTACCCCATCGCCAAAGTGGTCGTCAAAATACTCATCGTCAAATATATCATCAAATATCTATACTTATCAAGAGTGTTTTTCACTTGGACCGTGTAGGACCTACATTTTACCCCATAACTTTCAATTATTTTATTCTTAAACTTAATGAATTCGCGAGATTTTATTTAACTTATATTGTTAAATAAAATCTTTTTGCTAGGAAACTTACAAAAAGCTTGTATAAGCACTAAGTCACTAAAACCCGTGCGTAGGTCGTATTATGTGCTGTCGACTCACTCCATCGCAAGAGATATCAGTACATACGAGGCATCTCGGTATTGCTGTCGCAGCACATACTGCTGCATCAACTTGCTGAGCAGCTGCAGTCACTAGGAGCTTCAGGAGAACCCAGATGCGTTCACAGCAAACGCACAGCAACAGCCATCAATGCCTTTATACACCTGAAAATAAAGTATAAAATTACTCAAATGAATAACGTAACCATCTTTATCATTCTCATGTATATTATGTAACTTTAAACTGTTTTTAGCGAGGATAACAATAGAGATTTTAAGACAGTAGTGGTGAGATTTTTCTAAGGTCAAAGTCGTTTGTCAGCAAAAGATCCTATTGCTAAGTCGCAGTTTGGTCAACAACGACAAAAATGCTCGTAGACTCGTTAATAAGCAGTGATAGTTCGCAAGTTACCGAAAACCTCAAATCCTTTTTTCCAGCATGCGTCTTGATATGGGTTAAAGCACAGCATACCTTATGAACTACCAGCACTCGACCACCCGTGTACTGTACGTTGGATTCCGCTAACCTACAAAACGTATTACACTGCGAGCCAATTGCAGCACGATGTCTCAGTCCTTCCCACCTCAGTGGCTACCCCAGACATCATGCAAGAAGGTGTATAAGTAACATTATGACATGTCTTTGTCTATTGGATGGTTACACGCCACTGTCGAAGCCGACCAGATAATTTGATTTAATACCAACCAGATTTTTATTATTAAAAAGTGAAGAAAACTTCACAACTTAAAACATTGAATTGCATGCCAAGGGTCCCGACAGACTGGTCAGATTCTCGGGTCTTTTCCGCCGTAAGGCATGTAGTTGTAAGTATCTATACATATAATAAAATGGTAGGAAAGTCAAAACTGTACATTGAATATTTTTTTAAAAGAATACTTGGGGTATGATCTACAATCGAAACAGAAACAAAAAATATAGTTTTTAGAATTTTTGTCTGTTTGTCTGTTTGTCTTTCCGGGATAAACTCAAAAAGTACTGCATGGATTTACTTCAAATTTGGCATGAAGATAGTTAAGAAGTCGGGTCAACATATAGGCTACATATTATCACGCTAGCAGTGTTATAATCGTAGGTGCGTTTGGTGCTGCATAGCGTTCACGCAGACGACGTCGCGGGCAGCAGCTAGTAGATAATAATAGTAAATAAAATCCCCAGACAATCACACCAACTACATGGCCTCAAAGTAAGCAAAACGCCCAGAACAGGATTTTTTTTCTTGTTCCTGCGGGAATCGAACGTGCCACCTCACGATTGACGTCATAGCGTCTAGACTACTGCACCAAGGAGACCGTCATATCATTGAGAAAAAAAAACCTTTAGTTAAGGAATTTAACTAAAATAACAAACTCGGACATAAAAATGTTTTTATGACTAAAGATAATGAGCAATACACACGTTAAAAAAGTAAATGTTTTTAGAACAATTCCATGATTATAATTTTTTTCCCACCCTGGCAGCATAATGATATACCATCATCAAACGTCAATCAATAAAGAATATGATCGCTGTATGTAAGTTGTTTCAATTATTAGATTTGCTTATTTGATGAGCGTAGAAATAAAACTTTACTAAGACTTATAGTTGCTTTGATATAACGTCTTTATGACTAAAGTAATTGCAGTAAGTTATGTTAAAGAAAGTGTCTATGTCTATCAATATTATCAAACTTCAAATTTTATAAAGCAATATTGTATTATGAATAAGAATTATGAATCCCTTACTCTGACACTAATTCAACTCATTCTGGATTATGGAGATGCATGCTACTTGGATGCCACGGAGGAACTTCTAGATAAACTAGAGCGGTTGCAAAATTTATTCATACGCTACATCTTTTGGCTTAAAAAGTACGATCATGTATCCGATTATCGTAGGCAACTCCGATCGCTTCCGATTCGACAACGCTGTGATGCTAGAATTCTATGTTTCCTATATAAAATCCTCTATAACCCATTGGCTCCTATCTATCTTCGTGAGAGGTTTTCCTTTGCTCATTCTCCGAATAAGTACTTATGCAGAGGACATTAACGTACGCCTCTAAAAATGCCAATCCATAAAACTTATTATTATTCTTACTCTTTTTCTGTCCATGCAGTCAGGTTGTGGAATGCACTGCCTTACAGTATCCGTGATTTTTTCAACCGACATCCAAAAAAGGAGGAGGTTCTCAATTCATCTGTATGTTTTTTTTTTGTCTTTGTTACACGATATTTCGGACAATTATGAATCGATTTTGAAAATTCGTATGATAGAAGATACTTCATAGTCCGTCCCGTATAAATTTCATCGAAATCGATTGAGAACTACATTGAAAATTTCATATTTTTGAAAAAATATGTATGATTTCGGAGATGACATTATAATACATATAACTCGGCCAAAGTCGTGACGTGATGTCGGTTTTTTTAATGCCCTGCATTCGTTGATTGTAACTAATCCATTAAAAAATAATATATCAAGTCACAAAATTAACATACCTAAGGGGACAACATGCCTGATAATGCAAAAGGATATGCATAAAATTCAATAGAAGCCCTTGAAAATGTAATGAATCAACCAAATATAGTACCTATTGAACACCATGGCGATTCTGCTTTGTTAAAACAAAAATAAAAACATAAGGACGTAGTCTTCTTCATACGAATTGACGTTAATATCAAACCGAAACCGAAAAATCAAAACTAATTTACAAGTACCAAAAGCAATTTGTCCCTACAATTACAACAACTATTATCGTTAAATCTAACTCGCGGTGACATGTCACAGTTAAATGTAACCCGCCCACCGAAACGACGAAATAAAAAATACACAACTTACACACAAACATGCAAATCGAACATTAGTTCGGAATAATTTCCCTTTTGATTTTACGTAATTTAAACGGAATTATTCCTTAGCTCATTCGGGAAGGGTACTTTTTGATAAATGTCCGTTTTCTATTCGATTAGCCAGATAAAGTGACCGATAGTTTTGGGTTTGGTGATCGATTACGTAATAATCACCTGGGTAATGATATCGATTAGGTTAGGTTAGGGCGCGTTTGAGAACAGCTTAAGATAAAGTGTTTTTATTTCAATGAGCGATATAAAAGTTATCCATTACTTGATATAATGTTCTTTGGTCGACCTGAAAACGTTGGAAGCATATCTTCTAGATATTTTTCTAGTGATGACCATTCTTGCAGACAACAAAATTGACGAAAAGCTAACTAACTTCTATGCTGGACTGGGAGCAAAAGAAAAGCATAGAATGTGCCAGGTGCTTATCTTCCCGGGCATACTGTAAAAGTCAGTTAAGGGACAGAGGTTTTATTGGAGATTTGTTTGTGAGCGATAGGCTGAACCCTGTCACTGCAATAGTGTCTCCACCATAATAATACCTCCAAATTCGTCAAACGTGACATCAAATGGTTTTATAACCTCTGGTGTTCTGCGTACCCCGTGAGGGATACAGGCGTGAAGTTATGTATGAATGTATGACGAAGAGAGTGCCACTTGAGCACCCAGTCTGACAGGGGCTGATTATTCACAAATCATTGCCAGCATTTATCTGATAATAGTGATATTCAAGGATATTGGAAATATTGTCGACCACTTTGGCGTTGGGGTAAACCTATCTGGTTCCTTTTGATCCCCGCACGGAACCAGAAAAGAAAATGTTCCGTGTCTGGGTGTTTATCTATTTTTGTATTTATATTCTAGGTTCCCCTCTAGTTCGCTATATGGTATCCCATAACACAAGCTATGCTTACTTTGGGGCCATGTAGTTGGTGTGATTGTCTGGGGATTTTATTATTATATTATTATTATTTATATATTCAGAGCTGACAAGATTATTCGATGTTATTATTTCGAGTATTTTACAATAAAAAATGCCGTCAAAGTATTTGATAAATATATAAAGAAAATCTCGAGACAATCACACCAACTACATGGCCCCAACGTAAGCATAGCTTGTGTTATGGGATACCATGTAGTGAACTAGGGGGGAACCTAGAATGTAAATACATAAATAGATAAACACCCAGACATATCGCACACAAACAAATTGCAACCACTGGCTTCTGAGGCTTAATTAGCTTAATTAGATGTGGCTTAATTAGATTTCAAGGCTTAACACGGTTTTTGATCTTATAGGGTGACTAGTGAAATGATAATTAAAAATGCTAAAATCACTCTTCACACACTATATAAATAACGTCCTATTAATATCACCGGCTATCATCTTGGAATTAATAGCTGTTTGCTGGCAGAAGCTTCTGGTACTCTTCTGATACTCTAACGAAGTTTGGGGTGTTTTTCATGGTTAGAACTTCTGGTGTGGATGTCATTTTGTATGATGGCAAAAAAACTCAATTTACAAGATTTCCCATTAATCCATTAAAATTAAAAGTAATTTGGTTAAAAAACTACGATGATCAGTGAAGACACGGGAAGATGCCGCGTCGGTGGCTGGCTAGATGTGACCGTGATCAGCAGTGTTAATTTGTTTTATTATGTCTATGTAAGTCTATAATCTCTACATAATTCCTGATTCAAAGCACTTTATCACATTTCGCCCCCTTATTCGATTATTTTAATCATTCCAAGTTCCAATTGTTGCGTGCGAAACGCGAACGTACAGTAGTGAGAAAACTACACTGGCCTTAAGTAATTCAAACTTAACTTACCTTCAAAGATAATGGGGTGACTTTTATCACCAGTTATTAGAGTTCAAAGTTGGCGGAATATTTTTTATGGAGTAAAATTTTGGTTGGTGTAATTTTAGCTAGAGTGCATATAACATTAATCATCTCTGAATTAGCTTTGGCGATCCTCTCCCAAGTGTCCACGTACAATTTATAACTTTGGCGCAAGGTATATGTATTTTTTGTAAAAATAAGTTTTTGGTGTAATATTTTATACTCAAAGAGAATTTTATCGTTTTGATTTATAAAAAAAAAGTTAAAGTCTCGTTTACTTCGAAAATAGAAGTTCTAAATCAATTTCCTATTTTCTTAATAAATAAGATCTGTCCAACAAAAAATCTAAATTGTTATCGTTAGCTACTGAGTTTGACGTTCCATAATTTCACAGTAGACAAAGCCTTCAAAATAAAGAGCATTCAATGGAATTTGGCTACTGATTATAATACTATATTACGGTACATTTATTTTTTTTAATATACCAATACTTAACTAAATGAAGTAACTTCGTAGTTTTAAAAACCGCTACACCATTTTAAACCAATGACCAATAAATATCTTAAAAACAATGTCCTAGTTTTATCTTACATCGGCATAAAATAAGGAAAAATAAACAAACTAAAACCAAGCCTTTCTCCTAGATATTTCTACAAAATGCAGTGTTTTCAAGTTGGTCTGTTTGCGCAGCAAGACTTCCTCTGCTAACCGCCTACTACCCGCGCCGCGGGGGACTGCATAAATACTGCTTAACGTCCCCAAGATGCCAAATTTTAAATAAAATTACAAATAATGCTTGCAGTCGGTGAACTTGCTGCTCTTGAGTCCATTTTTAATTCGTTTTTAAGCTAGCGTCGAGTGCAAATCAAGTGGCACTTCGAATTTTTTAATTTTTCCAAAGTGAGATTTAAAAAAAGAAAATGTTGGAACAAATATTGAAATTTTTTTGAAGTTTTAAGTTTACGTAATAGTTGACTTGATGAGGGATTAATAGCATTTAAAATACTATGCACTATGGTGCATATGTAATCTATGTATAATCTATGGATTGATCGGGCTGATTTCTTGTTCTAGAACTTCTAGAGGCATGTAATAATAGCATTACACTGCCTGAGATTCTGGGTTCGAAGCCTAGCAATGGCGGATATTTGATGATTATTATTATTTATTATTATTATTAATTTTCACTTCAAAATGTGATGTATAATGTGATTAATTTACGTATTAGAAATAGATCAAAAACCACTGCATTCGAGTATAGAATGTCTTTAGTAAAATAAGTCGGCATTGTCAACATAACTTTTAATAATTATGTTTAGGTCGCCGCGAGTAGCGTATCTAATGTGAGAATGAGTTAAACCCTTTTTTAAATAATTTTCTTTTCAAACAAGTTTTATTGATTCTGACATAATTTATACCGCTATCTCGTTAGAGGTTAAATTATGCATCCTGTTTGCAACTGTTGATTTGAAATATTGCGATCAAAATTTTGTATCATTCCAATAATGTTTATGAGTTCCGTTGATTTAATTTGGATAAACTTGACATTGTAGTTTCGCGTTTTGTATTTTCGGGATTTCGTTGGCTATGTTGTTTGGAGAATAAGTTTTATTTTTAAAATCTTTATATTTTTATGTTTATATAGGCTACGTTTTATTTAAAGTTGAAAATGCTTCTTTTTCTTATACGTTTTCGACATTAATAGCACAAAGACTTTCGTGCTTAGGAGGGTAAGCCGTAAAAAAAAAAAAAATCATTTTGACACATTTTCTTTTGCACAAACCAGCACTTGGTCAGATGAGTAGTTAATGCACAACATCGCAACCTGGGTAGAGACAAACATAGTCAAACAGACATTCTAATTTTATTTCTATTAGTGATTATACTTGGATTTAGTTTTAATCTAACTTTAAAGGTAGTAATCAGAGGGATTATTGAGCAAGAGGGTTTGGAAAGAAACTAGCACTTTTAGAACTATTCTAAAACATTACGTAGTCCAAGAAATAATACTGCCACGCTTTCGAAAAAGGTATTAATAAGAAAAGTTCGAAGAAAATAGGTTTTAATAAAAATATTGAAATGGTTGAACGCATGGAGCAACGTTCGGCGCGGTCGGTACTTGGATGGGTGACCGCCGACCATTCTTTTCTTACGGCGATTTCCGTGCTTCGGAGGGCACGTTAAGCGGGCGGTCCCGGGTGCTGTATACTTGTAGTCGTTAGGGTTTGTCAGAAGCCACTTTGGCGCCCTGGAAATTCTGACACCATCCACCACCCAGCACTGGGCCAGCTTGGTGGATTATGGCCTAAACCTCCTCATCACCCAGGGGAGGGACTCATACCCTGCAGTGGGCTCATTACAAAGCGTTGTGATGATGATGATGATGATGATGAAGCGCGGCAGAATATTTATCCGCTGACTTTAGGCAACCACAGACTTAATACCTAAACGTGGAAGCCACTTGAATTTGTCTTCCAGGAAAAGCTTGCTGGTCTAAGCCAATCCTGCTCGTGTTAAAAACCAAGCTTATAACATCACAGTCCTTATTAAGTGAAGTGTTATTAACTTGATTTCATACACCCTATATTAAATCACGATTTCTTTCGTAATTATTGTGCGTTTCCAAAGCGTCAAGTAGCGCATCAGGTAAGGAATGTGACACCAAAACGTCATGGCAATTAAGGAATCGGCAAGCTCTAACCTCACTGTCAGGCGACCTGCATTGGGCAAATGGGCACGCAGCTGATTGGCGCCATGGCTTGTCGCTTTTAGATACGGTATATCGAAGTTTTGTTTGTTTGTTTTTTTACGTGTCGGTTTTTTATCGAACTTTTCGTGACATGATTAAATGGTAAAATAAAGAATATACGATGTTTCTATGACCACTTTTATTTACTTTGGTATGTCAACATATTTTTTGAATTTTTTAATATGTTTTTGTTTAAAGTGAGTGTAAATATTAAATATACCTATTATTATTAAGGATTTTAGAGGAATCAATTTTAAGCGTCGAGTGAATAGATTTCTCGTGGATGGACGTGTAACACCTTAGTCTTCATGTTCACTTAACATCAGGTGGCATGGAAGACAAACGTCTCATCCACAATTCATAAAAAAAAAAACACACTTGAAAAAAAAACAGTTACCCTAGTGAACTATCTTCTAAACAGATAAATGTTAGCATATATAACTTAACCTAGTTACTTATATTATTTTCTTAAGTTTTCATGATATATTACTCAAAATTAAACTCTTTTCTTAACTCTTTCTTAATATCGCATACTACACCAAAACGTCAAGTTACGATTCGACCAAAACTTAGAATGTTTATTTACAATTTTAGGAAAATGCCATATCCAAACTTTCGAAACCACAAACCAACACTCTGGTACTGTTGTACAGTAACATTTATCATTATTTCAAACGTCGATCGTCCCTCACTGGCATGGCGGTTTCTCTTCCGTGGCTGACAGCGCAACTTTATGCCAAGAGGACTAAGTTGCTGATTGTACTGCTGAACAACGTATTAAGCGCATATGTTCATGATTTTATACATAGGATCGATATGCCAAAAGCATGATTTTAAATTTCGAACGCAATCTACAATGCATTCGAATTTGGATAATATTTGAAGTCATCGTAGTAACGGACCTCTTTTTTACGATCCTGCTTTGAGTTGTTTGAGTTGGACCGGCAAGTATTAAAAAGTGCGTTTGCTAATTAGACGTGCTCATATCAAAATAGCCGTAAGTCCAGGTCAAAGTTTCGCATTGTTTGCTGGACAATTTAGTTTTCATTTCAAATCTATACTTTAATACGAAACAATAAGTAACTAAAAGAGTATACTTACATTGATCTTCAAAGATAATCTGTGTTTCTGAGCTAGTATAGGTATCTAGTTATTACAGCAATTTAAGGTTTCAAAGTTTATGTTGTAAAGAAAAATAACCGAATTCATACATTGTAACTATTACATTTAATTTAACTGTTTTAGTATCCATCTTGCCACGACCAGCGAACCTGAAATATACTTAAAGTATTATTGATAATGAGTTAAATTCTTGTATACACAAATCTACTACAGCATTGAACGTGCATAAGTATGCTGTCCATGCCCTATAGAGAACTCATTCATTAATTTAAACGTTTGATACTTTAGGTTCAAAAATTAGGAAGCATAAGGAATTCCATTTTGAAAATCATAAGTTTACTATCGACACGGCTACGATCAGTCTAATTAATCTTGGGGTGACTAAACAAAGCGTTGATAAGTCGAAAAGTAGGCACACAATGTGTAAAATTGTAGAGTACCAAGTGACAACGTCTCACGACACACTTGCACTGCACCGTTAACTCTTGAATACGTCGTCGCTTGAAACCTCTTTGCAGAGCTGAATGCAGATAAATAATGTAAACATAAGAAATGGTTGCCGATGAAAAATCTATTTTGGTGGATTTTTTACGGGCATTAAAATATTATTAACACATGATGATTTTTAAGTTTCGTTTTGAAGGAATGACTTTTTGTTTACTTTTAAATGTGACTTAATGTAAAAATGACACACTTTTAAACCTAAAAAGCAATAGGTTCCTACATGTAGGTAAGATATAACTTTAAATCCGAATCGTGGATATTCGATTATTGATTTTCCGAAATTTTGACATCAGAGGCTGATTTAATAGAGATAGTACCTGAGGTAGATTTATTTTAATTGCACTAATGAACCAATTGGTCAATTGGTCATTAAAAATCTTTAGAATACAAAAATATTAGGTACATATTAGCTGTTTCACGCGGTTTTACACGCATCATTTCGAATCCCACAGGAATATCGTGACAAATATCGTCTTTGTACTATTTCAGACTGTACACTGTATCACTATGCCAAATCTGTTGAGCCGTCCTGCTGCTATGGAGGAACAAACATCCACATGTCCTTACATCCATCCATACAAACTTTTACAGTTAATATTATTGGTAAGATGGTTAATGTTTTCCCTTTCCTAATATAGGTATAAAATTAATAAAAACTTTTTAGTTATTGTAAGATCTCAATGGTTTGAAGGCTTAGTCCTATACTATCGATATTAACATTGCCCGACGCGAGTTCGTTCACAATAAATTGATGAATAAATGTATGTTTCTCTAAGTTTGGGCGACTGGCTGACCCCCGGTCACTACAATAGTCTCTCTCCATTTTTATAATTTCTCCAAACGTGTCAAACTAACAAAATGGTTTCTGCCTACCTCAAAAGTCTCTAATGTTCTGCCTACCCCATACCTAAGTATCTGTATCAGGCGTGAAGTTATGTATTTATGAATGTAATTAACAAGCGTTTCTTAATTTTTCTATTTTTGGGGTCGATAATGTATTGTAAACATTAGAAATATTAACCTTTATGTCGATAATATGACGATTCTTAAAACATGTTTTATCACTGCAATAGGATCAATATCAATCCGGACCTCAATGAAACGTAAAGAAGTCATTCAAAAAGTGTTAAAATAAGCGTTAAGTAGGCGTTTAAAAACTTTTAAAAATCCTAGTGACTAGTGAGTGTCACAGTCATAAAAATGGATTGGAAACACGGTCATGTGTGTAGTGAAATTCCATTGACGAGCACGTGCTGGCGCACAATCACCCGACGCAATGAAAAAAGACCAAAACTTGTCATCGATTTGGTCGTTTTGCTTCGCGTCCTTACACAGTCGTAAAGAATCGCTCCCAACTCCCAATAATTGTGAAAGTTCACACTACAATTTAGGATTTTAACACCAAGCTGCCACTGCGTTCTGACCCTCATTATGCTGTACTTGACAACGTGTAAGTTTCAATGAGTCGCTAATAATTTTAATATTAGGTCCTGTATAGAATGTTTGATCATGTTTTTTCAACCGACTTCCAAAAGAAGAAGGTTCTGAATTGGTGTGTATGTTTTTTGTGTCTTTGTTACACGATTTTTTGGACAATTAGGAATCTATTTTGAATATTCTTGTTTCATATGATAGAGAATACTTCAGATTTGGTTCCATATAAATTTCATCGAAATTGAATTAATAGTAGGTACCTACATGAAAAATTTTAAATTAAAAAAAAAATGTATTTAAATACGGAGAATATTTACACTAATGACCTTATACTTCAGCCCCAGTTTTGACGTAAAGGCGTTTTTTTAATGCTCTGCATTCATTGATTGTATTACCTATTACAGTTTCAGTATTTAATGATCTTCCGAATTAACTTCTTTACTAAAGGAATTTGATATTACGCTCTGTAATTTTAAGGGTCTCTTATCAGCCAGTCTCAAACTCAACAGTTGCTAACAAAAACAGATTTTGTAGGCTCTACTTCTTTGCCTTAAGATCAGTAACCGAGAAGGTTCTGGCTAAACACCGAAAGGTTTTCTGCTGCTTCATTGACTTGGAAAAGGCGTATGACAGTGTGATGAGGAATGAACTTTGGTCAACTCTATCCGAGTTTGGGGTGGACAGTGACTTGATACGAGCACTCAAATCCTTATATAAGGACTCGAGTGCTTGTGTCAGGTTGAATGATGACTACACAGAATGGTTTAGCATCGATCGCGGTGTTAGACAGGGCTGTGTAGCGTCTCCATGGCTGTTCAACCTATTCATGGATAGCTGTTTGAAAGATCTGAAAGAGTGTGAATGGGGTTTAAAAATGAATGAGACAGTGATCAAAACTCTACTTTACGCTGACGACCAGGTTCTACTTGCATCGTCAGCGTCGGAATTGCAGCAAATGGTCACTGTGATGCATGAGTCGTTTAAAAGAAAAGGTGTGAAAGTGAATGTTGGAAAGACGAAAGTAATGGTTATGGAGAGGAATGAAGATATGACGGAATGCAATATTATGATAGGGGAGGAAAAAGTGGAACAAGTGAAAGAGTTTGTATACTTGGGGTCCTTGTTTACAAGAGATGGGAAGTGTGAAGGTGATATTGAAAGGAGAGTAAAAGCAGGAAATTGTATTAATGGCGCCATATACTCGATAATGGCAAGCAAAACTATACCAAATAAGGCTCGTCTTGCCATACTTGAGGGAGTTTTGGCGCCAACGCTTATGTATGGAAGTGAATCTTGGGTGTGGCAGAAGAGACATGAAAGCAAGATTAATGCTGTGGAGATGAGAGCGTTGAGAAGCATGTGTGGAGTGAAATTGAGTGATAGGGTGCGCAATAGTGAAATAAGAAAGAGATGCGGATTGAAAGAAGATGTAGTGACTAAAATTGAAAAGGGTATGCTACGGTGGTTTGGACATTTGGAAAGGATGAGTGAAAGTAGATTTACGAAAGAGGTGTACAGAGCAAGAATGGATGGTGCTGTCGGAAGGGGCCGCCCTAGGCGAACGTACGCCGATCAAATTGGCGACGTTCTTAAAAAGGGCCTAGTTAAAAGTACCCGTAACCGGCGATCATGTATGAAAAGATTAATGAACGTGGAGGAAGCGAAAGAGGTATGTATGGATCGAAGCAATTGGTGTTCCCTTGTCTCTGCCTACCCCAAAGGGAGACAGGCGTGAGGTTATGTATGTATGTATGTACTTTTGAACTTCTATTCGCATACCTACGGCCCATTGTTTGTATTAATTAATAATAGCTTGGTGGTAGGATCCCTTCTGGGTCCGCCTGGCTAGCGACCACCCTTTATATAAAGTCTGCCGCCAAATGTTACCGCTCCGGCGGTAATGTGTTCCGGCAATATTGTATAAAGAGCCAGTTCCTTCCTAAACCCGTGTGTTTTCATCTTCGACCTCATCGTCACTTACCATCAGGTGAGATTGAGGTCAAACGCGGGTTTAGTCACTTATAAAAAAATAATAATAATAATAATATTAGTTTCCTAAGTTTGTGAATATCGATGAGTGTTTCTAGCACTTTCAAGCTGAAACAGGAAGACAAATCAAGCTAGGAGATCGAAATAACACACAGAATAAGTTTTTCCTTAAATATCCATATTAAAAGTAGGTACTTAGGTATTTTATCCAGATGAAGTGAAGTGAAAAACAGCGAATGAAATTATAAGACTGCTCATATTAACATCAAATTATCCAGCTCAAATTAAATTAAATTTTTATGTTTTGGCCTAAATATTACGGATATGAAAACAATTAAATATTTTTTTATAAACATATAGGTAAACAGACATCAATGATATTATTTTATTTGGTTTAGAAGGCCAAACTATTCTTATAAACTATTAATATATATAACGACTATTTTGTTGTAGGGCACAACAAAATAATCGTAAATTTTATTAATTTTGTCAGCTCATCGAATTTCAAGAATAATCTCATGGCGAAACAAAAAATATGAGGGTTATTTAAAACTTTCTTTGAGCTTGATCAATACTATATTCACGCTTACCTATAACCGATCTCCGTAAAATAAGAATAAAAGCAATCACCAACAACCAAGCATTTTACGGCGTTTCATCGTGTTAAATTTTCCATCTATTTAGTAAAAAACTGGCCTCCATCTCGAATGTCATTTGCACGGCGTTGGCTGCGCCCGCGCCGTAGAAAAAGCAATTATTACAATATCTGTCCAGCACCTATAGTGGGACAAAAAACCTCGCGCGCACGCGCTCCGTGACTGACCAAGAAAGTACGTTGAGGACGTTGGTTCTGCTGCTTTGCCGTGAAAAAACAATTAGTGGGCGTTTTAATTAGTTTTCTTGTAATTGATTGGCTATGATGATCTTAATCGATGTTTTTCTTTTATAGGAAAAAGTCTTTTTTTGTTTTAATAGTTCTTATTGATTTGTTTCGTAGGATTTCATTAAAGTCTGTAAATAATTTTCCATTTTTAGGTTATATTCCCGTAAAAGAAAATGTGATGCTTGTTACATAACTACCGTACCATAGATATCTAAAGTGCTATTTCAGCCAATATGTATCGATTTTTTAAGTAATGATGGGCCGTTTGTCTTCAATGACACCTGGTGGTAAGTGATCAGAAAGACTAATGTGGTACACGTCCATCCACGAGAAATCTATTCTCTTGACGCTTAAAAGTACCAGGACTATTATACTGGTCAGGAAAAATAGACGCAGGCAGTTCATTCCAGACCTCGGCGATCCGTATCAAAAAGAAACTGTTCGACTTTTTGAAATATCAAACACATACGGATGGAAGTTTTATTTGGTTTTGGCTCGGGAACATTCGGGAACTCATTGGAGTAGCAAGAGACAGAACTGGTTATGCAGAGCTGATTAGTGACTTGTCCGAGAGAAACATTAACTTATTATTCCCTTCATGCATAACATATCTATTATGATGATTCAAATAGAATGGAGTAATCGATTGAATCAGGCGTTACTTTGCGGAAATCCATGACAACTACTATAACTAAGTTAGGTACCTTGCTAATTCCGCGACTAATACTTGCACTAGTGAGTGCTCAGGGTGCAACCGAACGGTGGTGGTCGTGTTCCAAGTGTGAGGGCGGTGAACCAACAACGCGCGAAAATCCTGCATCACTATAGTTGCAACTACGTGGGTGGTCTGAAAAGTTTCCAACCTAACAATGATACAAGATTTTTTTTCTTAATTTTTTTATTTATTTTTCTACATAGTCTCCTTGTAAGTCTACACACTTCTCCCAGCGATGCTCCCATCTCTGTAACCCGTCCAAATAGTACTCGGCGTTTTTCTCTGCAAAATAATTGTTCACAAAGGTGATTGCCTCCTCATTTGACGAAAATCTTTGTCCTCCGAGCGCAGTTTTTAGATGAGGGAACAAAAAGAAGTCGCTTGGGGCCAGATCTGGTGAGTAAGGCGGATGGTCAAGCAGTTCAAACCGTAACTCGTGGATTTTTGCCATGGCAACCGCTGAGGTGTGAGACGGCGCGTTGTCTTGGTGAAACAGGATTTTCTTTTTCTGCAAATGTGGCCGTTTTTCCGCAATTTGTGCCTTCAGCTCGTCAAGTAATGATGCGTAGTATGCTCCTGTAATGGTTTTTCCTTTTTGAAGATAATCGATTAAGATAACTCCATGACTATCCCAAAAAACAGTCGCCATCACTTTCCCAGCCGAAAAAACAGTTTTTGCTTTTTTTGGAGCTGGTTCCCCCCTTGCAGTCCACTGTTTTGACTGTAGTTTTGTTTCGGGCGTATAATGGTGTATCCAAGTTTCATCTACAGTAATTAATCGGCGCCAAAACTCGGATTTATTGCGCCTAAACTGCGCCAACAGAGCCTTGGAAATGTACATTCGAACACGTTTTTGTTCTAACGTGAGCAAACGCGGCACCCAACGCGCGGACAGCTTTCTCATGTCTAAATCTTGTTTTAATATGTGACAAACACGTTCTTTGGACATTTTCATAACCTCTGCTATCTCTCTCACTTTAATTCGGCGGTCGTCTAACACCATTTCGTGAACTTTAGCAATGTTATCGTCAGTAGTTGCAGTTTTTGGACGTCCCGAACGTTCATCGTCTCCCAAGCTCTTACGGCCACGTTTAAATTCAGCTGCCCAAAATTTCACTGTGGTAAATGATGGTGCAGAGTCCCCATACACAGAGTCCAACTCATTTTTGATTTGCGTAGGCGTATTGCCTTTCAAAAACAAATATTTAATAACAGCTCGATACTCAATTTTTTCCATTTTCACAAAAACACTCACATGTACTCACTCAAACGACTGTCAACTAAAAACTGCGCGTCCAAAATGGCCGAAACTTTGGTGAGTAACCTGTCAAAAGATGCACAACTACATTCACTAGCTTTTGTTGACGAGTGGCGCCATCTTTGCGTTAAGGTCGGAAACTTTTCAGACCACCCTGGTACGAGTAGCGGAATTAGCAAGGTAACTTACTTAGAATGGAGTAATTCTCAGGTGCCTGGGAATCACTCAAAATTACTCAAATTATTCAAAGATATTGAAATATTTATTTGTTCTATTTATCATTTGTGATTTTTTTGAGGAATTAACAATCATATTATGTAAGTATAAAATAATGAAGCGTTCATTCAAGTGGTCAATAAAAATAAGCGCGTTCACTCAAAAAATGAAAAGTGTTTATTTTTGCTGTTTAAGTTATTGACCTATTTATAAATAGTTATTTATATAGCTCATTGAATAAGCTAGTAACAACCTACGTAGTACCTAGTTTCGTCATTATCAATACAATTTAAAAAATTACTTACGAAGACTGCTTCAAGATTGAAAACTTTACGAAACTAAGCAAAAACAAAAGTTACTTAAATACTTATATTTGTTGAAAGAAAGAAAGAAAGAAAGAAAAATAATTTAATGGTGCATTACATCAAATTATAAGTACCTAATACAAGAAATTATTAAAAAAAAAGATTAAAATAAAAATAAATCGCATAATAAAGTATGCTATATAATATATGTGGTTGAATAGAAAGGGGTACCTAATAATCTGGGATATATGCTACCAAATGGTTGCCACTCAGCTTTGTTGCCAAGGCATCACAAGTTGAACTAATTCTTGGAATTTTCAAGAGCTTATTAAAACCTCAATTTAATATAGGCTTCAATTTCAAGCGATTGAGTTTTTATTAGCATAAAAACCGACTACAAGGTTTACTGGCCGATTAGACACGTTTCAAGATAAATCAGTTTGTAACTAACCGCAAAAATAAATACACAAAGAAAAAATACACTTTATTTGTGTTGAAGTAAGTCTTCTGTTTTCTAGTACTTTTGTGCGATATGTGTTTATAGAGAATTTTATCTCTATCTTGCAGGATTCAAAAAAAGTACCTACAACGCCTCTAGTTATTACGAGTATAATATGCACTTAATATTTCACCGATAAAGAAATTTTTCTCAGAAAACTGTAGGTATAGCAGATTTACAAATTGGTACTAGCCCCACCTCAACCATACATTATGTGCTTACGACGGATCTGCCGCAAAATATCCGCGACTTCGAATCACTCTTATGCGAGCTTTATCAATGTTATGACCGTAAACGAAACTGAGTTAAGGCAGGTATAATCAATGAATGCAGAGCATTAAAAAAACCGACTTCACGTCAACACTTTGGCCGACTAATAATGGCATCCACGTAAACATTCTCCGAAATCATACATATTGTTTCAAAAATTTTAAATTTTCATTGAAGTAGGTACTTACTCAACCGATTTTGATGAAATTTATATGGGACCAATTATGAAGCATATGAATTAAGAATTTTTAAAATCGATTCATAATTGTCCGAAATATCGTGTAACAAAGACACAAAAAAAGATACTGACGAATTGAGAATCTCCTCCTTTTTTGGAAGTCGGTTGAAAAATAAATTCAATATCACAAGTTTTTAATAGGAATCGCTTGTGTTATTAAGTATATTGCCTTTCACAGATAATTAACCATTCACTTTAATTAACCATCATCATCTTCGTCAAATGAATTCACAATTTCTGAATCTGAAATAAATAAATAAATAAATAAAATAAATCTGTGTCCTGAAAGTCCAAACGAGTACAAAGTTTCCTCTTTGTTACAAATTTCACCTTTATGGTGAAACGGATCCATACACAATCCAATTATTGTTCTGATGCAAATAAGTTGTATGTTTATTTCTTCATACGAGAAGCTACTGTATCATATAACATTATTATGCACTAAATTTACTTATTTACAGTAAAAATCTTGAAAACGGGAATCGAATCGACGGTCCAAATACGGATTTCCATCAACTCAAAATCCAAGGACCAACTCGTAACTAATCGTCGCGTCGAGGCGATGGCTGTTTTGTACTTAACAATCACCCTGAATACAAAGATACGTAACTACTAAACTGCACTATTTCAAAACCAATCCACCGAGAACCCTGAACAATACATTTACAAACGGTGATGATTATTCGATAATATTTTTGTAACACAGGTTTCAAGCTTAAGGCTGATGATCATGATGAAATTATGGTGAAAATTCCCCAATTAATATAATATTAAACCATAACCACATAAAAGATTATTTCGCCTGTGAATAATGTAAAAGTGTTTGATTTCATCTAAATCATTGAAGAAATCTACGATTGACTTTTTGAAAGTTGGTTGTATTATATTAACTTTTTTTTCAGATACTAAACATCTGTAAAAGTTTAAGTATTGTATTAGGTATCACGACTTTTGACTTAATCGGCCTTAAACTTTGGTACGTACATAAAGTTTCAGGTTATTCAATGGGATACCATACAACCATGGTGTGCAAAATCTGTTTCAAAGATATTTCCGTTCACGAAATATCTTTGAATTTAGCATTGGCTTGTAAAACATTCTAATTATCTACTAAATCATTACGATTCCTAAATTGACGGAAAATATCGGATGACAGATAGTCGCATTTCACCGACAACGACGCATCTCAATGCAGGCGGGTCGTGCAAGGATCGGCCGCAACGAATCGGCCCAACGTCACAAGACAAAAGAACGACAGAAAGACTGTTTGTCACGCACCGTAAATATTTTGGACAGTATTTTACGGGCCCCGTAGTTTTATGGTGCTTTCACGACTTGCCCCATTGTCTCAGAACTCGCCGGCTGATTAGCCATGCCCCGACGTGGGACGCTCTTTCCTAAGAACTGCAATTCTAGTATGGACCTATTTGTTTTATCTTTTAACAAATCAATTTGTTGAAATGGTTAGTGCGCAAATGTTATTTATGACCGTAATTAAGTAATTTAAGTTAATGTTTTTGGGTGTTTTGTTTTCAGAAAGTTGTGGCGTCTTATGAAATACTTATTTTGACTTCTGGTCAGATGGTATTTATTATGTGAAGACGAAGAGGATGAACTGCGCTGTAAGCGTTGTCTGGAAATATAATTCTGGAGACTTGTGCTATTTTTTATATTTTTGATTTATTTTGGGTCGACGATAAAGCAGTTAAAATAAGTACGTTACAAATTAGCTCCCGCAAGGCAGAAAATACGATTAGTGTTATTCGTACAGTTCGAATTACCAATTATCTACTAATAGCTTTGTTACTATGTACTAAGCATAAGTAAGTCTGATTGTAGTAATTTTACAGCAGGTAAGCAAGAGTTATTTACTGAAGTGGTAATACTTATAGTAATCCATGACCGATTAAACAACTTACAAAAAAAATAACGATCCAAAAAGCCTTAAAATCGTAATTTAAGAACAAGAACTGGCCAGAAATCCGGAAGGCTCAAACAAAGGTTGACCATCACACAGCTAAAAACTAAGTTCTAGGTGGCTGGGCGAAGTAGGGCGAGCGGCAAGGCCCCAGCCTCTAGTTTGTGGAGCGTGACCAAGTACGTGCGAGCACCCAGGCCGTGACGTCAGCGCGCGCGCATGCCGCAGGGTCGCTCTATTGCTTCATTTATCTCTACGGCTATGTGGCTCTTTTGGATTTAAAATATTAAAAACTCAATGTATGAGTATACCAATTAAGAATCATCTTAAGAGAAGTGTAGGCAGGTGTAGTCATCATACATCCAATAGATAGCATGATTTTTACTTTCTTAATTTCAAAAAATATCAGGTGTTTCCAGGAAAATTAAACATAATTTATAAATAATTAAACCTTTTTCGGGAACTTTCACTGGCAGTATTTTGGACATATTTGATTTTTGAAGCTTACGCGTCTTCGTAGCTAAAACCATCCTGGTTTTTTCCTCCGCCAAACAGCTGTGCCTTATTTCGGCAAAAATATGCAGTGGTAGCACAATAATTTTCAGTATAACTATCAGTATTTACTGTCAAATGTAAACAATTAGGTTGAAAATACTTTTTGGCAGCTTACCCAACAAACAAAAATTGTACAAAAAACTGTGTTTTACTTGGAGATGGAACTTTATTAATATAATATTCAAACTTTTAGTTTTAATTCCAAAATTCTTTGAATTCGAGCTACCATCTGTTAATGAATTTTGTTGTAAAATATTGTTTTTTTTTATTAAATAGAACTACGAGCTATTTATTTATTGTAAGAGCTACTTACATATATTTTTGTGAACTTCACGTTTAGATAGTTTATTCTCGTTTACTTTAATATGTCCTGGCGATATTAGCAAGTCTAATGTCGGCTATATTATCTGTTATTAATACTTTTATAAGCCTAGCTATTTATGATAACTAGTTTGTTCAACTGTTTTTTTGAGGTGATTTGCAAATTGAACAATTTTCTATATTCAAAAGATGTGCCGAGTTTCTTTCATAGCCACCTCATGGAACACGAGCATAAACGTTTAGTAAGCTACGTACTTTCACAAGAAACCTATTTATAAGACGTCTAAAAATACCAGGACTATGGACAGTAAAATAGACGCAAGCTACTCATTCCACATATTGGCGACTCGTAGCATAAGGGAAAAAAGTTGATATAAATATAACAAAAGATACATCATTCTTAGTATCCCTTCGTAATAGTGACTTTATTCTGTCTTGACACATTCTGCGCAAAGCTAAGAACCAAACTTAGAGTAAATGAAATTACTGAAGAAAACTCAAGAAAACATATTAAACATATGTATGTATAAATATAGTAGCGGGATAAACGTTAAATCAAAACGGTCAATAGTAACTTTTAGAATAGAATTAGTAATTACGATACATTTAATAAACCCATTGACGGGCATAGGTCTCGTTCCCGGATAACGAAAACACTTGGTAAGTAAAATACCAAACTGGGCCTTTGAGCTGCTTGGCGGACTTAGGAACTTTCCGAGTGTCGTGGAAGCTTAAGAAACACCCTCATACACAAAAATACATAAAGCAAAACAAATAAATAAATAACTTGACGAAATACCAATTTCTAAAACACCTTATAACTGGTTAGCAAGATAATCGAAACAAATGCATTGCCAATTCGTGAATCAAATTGAATTTGCTAACAATAAATTTGGTTTTCAAAATATCGAGCGCGTGCAAGCAACGGGTGCTCCTAATCATTATGGAATTAAAGCTAAACAGGTGTGAAATTAAGCTGACTTTTTTAACTAATAAATAGATTGCGGCCGTTTCCCGTCCCGCGCCACTTACGTAATACCCCCCTATTACGCACGTTCGAATCACCTAAACGCCTTTAAACGCTATAATTTTGCACTAAACAGAGTGATTTGGGTGTTTCGTCTCGTTATAAATTTCTACTTTTGTTTTTTTAGTCGCAACAATTAGGGGCCGACAAAGGAGTTTTTTTGGACAAATCGCCGGTTGATTGATGGGCGATTATTCTCGTGGTTGATACTAAAATGCTTCCGAGTTATTTTGTTGTTAAAATTAAGACAATGATTCAAGTTTCCATTAAATTTACCACGTAAAGAAGAGTTTTTGTAGATGTTATTGATTTTGATGACACTTCCTTTTCTAATTTAAGTATAATTTTATGATGATTCGTTGTGTTATCTACCGCCACATATTACCACTCCGGCGGTGATGCGTTCCGGCAGTATTTTATGCAGTCAGTACTTCCATAGTGGGCCGGGAGCAAAAGAAAAACATAGAATGGCTTCTCTTCCCGGGCAAACTATAAAAGATAAAATTCAGTCAAGGGACACAGGTTTTATATACTACAACGGTATCAGGGACCCCGTTATAGTCTCTCTATGTATATCACTCAGTCTCCCGTACACATACAATATGCAGACTGTACATATGTCGTTGTTTTTTGTGTGAATCATATAGTAATTGGAATCTTTTGTTATACCTATATTTTAATTATAACTCTTATTAGCTATATATATTCAATAAGCCTGTATAAGATAAACTAATCTTCCTTAAACCGTTGTCATGGAGACTCCACAACATAATTAGGCCAAGAATTAGGTATAGAAAAGTTCACTTCCCACCTCAGTTCCGCTACAAATCAAACCCAAGACAATATACGCCGCAGGCAAGTACTTCAACCACTGACCCTTAAGCTACCGAACAATTATAGCTACTTTAATACAATGACAATATGGTTTGTTTTCTAAAAGCAAAAGGCTCAGCAGCTAAGTTAGTGTCACAGGCAGGTTTTTAACATAGTCTCTAGTTTGTTTGCCAACCATTTGACCCAACTCCTCATCCCCACTGACCCAGTGCCACAAAACGAAACTCATTATGACACTTATTGCTAAACAATAACGTTTACTATCCATTCACAATGTAGCTGGTAGCTTGATGTGAAGTTGCATTGAATGTTTATTTATTCGCAGTTACGTGCTTTCTTAGGTCTTAAGTATCGCAAATACGTTATAAAAACTACTCTAATGTTGTGATGTTAAGGATTGATTTTAGAATAAAGTTTATTCTTTTTGGCATACAGTTGGACCAGCAGAGGCCGTTAGGTATTATGTACAGTAAGTAGAAAATTAAAACTAATTTATTGCACCGACTGAGACACATTTACAGGAAGAATCTAGAAAACACGTAACATAGATAACCTATCTTCTTCTTAATATATAAAACTCTTCCGTTACTGAATGAGTGACTGACAGACAACGTACATCCAAAACTACTGGCCGTAGAGAGCTGAAATTTGGAACATACAATCCTTAGAGATTGTGGACGAGCACTGAGGAAGGAATTCCCGAAATTCAACGGGAACGGGAATTATTTGACTTATTAGTTTGTATGAAAAATCTTATTCCTTGAGTGCACGGATATGATACTTGGCATAAAGGTTTTTCAAAGAGCGACTGGTTGTGTTATGAAAGGAATTCCCGAAATTCCCACGGGAAGGGACTTTCGGACTTTGTAGTTTGTATGAAAAATCTTATTCCTCGAGTGCACGGATGTGATACTTGGCATAAAGTTTCTTCAATGAGTGACTGGTTTTGTTAAATATAAACAATGTTTATGCGCGTACGAATTTGCGGGCAAAAGCTAGTATATTATAAAAGAAACAAACTATTCATCGATTCTTGATTAACAAAATTATATTTAAAATTTCATTCAATTTAGACTAGTGCTTTAAGAGTTTTGGTTGTTAAAACAAATAAACAATCCACTGTAAGTGGACTTCTTGCTATAAGTTGTCATGATATCACCACATAATATTTTTTTAGTATCTTCATAATGATGTTTATGTTACGGTAAGAGTGAATAATTGAAGATTATTAATAACTATCTATTATTATTAATAATTACCGAAAGCCGAGGTTTCCATTCTAATTGGTTTGAAATGAGTGAAATACCGTTACATTATTACGTTAGTTCGACGCACGAATTCGCGACAAAATATTGAAAATCTGATATACTCCGTTTTGTGCGATTATAAAAAAAATAACCACAAAGGTTAATGCAAGTAATGCATAAAATAAATATTATCTCCATCATTATAATTGATTTAAATTTTTCAAATGTGACATCCAATGGTGTAATAGCCTCTGGCTATATGACTTTAACCTCGACTTTCGGTAATTATTAAAAATAATAGATAATTATTCATAATCTTCAATTATTCACTCTTACCGTAACATTTATATTAAGGGAATAATGAAATTGGGACATAATAAGATACAAATTATTAACAACAATTAAGGTAAGTTAATTTTAGTATAATATAAAAATCCTTTTAAATTGGATTCTCTCCAATTCAATTTCTGTTTGAGTTTTACTTGAGGTTTCAAATTCTTTAAGTATATTAAGCGCTTTACGAGTCACTGTTACCTATTCTAAAACTTGCTTACATTTTTATACAACGTAAGATATTTTATAAATAGATTTCAATACGATTTAGTGTTACGTGTACGCAGTAATCTTACAACTAGAAGTGGACAGAGTGACATTCGAGGCTCGCAGCGAACAACTGTAGGTGCCGGCCTGTCTCATCCATGTACTTGAGAGCCCTTCAGAGCCCTTGTCCGCTACATATAATTGAATCAACACTCGCACTGGACACAGAAGAAATAGATAAATACCCTATCACCAACGCATAAGGTTGAATGTGCTATTTGAACGTAAGATATTACTTCTTGTTCCATGGACCCGGATGTAAAATGTATTTAGAGCAGAGAAAAACAAAATAAGATGAAATGGCGTTGATAACTGGTTGATGTTTTTTGGGTGAAATAAGATAGCGTTTGGCTAAATAGTTTCCTAAATGACCCAAGCGTACATTGAGATTGGTTATTTTTAATAAGGCTTTATTGGTTTCTTTTCGACATTAATTTAAAAAAAGGTATGCAAAGTCATATTGATCAAAACTTTCTATCAAATAATTAAAATTAGAATTAAACAGCATTTCGTTCTATTTTTTAAAGTAATGATCGCAAACTTTGTCAAATGTAGCGCAATTTTATTTTTTTAATTTGTCCAAAAACAGGGACAAACTAAGAAAATTGAGAACTAGTGATGAACTTTTACCGTTGTCAGATGTCATTCCGAAATGTAGAGAAAGTAGTTGTGTCGATAGAAAATCGGATTTTTGGGGCACGATAGGCAAACTTTGGTTCAAAATTATACCAGAATGGTTGTATGCAAATTAAAATGGATCAAGTTTCATTTTGTTTGTCCAGTGAATGTCAGGACTCTGTAGTGGCCAGAAAGCCACCGCTGTCTTACATTAGATAATATTCTAGATAGTTCTAGACAGTTCTAGTCAGAAACGCTGGAGAGCTTTTTATCATAAGAAAAACAGGTTCTATTAAAATATGTAAAACGAACAGAAAAATATCATAAATACCTTTTAGTTACCTACCAAATAGATTAAGGCGTCAACAAACCAGCCGTTATTAATTTAAACATCGAACGCCTTCGATAGTTGCTGGGCATAAATAAAATATAGTGACTTATGACAGTTTATTCTGTCAAAATAAAGAATGGCGCCAGTAGGCGCAGTTCCGGGATAGTAGTCAATATGCATGAAAACTACTCGCACTTTTTATATTCGAATTTTGTACATTAGGTGTCATAGTTTTGTACGAATCGACTCCTAAACAATAAAAAAATATTCAGTTAATGAATTCAAATTGTTTTTAAAGTGTAAGTATCAATCAAAAAAGTGTAAATCAAGGTAGATATAGTAATAGTTATAGATATTAGATATAGTAATATATATATTTAAATGAAATGGGACTAATTTATTGAGGATTTCGTGATTTTGCTTTAACTAAGTAATCTTGACATTAATGTATATAATCTCACCTTGACTTATACTATTTACAAACAATTTAACACTTGGCCCACTTTAACCCACTTTCAAAAAAGGACAATAATAAATAATAAAAAACAAAAAATCAAATTATGGGTGAAGTCAGTTTTCTAATTCTTTGCATTCCTTGATTATCTTAAAATATTATTGTTAAAGTTCAGAAAAAAATGCACAATTACATAATGGGTTACGTTCATTTGAACGAAAATGTGCGAGTAACTTGGCTGTTATAAAATAATATGACGAGTCGCACGTTTCGTACGAGTTGAATTTGTGTAATTTGACTACCATCCCACAGTACCGTGTAGCCAGCGGAAGGATTTTGTAAATGTCATTTTAAATCAGGATAAAAACGTGGGTACCTACGTTGTGTTGTACCCACACGCTGCTTGAGGAAGGGATTGGTTGGATGGAAAGTATGAGTTAAAATAACTGAAACTTTTTCGAAATGAATATAACGTACTCCGTTATGCCTTTCGTAAATGTCATTTGGTAATCACATAATATGGGTAATAACCTTGACATAAAGGGCTGCTGATTTATGTCGCTATCAATCCTTTTTTTTTTCATTTCTAATTCGGTAAAAAAATTGAGATTGTATCATGCGTGAGTCAAAAAAAAATTATCAAATAGCCATAAATAATGACCAATAAATAGAACTTAGAAAAAGATAAAACAATAGCTTCTTTTAAATATCATTTAAAAAACTTCTATTTCTCAAACTTATCTCATATTATATAGAATCTATGTTAATACAAAGTATACCTTGTTCTTTCTACTTATATAAATTTATTATTAAATTAATGTTTTTATTGTATATATGTATATGTATTTCATATTATATTATTACACCTATTTATATAGGTACTTTAATTAGTACCATTTATAAAATAATAATGCCATGTTTACGTTTCTTTTTAATATATTTAAAGATAATGTTGCCTGGAAGAGATCACTTTGAAGTGATAAGGCCGCCCAAATTGTACATTTAATGTTAATACTGTATTTTTATAACTATCCCATTCTATGCAAATGGCAATAAAGTGTTTGAATTGACTTGAATTGAAAGTGGAGTTTAAAAAAGTAAAGTGCACAGGAATGCAAAATGAATCATTAAAATAATGATTCACCCTTAAATACTTGGGCCACTGATATCCGTGTAAGCTTTACTACTAAATAATACAAAAAATACGTGTCGAGATCGGGCTCGATAAGGTAATCCGTGTCGACATTATTTGTTTTTAATTATTCAAGCTGCCGAGTCCGCCCGCCCCTGGCTAATGACTCTATCGCAGGCGATTTACGAATACCTTTGGCCCCTATTGTTTTTTACAACTACCCTCTTTGATTATGAATTATATTTGATTTTTGAAATTTATGAGTTTATTTAGTGTTTTGTGGGATACGCATGGTATTTAGTTATACATAAAAGCTACTCTTTACCTTTATTAAAAATTTATGAACCTGAATGTGTTAGGGCTAAAACAAGTTAACCAATTTAATAAATATTGAACGTATTTGAAAGATATTTGGTAAACACAAATATCGAATTGTAGATTAAGACTTAAGATATTAATGAAACCAATAAAATGCCACCGTGGGACGTATTCAATCAAGATTTTGCGGGGGCGAAACAGGAACTTTTATTCTTTTTATAATGCTAATGATTTTATGAATAAAAATATGACATATCAGAATAAAGAAACTTTCAGATAGCGTAAATATATTTGCCAAATAAACCGTTTTGCACAATATAAGTTACCTATAACATTTTAAAGTTTGATTTTTTGAACATTGCTTGATTTGATAACGACGAAATACTGGTTTCACAATAGATTAAACTTTAACCATATCACCGATGAAGATAAAGGTAGATAGTGAAATTAGTCACAATTGCGATTTTGAAAGTAATTTGGTATGCTGCCATTGTTTTGTTACTAGAAAGTTCCTTTGAAAAATCCCAAACTCATACATGTATCTAAAATCATATATTTTTTATGCAGATTTAAAAAAAACTGGTTTATTACTCACAATCGAAATTACCATTAGACAATCATCATCATCATCATAACAACTCTTTGTAATGAGCCCACTGCAGGGCATGAGTCTCTCCCCTGGGTGAAGAGGAGGTATAGGCCATAATCCACCAAGTTGGTCCAGTGCTGGGTGGTGGATGCCAGAATTTTTAGGGTGCCTAGATGGCTTCTTACAAATCCTCACGACTACTGTATATAAGTATACAGCACCTGGGACCGACTGCTTAACGTGCCCTCCGAAGCACGGAAGTCGTCGTGAGATATGAGCAGGGACCGGAACCGCTTACCCTTAAAGAGGTTTTTGATTGGGTTTTTCATAGACTTGTTTTAAAAAACCCTATCAATTTGGTAACCGTATCGAAGACTTACCCTAATTTAAGGCTTACCATATCAATAGAGTTAGCTTCATGTAAGCAGTAAGCCTATCGAAAACCCTATTGAAGGTTACCGATTCAATAGGGTTTTAAAACCTGCAGGCAAATTTAATCTCTAAGAATATAAAATTATCAAAAATATCACCATCTATTCAATCTCGCACTTCGAATTATACTTCCGAATTCAACAGCATGCGCGGAAAAGAGATAGAAATAGGCAACCCTATCACAGGGTAAGCGCATCCGAAAGTAGTTAACTTTATTCAAAGTGTTACCACGTCGATAGGCTTACCATATCAATAGGGTTACACTTTCATATCGTAAGATTTTGATAGGGTTACCCTATCAATAGGCTTAATAAAATAAAGGGGTTTTCCGGTCCCTGGATATGAGTGGTCGGCGGTCACCCATCCAAGTACCGACCGCGCCGAACGTTGCTTAACCTGTGATATCGTATGATACACACAGTAACCACGGCGCCACGACGACTTTACAATCAAACTTACTGTAATAATAAAATTAATAATTTTATGATATTGTGAAATAGACTGGACATCATTATTATATTTTAAAACTGTAACGGTATCCTAAGTTATATTATTAAATATCCCGTTATATCCATTATTGTAAAACTTTGTCGGCACATCATGTTAAACACAAAACTAACCCGTTGCAATTGTTTTATGAGTTAACCAGAATCCACCTACCCCTTGCAGCAATAAAACTTTTCCTAATACTTTTATTGCTGCTTTAAGAAACCTTTTTATTATTACCGTTTCGTACCAAATATATTTTAGGTGTAGCTAGAGATTGCTGTCTTCACTCTTCGCCAGCTTATAGAATATCGTTGTTGTGGATTGTTTGTTTACAGGAATGAGAGGTATTAAAATGATGACATTAGCTTTTTCCGCAAAGCTTTACATCCATGAAATAATGCTTTACTAACTTAAAACCATCCTGAAAACTAAGCTAAATAATCAACAGAGCATCAAAACCGACTTCACCTCAAAACTTTGCTTGAATTTTAATGTCGTCAATGTAAACATTCTCTCCGAATTCATACATATTTAAAAAAAAATTGAAATCAACCATGAAGTACGCAATCGATTTCAATGAAATTTATATGGGAACAACTCTAAAGTATTTTCTATCATATGAAACAAGAATTTGAAAAATCGATTCATATTTGTCTGAAATTACGTGTAACGATGAGAACCTCCTCCTTTTTGAAAAGTCAAAATCTTACTAGAAGTTTCTGCGCTTTCATAATCACTCCTTGTATTGAGCCCCTTGCAGGGTTCGAGTGAACCTGGGTGACATGGAGGTTTGCGTAATCCACCAAGCTGGCCCAGTGCTGGTTGGTGGCGCTTTATGACCAACAAGCTCAACAGTATTTTATACAAACTTTCATTTGAATCGGCTAGAAAATATTCTAACAACATCTATGTTTAAAGTTGCTTATAATTTTATGTTGTTTAACATGTCACAATAAATAAATACTTCCTTCAAAATTAAGATAAAAGGGGGTTTTAGTGGATGCTTTCTTTCAAAAATTAAACTTACGTTTACTGCCGCAAAAATGTGAACAGATAATTTCATATTTCAAATTTAACTTGTATCTTTGAAAATATATTTTATTTTATCAAAAGAAATTGAATCTGGGTCGCTATATTATAAATTACTAACAAGTTAGTCTTTTCAGAAAATATAGCAATTTTTAAGAACAACTTTCATATGAGAACTGTCTGCGGCTTGCACATTTCTCAGAATGACTATTAGTGCAGTAATACTTTGCCGACTTTACCTGAGAAAAGGTGTGTACCGTTATAATACAACAGTTCTAAGAAACATGTACCAAGGTTTACTAGGATAAATTCCTTTTTTTTACTCGGACCGACCGCTGCTGACCAAGCGTGTTTTTTTAATATAGGGGTTGTTACTTTATTGCCGTTTAGGGAAAAAAATGGAACGTGTATTTTAAAATGTGTTTTACCTTTTTTTTAATACTGAGAATGTTAAGTTACCGTGAAAGTAAAACTAAGCACGCCGGTCGAAATGATACCAAACATTAGGATATAGCAGTTGCAAGTACCTATCCATTTTTAAAATTAGAATCAATCATCGTCAATATGTTATGTTACAACAATGGCCTGAAATATGTGTGGTGTGTCAAAACGAAAAAAAGTAAGAAAAAAAATCTCTTCTCGTAGGTATCGCGCCACCCACTTCTAGAAATAGTATTTGCCGATTCGCGGCTTCTCTTGACAAATGGCGGGCAAATATTGACAGTTGACACATAAAAACAAAAGGGACCGCCACAGGGGGCGGGCGGTGTCAATCTCAAGAACAAATACACTGATGTTTGACAAATGAATTACGTGACGAGTCTATGTTTACATCCATGTTTACAACCTTCGTATCCGGAGAAAAGTTAAAAAAAGGGCGCCTCTAGCGGATATGAGAGGTTGCCAGATGCAAAATTAGACGGGGAAGTGAATTTGATACGGGCAACCTGATACTGGGGCGCCTAAACTATGGTTTTGATTCATCTCGTTTTTCTTGGAATGCTTCATTTTGAGTATTTCGCTATCGATATTATTTTCCTTATTGAATTGAATTTCAGATCCATAAAAAACTACTAATTATGTTTTTTTTAACCTACTTTGTCCTACCTACTGGAAAGTGCTGCATATTTCATATTAAGAGAATAGTTTTTTGGCAATAGCTTTTTATTACTGAGACAAAATGAGCCACCAATAACCAAATAGGGCGGTTGTAGTAAAAACGTGGGTAATCATAGGCCTTATACCCATGAATTAAAACCCACTACCCTGATGGTTGGGACCATATAGGTTTAATGAGGTGAGTTTTAATGAAAGATATAAAAATAAATATATAAGTACCATTTTTATTAGCTAGAAGGTATTTATTTTCTTCTTGATATGCATCCACCAACCAGCACTGGGCCAGCTTAGTGGATTACGGCCTAAACCTCCTCGCCACGCCCTGCAGTGGGCTCAGTACACGGAGTTGTGATGATGATGAAGATGCATCTTCTTTGTGTATACCTACCTTTTACATTAGCTTAGCTTGTATAAAAATATGGCGAGGCTTCTACTGTTCAGCTTTATTTCAATACTAGCTATTGCGCGCGGTTTTACCCGCGCGATTTCGAATCCCGCGAATATTTCGGGATAAAAAGTAGCCTATGTGCTATTCCAGACTGTACACTATCATTTTGCAAAATATCATGCAAATCCGATGCGCCGTTCTCCCGTGACTGAGGAACAAACATCCATACATCCAAACTTTCACATTTATAATATTAGTAAGTAAGATAGGTACTTCCTGAGGCACAAACCATGATATATTATATATATCCTCGATATATAACCCAAGGACCATCAGTTTATCTTTATGTAAGCACTTATATAAACTCCGGTACGCTTTCTTTCATACACTATAAGATAGTTGATTTATCTACTTTTAAATAGATATAGGTAAATATTCGTAAAATCTTAGGTATATTAAATTTTAGAATAAGGTCTACCTGAGAGCGAAATTTCAGCTCCGTTTATCAAACCATTTAGACGAAAAAAGAGTTAAAGACATCTTTTTATCCTCACAAACATTTTAATTAGTATTAGGTACTTACAGGATTTAATTTATCATATTTGTTACATTTTCGAGAGCTGTTGTTACGTGTGACTGGGTTGCTAACTAAGGAATTACTTGTACTTGTGCTCCACAAAAGACTAATATGTAATATTTATTACGATCTTGAGATATTTAAACTGTTTTTCACTTATGGCGAATCTATTTTACAGACATACCTATCATTCTTTATTATAAAATAAGTTGTTTTGTTTATTCATAACACAAAAACTGCTTTTTTTCATTATTGTGGTGGTATCTCTATCTGCCTCAGACGCGAGTGTTGCGGGTTAGATTCCCGCATAACCCGGGCGCCACACATTTGTCCAAACATTTGGTCAAACATTTGTTCAAACATTTGAAGCTAAGTCTGGCGCCGGCCTACATATGCAAAGTCCAGCGCCACACATTTGTGCAAACATTTGTTCAAACATTTGTTCAAACATTTGAAGCTAAGTCTGGCGCCGGCCTGATGCTATTTGTGCACAAACATGTTTATTTGCATTCGTCTGGGTATGGCATATTAGGTACTGTATGCATAAATTTAATATTGAGTATAAGTAGGTATATCCTTGTCTGATTCACTTAAGCTGTGTGCATTTATAAAATTTCAGGTTTTTAATGTTTTTTTTTTTTCATTTTTTTTTGTAAAAGAAATAGGCACGTTATGTGTCATATATTATCTCAAGCAATCTATAAATGATCGAGTATATTTGGAATATCAGTAGGTATAGGTTATTCCCGTTATATCCTACCTGTATTCATTTCACCTTAATCCGTCAAGCGGTCTCGGCTTAAAATAGTATCTATAAATAGCCATTGTAACAAAATTTCACGTTTTTAATGTGAGCTTCTCTTTATGATAGGACATGAGTAGGATCCGTGGAAATGAATGGATACCTACTATGGTATGGCCCACGAGAGAAAAAATTAAACGGCATTGACTCGACTTCTACCAAGTTTTACACAAACTCATACGATACTCATACTTCTACGATACTCATGTTTTAGTCGTTTACGACATATTTGCGATAATTTCCATACACTTTTTTGTGTCGTTTTTCCAAAAAGGGTACATTGGTAGAGAGGCATTGACGCCCTTTTATTTTTTTTCTCGTGGGCCATACTTTAGTTATTTCATTCCAACAATTCTGTTTATTCTTTACATTCTAAAAGCACCACTTTTTGAATGCCAAATCCAAAAATTAATTGGGTGTCAATATGTGTTAGGGCTTTTATGTATAGCTTAGGAAAAGCGCAGCCGCGGCCCCTACTACTTCTAAATACCAGCTAGGTATACCTATCATGAAACGAAACCAACATTATCTTAACCAGCAATTCTATACCTAAATTATTCCTCGTCAGAGCTATGATTAGAAAGTCGCAATCATTACAGTGCGACATGTCATACCGTGAGACAAAACAAAGGTCGGTCGTGGGAACCCGCGGCCTCGGGTTCGAGCCCCGGTTGCGACCGCGCAGTTGGCGGAACGGTGGGGTGCCTAAAGTTCCTATATCCAGAATATTTTGTTATTACTTCGATGGTTCACCAGCGAATTTGGTGGGACAGATGGGCTTCGCGGTTGTAAATAATAGGGAGCAGAGATTTTTTTTTAGTTTTTCAATTTATGATTGTACTAACGCCTGTTTTAATTAAGAGAAGCGTTATCAGAAAATAACTATTTTGAATTTAAGTGTATGGCAGGTATATAAATAGAAAAATTTGGTACTTACTTATTATAAATGGACTGCTTGAACACATTTTGTACTGGATCATATTAATAGTGGTATAAGGACTACAATGCAAGTAGTCTTTTACTTTTAATGTATCTTCAAATTGAGTCGGAACAAAATTGTTCCATTTAAAAAAAAACTGTTCGGGTTCTTGGCTTATTAGACAACATCATTGTACCTAAACATCTAATTCATTTATTTATTGGCTTCTCACTTTTATTGTACAGTCACGTGTTATAAAATTCATGCACTACGCAACTTGTTTGGTTATAAAAAGGTTTAAAGTTCAATAAAAATTGTGTATATTAGTTTAATTTAGGCATGACTGTACTTTCACGTTATATGGCTATTTGATCCTGTAGGAATTTTGTAATAAAGTGTGTGATAAAATAAAATAAATTAAGTGAAATAAAGATCCTCAAAAACGTTTGTAAAAAAATAACAATTCAAACTGGTAATTTCAAAAATTAGCGCACTAACAAACAAAATTTTATTCAAATTTTATTTTATTATATATTTTTTTATTACTACAGATTAATAGGTAACTAATTAGGTATAACAAAATTATTATTCGATTAATTAGTTATACCTACCTATTTACTGCGATTATTTCATAAAAACACTTATCTGCAATATTCTTGTAATCAAAAATTAAATTCAAACAGAATGAAAACATATTGTAAAAAATCCATCCAAACGAAATTAAAGCACAAAAAAGTGAAAAAAAAAAATTAGCTCACACACATTTATTTTAATCAGTTTAACACCAATAATTCGATAATGTATATTTTACAAGTAAATTTTTTAATATCCGATAATCTTATTTACTCTTAAATTTAACCTTACTATAAAATAACATCTCACTAAGACTGTCAATATCATATGAGGGATCTAAAACAATTAATAATCTCATATACCTACCTATTAATTAATCTTACTTCATACTTATATTAAATAATTTGAATTCCGAACATTTCAAATTCTCACCCCGCTTACCCTACATAAGTGAAAATAGTATTTAAATTTAGAATTAAACTGTAGGGCGGGCTGAAGTCCCGAGGGCTCTGGTCCTGGGGCCCTAAGGTCCTTAGGGACTAAAGTGACGGCTATCAGATGAATTGGTAAGCGACGCTGATTAAATCCTTGCTTTTGTGTTGACAGCCAGTGATTGTATTTAGAATCAACGGAGGGTGTTCTTAATTTAATATTTGGCACCATTTTATTTCAAGAAACAAACAAATTTATGCATTTTTCTTAAGAATTATTTTAAATTTTTATACCACCTTTGAGTTTTTTCACTTATTTGGACCACTCAGATACTTTGTGTACCTTTAAAGTAATATCAAATTGATTTTGATTTAAGATTAAGTATTATACACATATTATTTTTCTAGCTTTAGGTCGAATATTAATTTTTTTTTATAACACTAGAACATGTTTAATAGAAAAATCTTTGCATCTTTGCAGCTATAACTTATATACCTTATTTTTAGTTTATTAATAACGGTTATATAAGTTATTTATTATTATACTAAGCCAATATACATTATATTTAAATAATCCTTTGGATAAAATATAGGTTAACAAGAATTTAATTTGTTGAGTGGTCGTTGATGTCTTTTTCATTATAACAAGAATTTCGGCATAAACAAATAAAACCAAATTCCAATTTTTTTTAAATCTGAATAAAAATAGTACTATCGTACATCAAAACTGGAGGGTAATACAAAAAATACAAATTTGCAAAAAACAGATAAAATGTACAACTACCTACAAAAATCTACTATTAAATTTGTTACGATAAGCAGAAGCAAATTCTTAAAGAAACGTTAACTAACATCTTCTAAAACAAAGATAAGTTGCATTTAAAGAAAAAATATGCATCTACACTAAAAAAACTAGTTACTTTAGTTAAAAAAATTGATTAAAGATTTGAGAAATAAGAAGTTTGCATGCAGAGACGTGAGCGGCGGCGGCGGGTGGAGGAACAAAACACCAGAGTACAATTTAACGCGTCGTTTATTCATAACTTCATCTTTCAATATATTTTGTGTCCACTGACTATATAACACTCACTGTACATTTTTGTATTACAATATTTTAGTCTTTCGAGGCTTAATAACTTTCGTTTCCATATAACAAATATTTGTACAATTATTTCACGACGTTCAGCAGAGTGTGGCCGTGGCACGACTTACAACTAACTATCTACCTACCATTTAATCGCTATAACTAACTCCAACTAGCATTAACACTATATTTACAAACTGTTCAAAGTTTTTGGTATTCAAATAACCTCTGGCACTACATCGTCTTTCATTCGAGTATCACAAAGGCCGTTCTTCCATCGTCAGGCGCAACTTAGAATATTAAACTTAATCCATGAAAAAATACAATAATTATTATATATAATACAGGATAATGATCAACAACAATTAATTGAACTTTCCATCGTCGGCACTTGGCCGGTGACGCTAAGTCACGAGTCCTTGCACTGTGACGGGGTCGGTGCGACGTCGGCCGAGCCGGGCAGGGCCGGGCCGGGCGCCGGGCGCTCAGAGCGGCGGGATGTCGATGTCGCACGCGAACGGCTCGTCTCACATGAGCTGCATGGCGCGGTCCGCGGCGTAACGCTGCTCGTCCGGCACGTGGTACATGTTGATGATGTGGCTGAGGTCCTGCCCGTACTCGCGTTTCATGCCGAGCGCCGCCGCCGCCGCTTCGTGCGCTGAGAACTCGCGCTTCAGTGGCGCCGCTTCGTGCACGAACTCGCGCTTCATGCCGGGTGGCGCCGCCGGGCCCGGCGACACCGGTTCTGACTTTGCCGAGGATCCGCTGGGCGAGTGCGACGCGCAAGATGCCGCCAACGCGTAGCCGCCGGGCGATCCGGGCCCGAGCCCGTAGGCCGACGGCGACGCCGGCTGCGGGAGGTACGGGGAGCCCTGGCCGCCGTAGTAGCCGCCGCCGTACCCGCCCTGCTGCATCTGCGACACATCGTAGCGGCCGTACCCGTACGCCTGCTGCTGGTAGGCGCTGGGATCGTGCATCATGTACCCGTTAGGCATATACCCGTTGGGAGTCATCTGGTAGGGGTCTCTGGGCTGCTGAGCTGCGGGCGCGGGGCCGCGCTGCGGGTCACTGGCCAGCATGGCCGAGCCGCCCAGTGGGTACTTCTCCTGCTTCTTGGCGAGAGTCTTTGTCTTTCTCCTTGGGCGGTACTTGTAGTCGGGGTGCTCCTTCATGTGCACGGCGCGGAGGCGCTTGGCCTCGTCGATGAAGGGCCGCTTCTCGGACTCGGAGAGGTCCTTCCACTGCGCGCCAAGGCGCTTGGAGATCTCGGAGTTGTGCATTTTGGGGTTGTCGGAGGCCATCTTGCGGCGCTGGCCGCGCGACCACACCATGAAGGCGTTCATGGGGCGCTTGACGCGCTCGGCGTTGCTGTTCTTGCTGGTGGGGTTGTTGTTGTTGTTGGGCGGCGGCGCGTGGTGCGGCGCGTGGTGCTGCGGCGCGTGGTGCGGCTGGTGGTGCGGCTGGTGCGCGTGGTGCATCTGTGGCGGCTGTGGCAGCGCCATCATGCCACCCAGCGCGCCCAGCGACCCATACCCGTGTTGCAGCGCGTGCTGCGGCGGCACATTACCGTGCAGGCTACCGCCCTTGAGATCCGTCTCCATCGTCAACATGTCGTCTTCCTGCGGCGCGTACAGTTTGCCGACGCTAAGGGCACGTTACACACAATAACTGTCGTTCGGTCACATGGACTCGCGAGTGCGCGGCGGTACGGACCGTTCGGCGCGGAGGCTACGTGCGTTGTGCGAAGGCTCGCGCGCCGGGCGGCCGCCGCGCTGAGCCCCCGCCCCGCTCCGGCCCCGCCCCGCCCCCCTCCACCCGCCAATCGCAGCGCGCGCCAAGCCCCGCCCCGCGACGACTCCTGCATTTTTAATCGCGCGCTGAGCGAGACTCACGTCTTACGACGCGCCTCATACCTGTTTGCCGACGGCTACCATATTTCCTATCATTCACTTTTGCACACTCACAGTACTAATACAAGACAGCCTGAATGTTAAAAAAAAACAAGTATATGAAATTAAGAATCATTTCACGTTACATCAGTTTTAGCAGGCTTAAAAATATATTTATTATCACTGAGTACTTAGTCAATAAAATAAAATGATTAAGCTAACAGTTGAACATTTCTTTTTATCTAAAGTATATGTAGTTTAAACAGCGGACTATCTCTCCGCTGTAACACGGGTAAAGGCACCGCCGCCGCTGTGTTTACTGGTTCATATGATATTTCAGCTGTTTTAAAAGTTCAAGGTTTCTATAAAACCTATATTTGTCTCCATACTTTGTACACAACTTAGGTCTTACATTAGGTAAATGATTAGCATAGATAGCGTCGTATTTAAATTCTTTAAACTTAGAATCCGTTAAAAAATTATTTAAATACTTAATTTATCTATTAACAACTGCAACGCATGAAAATTATTTAAAGTGAATAAAACTGAATAAGTTACGGCTCGGAATTATGCGAATAGGTAAATGCAACCCTGAACATTTACCTACCTACTTACATACATTTTGGAGTTTATTTTCAGTAAATATTAGATTTTTATCATAGGATAAATTAGTCATTGTAATTTATTTAACTGGGTTGTATAAATAACTGATGTATAGTGGAGACAAGAGATAGATACTAAAATTTGAAGTTATTTGACCTATCTTATCTGACCTTATCTGACCTACTTTTTATGTAATTATGCCCATAGTAACAATACTTTTGTTCTTATGGCAGAATAAAATAGCTATGCAATAGTTGAGAGGTTATGTTAAAGTTAAATTGTTGAAAATGAGGTTATCATATTATATTTAGATTGGCACCAATTTTTTTTTAGATAGGTACATGGGGTAGGTAGAACACCAGAGGTTATAAAACCATCTGATGTCACGTTTGACGAATTTGGAGACATTGTAATGATGGAGAGAGACTATTGCAGTGACAGCCTATCGCTTACAAAAAAAACTCCAATAAAACCTCTGTGCGTTAGCTGACTTTTACAGTATGCTCGGGAAGAGAAGCAGCTGGCACATTCTATGTTTTTCCTTCGCTCCCAGTCCAGAACAAGGAAGATAAAAACTTACTGCATTTTGCGATAGATACCTACTCAAAAGAACTACTTTGTTTACTTGTATGTACATTCTAGAATCTCTAAGTTAATACTTTTGTATAAATTTCTTCAGTTGCTTTAAAATAACGCTAATTATCTACGATGTTATTATGTCACATAGCTATCTTCTTTTACTTACCAAGTTATTTATTTACATGGCAATAGTTATTAACAAAAAGACATAGTGTTATCAAATCTCTACCTTCTAATGAAGCATTGCTGATGCTGATTGTAGGTACGTCACAATATTCCTCATAGTTACCTTCAGATGGCGGAAATTTCCGTGACGTCATCGCGACTCACTTTAATTTGTGTAAAGCTTCTTTTTCCTATAGATAAAACTCCCTGGCATATTAAGTAAAACACCTTAATTTATGAGTTTGGTTAGAAAGTAGCATATCCGGTGATAGAATGTGATGCTTTATTAGGTTTTACGGTCAGAATTTTCAGAATTATAGAATTTTCAAATGCTATGAAATTTAACTGCATATCTAAAAAAACTTTAGAACTGTTTTTATTGATAAAAAGATGAAAAGAAGAAATGAACGGCGTTCTCCAAGGTAGTGTTCTAGGTCCTATTCTGTCTAGGTCCTATTTCATGAACGACATTCACAGCTCTAAACTACGGAATCCGGATTTTTTTTTCTATGCAAATGATACAATCGCACATTTCCACGACAAAACTTGGGTAGGAGCCTTCCTTAAAGCTGAAACTGGATTGACTGTTCTGAAATGTTGGCTCGATAGTAATCTATTAATGCTGAATGCGTCAAAAACTAAATACCTATGCTTTTATAAGACTAAACCTTCAGTCCCCCCTTTTTCCACGAACTTACGACTGCATTCTGGATGTGAATTTAGCCGAAGAGGTATAGGTCATAATCCACCAAGATGGCAAAGTGCTGGTTGATGGATGTCAGAATTTTTAGGGCGTCGAAATGGCTTCTGACGAGCCCTTACTACAAACCGTATGACGTACACGACGACTTCTGCTAATAAAATAAATAATACTTCGAGTATACCAAAGACCTTATATGCCGTCCATCAAGGATCGAGGTCAAAAAAGCAAAAATTAAACTGACTTTAATCAAATCTTGGGAACTTAATTATTTTCGGGTTGGTTTCCATCCACTCTTACAAAAATTGATCTTAGCTGATTTATACGGACAAAAGTTCCTAAGTGATTAGGTTGCTCGGTGTACCTAGCAACTCCATCAATGATGTTTGGTCTATCCACCTCAGAAGTGCGATTAAATCAGGAGCCGCTGTTAAGTTTTCGATTAAATGGGATTAAGCTTAAATTACAAAATCGTTAGCGAAATACCTATTTTAATTCATTTTTAAAACGCCCATTCATGTCTTCTACAACCTATGTGCATGAAGTCACTTTTCTGCTTTTATTTGCTTTCTCACTTGCCAATTGTGTATGACTAGACACCAGTGATAGTGAGGTTTACGAACTATAAAGCCTAATCTGGCCAATTGCGATATGGCATCCCTAAACCCTCTATCCAAAATTAATAGAAAATTATTGCTGATAGAGCTGGTAATTACTTTCCCTTTGAAACAAATCACTCATAATTTCAGCATTGGTTTCAGTAGCAGCATAACATGAACCTATAACATCTTACAAAATCAATAATATGCTCATTACATGAAACAATCAGGAAAGTTTTCACATTATCATATTTGTGCAAGCTTAACCTATGTTTTTATAGATATTTGTTGATGTTTTGATTGATTCATGTCATTTAAGTCAAACGATCAATAATAGATGGGGATGTTTCTCGATACTTACTCGACAGTAACTCGATACTTTTGTTTCGATTGAAGAATTAAGAAGGAAGATATCATAGAAGGTATTATAACTTTTTCCAACAAGTAGGTATGTACCTTGCTTCCTTGCATCCTACGTTGTGCAAAAGAAAATATTATTAGGAATATTAATGAAAATCAAACGTTTGTGAAATACTCAAGATCTGTTGTGTTATTTTTAATAATTTGAATAATGAAAACGAACTCAGCGATATAAAGACCAATCTTTTAGACCATCTTTTAAACGGGTTATTTATTTATTTATTTATTGTTAGTTATAATTACTTCGCTACTTTAAGGCTACGTTTAGAGCACATGCGCTCTCCCAGCGCTCGCCCAGCGCCCAGCGTCCCCTCTCTCGTTTTGCACCCAACCCGATCTGCACCCAACCCGCGCACCCAAGCGCACGACCCGCGCCTACTTGGCTCACATGATTCGAGACCTATGAAATAACATTGACTTGGTGCTCTTTTTTTCCAAACATCAAAAAATAATCGGCATATAATACTTTTCTAATCGAGTCATTCAAAAATGATTCGAGAAGTTTATACCGTTTTTTGACACTTCTTCATTTATGAAAATAGTATTGATGTTTATTATTTCCAGTACTTACACAAAAACAAACATATTAAAAAGTTTTAAATTCTTATTTCTTTCTTAATAGTTGTATAAAGATAATGATTTTTTAATAATTAATTACTGAATATTTAAATGATAATGTATTGTGTGGCTCAAAGCAGTCATTTAGCAAAATATTTTGTGGAAACATATCGATTATGGAGGGTATTTTCAATAATTATGAAACAAATGCCTTTTCATACTTAGATAGGTACTCCTAAGTTCTTCTTGTATCAGTCAAAGTCATTTTAGGTGAAGATACTGTTGACCTTGCGTTGATCTTTAAATCCATTTCTGAAGTCTTGGAACATTTTTCAGGAACAAAATCTAGAATAAATTCATAAATATGACAATGGTTAGAAATAAGGTTGATGCTCTGGTATATTTATTATGATATTTATATGTATAATGCAAATATTATCGCATCGACCTTATTCCTTTCCAATGGAAATACCTTAAAAGTAAAAACTCACTTAAGAAGCTATATGTTTCATTTCATATTCATTTAGGTACTTTAACTTCGATCTCTTTTAAGTTCGCCTTTATTTTCAAACTCTAGAAACTTCCAGAAGATAACTTATGTACAAAGGCCGTGTTAACGTCAAAAGTGACAAGCTCTAACTTTGTTCTTGTCATCACTTACCATCATAGATCCTAGTAATTCTTTAAAGATTGTACAACCCAAAGAGGCGCATTCGTTTATCTACCTACACCTACAGTAAAACAATCAGCTCTATATAATAAAACCTACATGCATAAGAACTTTTTTGTTGACAGCCAGTGTAGTAAATTTAAAACCAATTTAAAAAATCCAGAAATTGCAAATAAAGGATGAGTCTCCAATTTTGCATCGGTTTATTCTATTGTTAATGTAGGTAATTACTTCAACTAATTAAGTAAACCACGACCCCCATGCTACTTCATTACTTTTATCACATAAGCCGAAAAAGTCTCACAAGCAGTACTTCGAAAAATAACTAATTTAAATGATTTAATACTCTAGCAGTAGAAAACAAAAGATTCCTTAAACCTTCAGGTATATTTCTAAGAAAGTCAAAAGTATACTTATCTCCAAATTTCTATTGTTTCACAGTTCTGTGAATTTCGGCGAGCTGGTTTTACCAAGTTTTTAATGATAGAGTTTGCTGCAGGTAAACGATCCAACAACACTAGATATAATAACTAGTTGTAATAAGTGGATTTTCTTGATAATAAAACAACAAATTTAAATAAATCTTCATTTTTATTAAATTAAATTCAATATACTTACATAAAATCCATGCAATAAATTAAACATAACAATCAACGAATTCAGAGCATTAAAAAAACAATTTCACGTCAAAACTTTGGCTGAGTTGAGAATGTCATCAACGTAAACATTCTCCGAAATCATACATTTTTTTTCCAAAGTTTGAAACTTTCAATGAAGTACCTACCTAACCGATTTCGATGAAATTGAAATGGGACCAACTATAAAGTATTCTCTATCGTATGAAACAATAAAAAAACACACAAAGAAGACACACAAAAAAAAACATACAGATGAATTAAGAAGCTCTTCCTTTTTTGGAAGTCGGTTGAGAATACGGAATCCATATATAAATCCATAATATCACCTTATTTAAGCTTACTGTGTAATTACCTAGTTAGTATCTTAGGTTTAGGATAGGTGCTTTAAAATTTAAATACCTACACAGAGAGTTTACATGCCGATAGAGACTGCAAGTCTATGCAGGGCAAGCGCATTATAGGCACTTTGGCGAGTGTATCCTAAAAGACGAATAATGCAACTGTTCTCTAAAGATATGGTCTCGTCCTAATTCTATTTGTTCACCATTAGGTTGAAGTCATACGTAATACTAGGTATTTATATGATTATATAAATAAGCTAGTTAAAATATGGCTATGTTCCATAAATTTTCATTTAACAGATATTATAGGTACTTAGTTCATGCTGTGATGTCTGTATTATCATACTGACACCTTTACATATACGCTGGCAAATAATTCAATGCAGTAAACTGACAGATCGAGATGTGAAATAGAAAAATAATTATACCAGTTAAAAACTTTGTAGTGAATGTACGTTTTGCATGAAATTTTAAAGAAATTTATAAATAATTGAATTTGAGATGTGTACATTGAGATGTAATCTTTAAAGTAACTTTAATGAAAATAATTAATTAACAAACATACATTGTGCTTTAAAACTGTTACATTAGAAGTAAAATCGACTTTATAACTTCTTGCTTTTTAAATTCGTTTTCTCGTTAAAAATGAAATTTCAAGGATAGTTGCCCTTCGCTAACAGCACCATAAGAAAAGAAAAGTACCTATTGTGAGCCAAAATATTTTTTCTTCCATACCTTACGATATTATTATTTAAAAAATAATTACATCCATTCGCTTAAACCTCACTATTTTTTTTTCTTCCCGAAAGTGGGCACACTGGAACTGTCAATTTACTGCATTGAATTATTTGCCAGGGTATAGAAAACTTTTATAGCATTTTTTTTATTGGTACAGTATAAATTGTCCATCGCATCTTTTGTTTTAATTTTAATTAAACGATTCATACAAAATCCTTCTTACATTTAAACTTACAAATAATAGAGTCTAAAACTACTTTTTGTAAAACATGATAATTTTCTTAAATAAAAATACTTAAAATAAGAAAGTAAATTATTAAGCTATAAAACAACAACAACAACAAATTCTAGTTTATGTATATACTAACAACAAAAATATTAGTAACAAAAGCCACAATTTAATTATTTTTCCAATACTAAAATACAATATAAAGGTTATATGGATACTGGAAACAATATAGTTAAAAATATAAATTATCTCACCAAGAAATAAAATTGATTACAAACTTCAGTTGAACTCTACATTTTATTTCGAACACTTCCAAATTTTGAGCGTTAGGTATATAACAGAACTAAAAAGTTTAGAAAAATTATAATCAAAGTTATAATTAAAATGTGAAATACAACAATTTGTAAATACCTAACTTTGGAGTGTTAGTGTCAAGTAGACACAAACAAACAAATAAGCTAATCTTTAAAATATACGTAAAAATATTTATAACTTAGTTAATAAGTTACTATTGTAACTTAATGATTAGGACACTAACTCATTTTGACAATAATAACTTGATTCAATTGAAGTTTACTGCAAAAGAAAGAAGAATTATGAGTACCTAATGGTTATTACATTTGCTCTTTTTTACTTTAACAGTTTAATAAGTTAAAGGTATACAATTTTGTTTCACAATAATAAAACAAAAAATTCAAGAAATACTCCCGTACGATTAAGGACTGATTTTTTAATCTTTGGACAAAGGTTATCTGATTTTTGACAATTGTATGACAATGAATTGGAATAACAATAAACTTGAAACGAGCTTAAAGCTGTAGAGTAATACTTTAGATTAGATAACTCTTATCTAACCGTTGAATAATCGGGCCTTAGAATCATAAGTTGACGGAAAATAAGTAAATGAGTTAGAGAAGGTCTAATACCACAGAATAAGTAATAGTTGGTACAGAAGAATTACTCCGCAAGAAGATCTAAATAAATTCGAGTCTTGCTACGACGCGATACGGTGGAATTCAGCTCGCACAGCATTACGTACCTGCAAATTTATATACCTAGAAGTTTTGTCTCTTTCTATCGCATGCCTCTTATCTTTTCTTACGCTGTTAGGGTTGCTGCCTAGTGAAGAATAATTAATCTCCTTATTTGTAATTAAGTATCTACCGATGTAGGTATTACTGTTATTCTACCTTTGTAAAAAATATTGTTTAAACTTACCTACAGTACAAAATGAAAAAAAAGTGACGACGAATAATTAGTAATACTACATATGTTTTGTTTGCTAAATTGAACATAATCAAATCCAAACATAATCTAATTGAATATTTGTTTCTTTTTATGTCCATTTTTAAATACTATTTGCGACCTCGATCATAGAATTACTGTGAGTGCTATTAGGTAGGTAGGTATCTACAACGTCCCGATGGGCGCGCGCGTGATACACGACCCATTCGAGTTGCGCCGGCGGAGCGCTTCGCTGTAGGTAAATAACGGATGTACCGCGCGGAGTGAGCCAGGCCTGCTAATACCTACGATATGATATCACGATGTATACGTTTATAATTTAAATTCATTTGAATTAAGTGCTTACAAAGAATTTAATACCAAAATCAACTTGAATGGTTGTTTGGTGTTATTGGAAAACAATAATACCTATTTGAAAAGTAACTACATACAATATATTATTTACAATACATAAACAAATGAGTGTATAAATGTCTTTATTTAAAGTTTTTTTACCTGTAGAAGTATCAGTGTAGGTAGGTGTAAATTGTAAATTATTCAGTATGTGCAAATTTTTTGCAAAATTTTATCAGAAGCTACCTACATCACATCAAACATGCATGCATTTTCTGAAACTTTTATGTTTGTAATAACAGTACGAATAAAAAGTTTTTTCTCTGCTGACTGTAATAAAAATATGATTTCATTTAATAAAGGTCACCTCCTCCCATATAACTTCATGATTTCAAAAAGGATATTTTCCATGAATTGCTATAGGTTCGGGTGTTTTAGTGAAAGTTAGATCCAACTATACTTAGCTAGATATTGAAAAAAAATGTTTATTCTTAGTTACCTACGTATTAAAATATTATTAAAGTTGCTAAGCTGTTGCTAGACTAAATAAACAAATTATTACAGAAAGAAAAAAATCCACAAAGGAAAAACAAAAAAAAAATGTTTTGGTAGATCGTCTAGGTACTTATAAGTTAGCGGATATATGTTGAGTTCATGTAATTTGGGAAATCCTTAGGATTTTTTCCACCTAGCTAGAATTTCGCTATGTTTTATATTTTCGATTTCTATCCCTTTGCAAATTGGCCAGCACATATTATCAGAAAGACTTTAATGTAATCATTTGTTTTATACGTATTTGAGCATAAGCGTTAGCAGAATTGGCATCTGATTTAAATTGAGACATTATAGTTAGAGACCGGAAAACACCGACCTTCATAGTAACAACTCACATTTAAAAAAGAATACAGATTTTTACAAAATGCTCAAGTTGTAAAATAATAAACTTGCAAACGACGTCAATGAAACACCTAGGCGTAGATCACAGATAGGTTAGGACCATACTGCATTCACTGAACAAAACTGTCAGACCATGAAACGGCAGTGCTCGCCGACTCGCAATTTTGTACTAGTTTCAATTTAATTAAACCCAGTTTAGTTTCGTACCGTTAAACATAGGATACCTGCGCTTTGTCAAATATTCTATTTGTTTGATTAAAATCCCAGTTAATTCTGAATAAATCGCAGTATATATCAATCTTTATTCGTAGAACTAATTAAAACAACATAAAGGGAACAGAGGTGTCAATCTATACGAATCAACTACTTTACAGGTTTTCTTTTCAAAAAGGGCATGCAAATCCGATTTTCAAGTGCCATAGAGTAATAAAACTACGTCGCGCCTCCGCACAACTGAAAATCATCGCCGCACCTTCACGAGCCATCCAATAATTGCTGATGCGTTCCTCGTGTGCTAAATAAAAAGTGCGCAAATCGTCATAATTGGCGCGAGGTGTCACTAATGACAATTATGACAGCGGAGTCGTGAGTGCCGCTGCAAATTAATAATTATCGCGCCTGGCAGCACCGACGTGACGCAACCGCAATATGGCGACCCGCGTATTGTTGGCGGGAACGTCGTTATTTTAATTTTAGATCGAATTTATCTGCACTCCTTTTGTTTTGATGGTTAAATTGGAGGCCAGGCTTGTTTTCAGGTCTAAATTTGTCAAATAGTTCAGTTAATTGGCAAGCATTTTCGAGTTGCAAGTGGCAAACAAATGTTGCTTTTTGCACTCAGATTTTGTTTTAAAAGTTATTGAATATTACATTTACAACTCAATAAATATACCTATCAAATTCATAAAACTGAAGTTTTTTTTTGAATTGGTATTTTTAAGGATATTTGTATTAAAAAATTAGAAATTATAAGGTGGCTTTCTCAAAAAAAACTATTACAATGTTTTTAAAAATTGAAGGTATGGTTAGTTTTTCTGTTTATTCATGACCCAATGATAAAATGTATAATGGAGGATCTCAACTTGTTTATAGGATCTATAACCAATGATCTCACAACTAATCAGTTAGTTAGTAATCAAATCCGGATGCATTCTCTAAAATCACTTTGACGTTTGCTACCAATGCTTTTCATCAATGCCAGTAATTCCAGGAATAATGTCAATAGCTAGCACATACGGAATTTCATCATAGGTTGGCCATCACAGAGCCTTTGCATTATAATGAAGGTTCAATATTAGGCTGGACACCGTACTGGACACAAACAAGACAGTTCTAAGAGCTATCGGCCTCCTTGCAGGGAGGCTGAGGGGGAAATTCAAATTCGTATATGGCAACACTAACTTATTCGTTTACGAAGTAACTGAAATTATATTTGCGTTATTTTTTTAATACTTGGGTTGAATTTAAAATAATGTTAAACTTGTTACAATGTATTTGGTGATTTATAAAGTTACCGATTTTTAAGGTGTCTCTTCTTTTAATTCAAGTTTTATTAGTAAAATTATCTGCCATATAATAAACTTTAGAAATTAAATAAAAGTATATATCTAAATAAAAAAACTAACTCCTCATCTGACTCTACACCCCGCAAAGGTAGGTTTCTTAAAAAAACCTCCCATTCAATTTCTCAAAACATCTACAGATACGATATATGTATGTCCAAAATATTCAGAAATACAGCTTAATATCTCGCATACATAGCACGTGAGGTTTCCGGCAGGCGCCTTAACCGGGGGGCGGTTCGTCCGGCAGTCCGGCAGCCGGGCAGTGTCTCCGACTCGTCATCCGTATCTTGACCGGCTGTGAATTAAATATCCACCCGACGATGTCTTGGAGACGAGGGGAATGAGCAGAAGACGATTTTGAATGAAGTAATAGGTTTGATGAAGTATTTAGGTGATTGTTGTGTTTTATATTTATATATAGGTATAACAGATTTTAATTTATGTCTTGTTTCTAATAGTCTGCAAAATATGAAACGGACGATGCGTCTTTGAGATGAGGGAGAAAAAAGATCCTAGGAAGATTGTCTTGTAGTATGGTGGATTCTAAACCTAGTAGAAATGGCTTAAATCAGCTTTAGAAACGGGATATTTACCATGCTTTTCATTTATTTTGAGTTCTCGATATTGCTGAAGGTGAAAGCGCGATGATACCACGGTTTCGGCGTTCCTGTCACATTTATAAAGCTAATTTAAATGTAGGTAAATGGCCGTGATAGATTAAAACAAATGTGGAAGAAATGGATTTGATGAAGTATTTATATAGCTTCATAACATAACAGATGCCGTTGCAAACTTTTTGATTTAGTTTAATAAAACTTATGAAAGTGACGGATTGATAAAAGTTATTTCCGTTGCGACTAAGATATTCGTGATGTCAAAATACATTGCGTTAAGCTTTTTCCGCGTACTTAGATTCATAAAATTTTATTTAAACTTCAACTCAAAAAGATATTGAAATTGTATATATTGAATTTCTGGACTTGTTACATTTTTGTGTAAAAAAGATGATTAAGAAATAATAGTAAAACAATCTGCTTTATAGTGGAAAACTATGTTTTTATAGTTTTGAAAATTATCTAAACTGAAAGGCTAATCAAAATGTTAAAGATCATCTTTACAAATCCACAGATCCATTGGGCAGTTTAATATGCACATTCAATGATATCAACACATTGTTTTTAGATTAAATAGTTTGCAAGTAATATAAAGAAGTAATAAATTTATGAGATTCATTTGAAATTCTATCTAGAATTTATTTACATTTTCCCAATAAGATACACAGTACAGTCACTCAAAGTAAAATATTAAAAGAAGAAACAGTTTATAGATAACTATGTTTGTATCATTAATTTAATTTGATACATCACATTAATCAAGCAAAACATAATTTACTCAACTTTCCACCTTAAACTCTCTAAGTTACATACTGTTTTTCAAACATACAGACCCGAAGGCGTTTATGTAGGTCTCGTAATGCCACGACGTGCAGTGGTATACGTACACATTTATACATAGCTATACCTATATACATACAGCCGTCGATATATAAGTACCGTTTGGTCCATTCAAGCGCGGAGTTTTCACTACCCGTAGTCACGATAATGCGCGCGCACGCGTCTTAATGTCAAATAGCACAGATTATATCAAATTTCCTCTAGGAAAACACAAATTTTCCGCGACTGAACGTGCGAACGACTCGCTCCCATTGCCCAGACTAAACGCGGGCCGTGAAAAAGCACCGGCACAACGCCGAACGACAATGGAAAGCGGTAAAGAATCATAATAATAACAATGACAACAATGTGAGATGCTATAATAAAGAGACGCGGCATTGTGGCTCGGCGCTGGTTTGAAGGGTCGCGGGATCAATACTCGGCGGATTGTCTGCGGATGGCGGACGTAGCCCTTTGTGGGCGACCCCCGCGATCGACCATTCATCGACGCCGCGCCCGCTAATCAACTCTATTCGAACTTTAAATCAAGATCAACTAGACATGCTGAACTTAAATCTTCGCTTTATAAACACATCACTTTAATAGTTTCGACTAAAACGTGCTCTAAATGGACTTAGTACTTAAATTAATAACCCCAACTGTCACCAATGTAGTATCAAAAAGGGATTAGAAATTATCACGGTTTTTCCCTCAAACTCGAGCCAGTGTGGGAAGTTTCGTTTTCCTTTCAAGTCCTGCTATTCTCGAACCCTGAACCCGTCATACCGAAAGCGAGCACTAGACCAATGCTCCACGAAGGCCGCATTGCCAAGGTCTTACTTATCGACCGATTTCCAACAATTTCTTATAAAATAAACGTACTAGAGTGCCTATTTTGGTACAAAACCATGGAAGCTAAAAAAAGCATCCAACATTAACACGCCAGGTGTCAGAATTTTGCAATCGACAGGCAAGTGTCCAGTCGGTTATAATGATAAAACATCAAAGTTTAATGTAATAATCCGTCGATAGCAGTTGTTATCATTAGTGAGATCGAGCGCCACCCGCTAGCAGGCAGATTACCCACGCGAGTTAATTTAGTGTGGATATGCCCTATTGTTTTATTATTAATGCACGGAAAATGCCTCTGGATGAAAAAAAAATCACTTACACATGCTTTTAATATGAGTCTAAAAGTTTCGAAAAAAATATTATCATTACTATTTATTCAACTTATATTTTAATCATCGTCATTACAATATTAACCTATTTGTGTTAATATTTGACAGAGTAATCCTACAAAATCTGAAAAAATTCAATCTCAAACACCTAAAATCCATATCATAGCCATATAAATTCAAGTATCTGTATTGGTGTAATTGGGCGGCGCGGGCGCAGTCAGAACGCCCCGCGGCGAACGTCGATCACTTTACACCACGATATCGGACCGGCAATTATACTTCCTATCGCATTTTATCGACTAATCCAATTATGTAACTGCATTTTCGTTACTGATATTAATATAACTCAATTGTTAAAACTAAAAAGTTGAGTGAATTGCAGGGGAGTAGGTTATAGCGACGAAAATAGCGTCTTCTTCTTCATCTTATTCAAAATACTATGTAAAGTCATTAAAAGCACTAATATTATAAGCATTTGATTACTTGTACGGTGGATAGATGTAAGTATATTTGTTTCTCTCTTACATTTAAATGGCTCCATGATATGGTCATATAATAAAATGGTTAATGATTGAAAATAATAATAACAGAATTAACACAATTTTATGTATCCGCAATCGCATCACATCCTTACTTCCTACTCATAATCATATACCTACTTACGCACTCACTCCCACTTTTCCTCTTTTACTTTATATTCATGGTAGTTTAAAGCAGAATTATTAAGGCTTATTAAAATAACACAATAAAATCAAAATAATAAAAATATGTACACAAGGCATGCAGGAATAAACAACAACAAACCTTAATGTCATAATAATTATAACTGAAGCTAAATAATTGATTGCATAATAATCCATTACAAATGTGTGTGTGTGTATGTATAAAGAATATAAAATACGATATATAAAATCAATAGATATAAAAATAAATTAAATAAATAAATGAGTATTAAATATATTAGATAAACGACTCGCTGCAAACAAAGCTTTCATATTGGACTTGTTTTTTAAGAAGGATTTTTTTTAGATTTATTTTAAAACTAGCTAATGTCTTAGATTGTTTTATTGGAGGCGGGATGTTGTTCCAACACTTTGTTGCAGCGTATCGGAAACTGCCCTTGAACGCCATCGTACGATGTGATTGTGTACTTAATAGTATATTTCATTACGAGTGCGGAAAGCCTGTCATTGCAAAGAGTTCCGACAAATGTCTACACGAGCCGAGGCGCAGCCGAAGGCGAGGGTTGACAGTCGGAACGAGTTGCAATGACGGTTCCGCACGTGTACTGAACGACTATTTTTAATACAGTTGCGAAAAAATTAAGCAATTTAATAAAATAATAAAAACACAACAAACTCAACAATAAACAAAATGGCTCCAACCGTAAAAGAATATAAGCAAAGATTTTTTTTGTTTACTTCACACATCCTGTCTGGGTAGGCAAGGGAACTATGCCCATACAGCCAAGTCTTTAGTAGATTTTTTTTATTAATATGTAATGAAAATTAAATGTAATGAGATGAAACCTAACCTAACACATTGAATCAAATCATTAAATCTGATATTGAAACAAATTAGTAGCTTCTTTTCAGAAATATTTGCATGAATCTTTAAAACTTCTATGAATTTTTTTTAGTAAAAACTTCGTGGTTGGTTTTTTTCTTTTTAATAGACATTATTTTGACACTTGGGAAAGAAAAAGCACGAGTGCGTAAAAGCCCACTTTCCGAACGCTATACGTCCCTGCAATACGCCACTTTTTGAGCAACTGTATTAAAAAGTCATTTTCTTGTCAAGTATGCGGTTAGAGCGTGAAAAAGATAATTTATTTAATAAATATGGTGGATTTTCAGACTGTAGAACACCAAAGAGACAATTAATGACAGATTAACATAATGAAGAGTCTATTAAGACAATGTTTAGGATTAAGAAGTTTAAAGGAAAACTGCAGATATTGTAGAATATTCACAGTTGATTTTAGGTCAAGATTATCTCTTAGTTCCGACCTTGAAAGTATAATCATTGAAATTAACAAATAAACTGATTTGTAATATCGCATGGAACTCCTGCATACACGATTAAATGTCAAACTCACGACGTAAACAACATCAAAATATAATTTACGAAATATGTATTTAGATACCTTTGATTAATGATTTATCAGCTACGATCTGGCAGTAATAAGAAATTAGCTCATACGTGTATAACACGAGAATTAAAATATATATTAAAAGGTATTGCCAGATGTGAAGGCTAAAGTTAAAACGCAACCGTTAATTTTAAAGCGCCATTTTTAATTAAAGGCGATGACTAAGTGCGGAGATCCATCACAGTCCGCATTCGGTGCCGGTCTATTTTATTAATTATTATTTTGATCGATCATGCTCTTTCTTATTTCATTAAGGATCGATGCCGAACATATCTTATTGGTGTCGAAATCATTAATCGTCCGTTTAATTAGGGATATTGTTAAAATATTATCGACGTATTCAATATTCGACAAAAATTGTGCTTGCAGGTAATATTTTCTCATATTACCGAACACAATATTGTCATATTTCAGCCAAAATTAGAAGTGAGTTTATCCCTCAACGAGTAATTCGTTCCCGATCATCAAAGGAACATTATCCTTACGGCTCAACGGATATTCCTAGAAATCAATAATCTTCAAGTTTTTTAAGATATTTCCGCAGAAACAAAATATTCCCAAAGCTGAAATCAAAGAGGCCGCGGTAATCCGCAAACTATTTTTTTAGATAAATACGAAACGTTTTCGATTAGTCGAGAGATTTGGCGCGTCCTTATTTTGGGAGGTTCGAGGAACAATAGGCTTCCGGGTACTATTGCTCTTAAGTACCCATTGCGTTTAGGGTAAGCACAGATCATGTTCTTAAATTTGAGTAGGTAAGTAAATATAATCTTGGACATAGATCAGTGACTATTAAGCGAATACGGCTTAGGATTTCTTTGGAATCATTCGCTGATATTTTCGCTAAAAGTTGTACTTTTAAGGTGGGTATGAAATGTCGTGGTGCAGTGGAGTAATACCGCCATGAGGTCAGCAAGTTATGGCGCGGTCGCAGTGTGATACCATCGATTTTATCGCCGTGACAAGGCAATATCGATAATTCCAACCCGTGAACTGGTATTAAAGGGAATGCGGTTTGATACTACACCTGTCATTATTTAAGTTTATTTAAAGAAAGGTGTTGAGTGAAGGGAGGTTGACCCAGAACTCTTTCAAAAAATAAGTTTTTTTAGGAAATTTGGTATGGATTATTTAAAACAAACACAGTTAAACGTAAAATAGTTGTATAAAGAAAACCTTACATCACTAACTCAAAATCCATGATTTCTTTTCAACTAATAATTCCACCTCTGAAATGCTATTTTTATCTATTTTTACCCACTATGCAGAATAACGAAAAGAACATTTATACATTAATTAATTTAAAAATAGGGCCGTCATTACAGACGTACCGGCACCTCTGTAAGTCCATAATAACTCATCTGTCAAGCATTTCGTCGACTCATGCGATCCAACTCAAACTATTCGAAATATGTCGAACGATAATATCAAACTTTTTGATGTGTTACCTGCCAGGTATTTAAGAGTTTTTGTCCGATAACTATTAAGGTAATTTATTGCAAAAGTTACGATATTAGCGGCGGATAGTCGCAATTAGAGCTTAAGTTTTAAAATAAGAGCATTTTGCGAATTTATCGTATTACTCTGATTAAAATAAATTAAATTTAAAAGCTCACTTATTTTATCGCAATTCTCCATCTCATGATCCATCTTTTTCTCAATATCAAACCAGTAAATATTGGAGTAAAAGCATTTTTTGTGAGTTAAATTTTACTTATTACAATCCCCTAAATTACTGTGACAGGTAAGCAAATAGAACAAAACTTGTTCTTCTAGGAAACCCCAAGTCCATGGCCATAAATCAGTACACTCTTGACAAATGGATTCTACGGAGTTTTACCCGCCACTCATTTTTTAATAGAACAGGGAATGTTTCAGAAAACCAATAAATGTGCCCCGTCATATACCTGTCTACTCCCAGACTGCGTGGCATTGTTCCTTGAAAGTTTTTTTTTTAATTTCTTCGTGGCAAAGACTCTAGCCGGCAAGAATTAAACTACGAGTTTAAGCACTGTATTATTATCGCATTATATTAAGAGACTACTCATTAAACTATTAAAATGTAGAGCTGCATTTTTAAGACGATCATTAGCACGCGTTTTTATAAATCTCTAAGCACTCATTAATTTCTTTCAATGATATCACAGTTCAGAGGTGTAAGAAAAAGGAAACTTTGTATTTTACAGTTGATGAGCATCGTACCTATACATAAAACTTATGACTGGTGCTTGGAGACTGGTAGGTTACTTTTGAAATTCAAGTACTTGATAGTTTGAGATCATACATGAAGAGAAAAAAAATATTAATCATTTACTGAGTAATCTTAACCGAAAGTTAAAGAATTGATGACTCAGTTGTATGTAAAATAATAAATAGTAACAAAGAAGTATTTATTTAGATGGAATTCTAGTGAAAACTACTTTTATTACATAATTATGTTCAGAATCTAGCAAAGAGTGCTCTCCTTCAGTATCTAAAATTTGTCACCAGCCACCCTATAGGCATATAGAGTGAGAAGCTACCTGTACATTTCTTTAATGAATCAACGTGACACCATGGGAACAAAATTAATGTCCCATTTTGGGCAAATTCCTGGGACTCTGTTGGTCACTGTAATTTATGAATTAACTTTTTCGAATACAGTCGAAAATGTAAAAGTGGCTTTAAAATTGGAACGTTTACGAGACATGCGGATTCCATATAGTTTTCGCGACTAACCTATTTTTGTGAATGGGATTTTTTGTCTCATGCACGGTGTCAGCCAGACAAAGGAGTCCTTCAAGGTATTTTGCGCGTGTGAAAGGAGATCCATTCTTTGAGGATTGAACGAAAATAATTGTCATTTCCTGCGGCAAACGGTGCATAAAGACAGCGTATTGTTTTGAATTGTGGCACAGGACCTGTCGCAGAAAGTCGTGATCTTTCATACCGAACGATAATATCCAATTTTCATATTTTAATGAGTCCGCTCGAGGTGCCAATTCCAGCCTCAGGATGCTTCTGACATTGTATTAGTACCAATACTTAAAAATAAAATAATAAATTTGTTACCAAGATATTTCGGCCTTGTTTTGAAAAAAAAATATAAATATTTATCTACTTAAAGTACTTAATAGAAAAGTATGATTTTACGTATTAATGATACAGAAATAAATTTAAGAAATTAATGTCTACCTCTGTAAAAATACGAGTATTATGAAAATGATACCAGTAGATAGATCACAGCTCGCAACAAATTAAACACTCTTGGCAATAGCACGCAAATATAAGATTGCAATGTTGAAAAACAAATGAAGTTCGAAATCAAATCTTACTGGCCAGCTATAAGAACCAAAGAGTATTAGCATCGAGTGAAATGAACCTCAATGGTGATATAGAAGGCAAACTGAGAGCGTGTCACAGCATAGGATATGTCACACAGGGTCACATACTAATGGCGGTGACAGGTAACTCGAGATGTGAAACAAAGTGCATCGGGAAATTTCTGACATTTACCCTGAAACACCCTGATTGAGGTTAATGGCGTTAATGGGACGTCAATTTGATGGAATTGTACATTTTGTAATAATTATATTACACGAGTAAGTTTAACTCAAAGATTTCACAGAGTTTAAACTATAACTTAATACCTATTAATAGATGTTCAAAAAATAAACAACGATAAACTTTTTAGCACCAGTTCAAAACTGCTCTTTCAAGTATGAAAACAAACTTTTCTGAAGTCTGTCAGGTTTTAGGTTCAAATTGTATTTTGGAAACTGGATAATAGATGGATCGTTAGAATTAAAGATATGATAGGATATGAATACACTATAAGCATAATTAACATAAAATACAGAAACAAATCTAAATGAATACAAAAACTTTCAAATTGCTGTGCTTATTACTAGCGCCACTAGCTGGATTTGAGCGGACATTTGATATAGGAGATACTAACTACAAAGAAAAAAAAGTCATCAATACCTGCGACTAATGAACTAATGTTACCAATATAGGCAGTGTGATATTTATGCAAGTATAGAATAGTTTAATATGACTACTTATCGGTTCGTAAGAAAGAAAGAATGTGTTAAAGTTTCATCTTTTCAACAACAAAACACTAAATCTAATTAATTCAATTTATGCATGTTAACAAGTTTACAAAAGACGGTTCTCGGGTCGGGTTTTTTAGTAACCAATATCAGAGGGACACCTGTGTAATCCTTTTATCACAAGATAATGCCCTTTAATTCCGTTGATAAGGCATGACATCTAACGCCTTTTGTTACCTCTAGTGCTCCTTCAGCCCAATTAAGTACATCCTTTGTCTTTTGACATAAGATGACACACTTTTTAAGGCAACTTTTATAAAGTTTTGTCTACTATTTTTCAGTGATGTTTTGAATGAAATGATCTATAGCTTTATCTTATTGTGCTTTTTGGATTTATTGGATGGTGTCGAGATTTTTTTATGACGGGAAAGAAAAAGAGGTTGGTTGTGAAAAAAACTTTTTGGTTATATTAATTTTACTAAAGAGTTTTTTCTTGTCGCAGCGGCGTTTTTTGAGGATCGTATGACGCGGTTCTATCCCTGCAAAATGCAAACATTGGTCAGAGTGATATGTTTGAGAAATATAATGAATAATTCTATAACGTTTAATTTTGTAATATTGTTTTTCATGAAATTTTACGTTAGTACATAGGCACTGGTCACATATTTTGTACATTACTAATTTTTTTGCTTTAGGCTTCACAAAAAGTCTTTATTTTATAAGCAAAATCGCAAGCCCCCGATTTTAGCCTATCACTTATCACAGCAAGATTCCACGGCGCGTCTCGATGACGTCACTTCCGGCAAGATGGCGTCGAGTCGGTGTGATTGTTTGATGTGCAAGTAATGAAGTATGCCACCTCTCCTCGTTTCCTGCCTGTCGGGTGTCAGGCAAAGTTACATTCGCCTGACAACTCCGCGTCTCAAAGATATTATACTTTTTGTTTTAAAACGACTTTCGCGCTGGGGTGTGTTGGGGCGATATTTGTATGTAATATAAAAGTTTTGTTGCTGTAAGCTGCGTTTTGGAAGACAGTTCTGAGATGTAATATTCAACGTAGTATAATTTATTGTTAACAAGCAAATTCTTTTATTTGAAAGTTACCTACTATTCTTTTAACGTATTTTATACCTTATTAGCATAATTTATTTACGTGAACATAACCAGTAAGTAATCTGTCAGATATCTACTAACTTTAATATGTCATTATATATTTTTTAATAAAATTCCCTATCACCATTTAGGTACTAGGTAAACATCATAGGAAACCAGTATTAAAAACTTATGTATTTTGAAGTTATATAGGTTACGCACAAATAAAACGCAGGCGATTGAATCAGACCTTCTATTTACTAATGAATAGAGCTAAAACTACGTCTTCTAATAAAAACGGTGCACAAAATCTGTCATTTCAGAAAATCCAATTAACTTACTAATAGAGTGGGTAGGTACATAATTTCTTAATAAGAGGAGAATGACAATTTCTAATAAGATTTGTAAAGATCGTTCACTAATCAAATTCAAAACTTTTAAGAGAGAAAAGGACTTAAGAAATATTTAAAAAAAGTAAGTTATCTAAGTGAATCTTTATAAATACCTACTGAACATTTTAAGTTGCTTTGAAGGTAGTCATTCTAAATCATATTTATGTAGTCATTCAAAGTTATCTATCACGTCTAGTAAGACGCGAAGTGTCTACATTTTATTAGACTGAACAAAAAAATATAAATTGAAATGTATGAGAAGAAATATTGAATTTTGTAAACCGTGATTTGATCACAATTTTTTAAAGCGATTGTACATACATACATTCATACATAACGTCACGCCTGTATCCCTTATGGGGCAGGCAGAACACCAGAGGTTACGAGACCATCTGAAGTCACATTTGACATATTTGGAGGTATTATAAAGATGGAGAGAGACTATTGAAGTGACAGGGGGTCAGCCTATCGTCCACAAAAACGCCTTTAAAACCTCTGTCCCTTAACTGACTTTTACAGTATGCCCGGGAAGAGAAGCAGCTGGCACATTCTATATTTTTCTTTCGCTCCCACTCCAGCATGGAAGCGATTGTACATAATTTTCGGATGTAATCTAAAGTGCTGTTGGTTCTGTGAGAATTAAATAAATAAATAAATTAATAAAATATAGAAAGAAACGAAATACAACAGAGACTGACCACGCGGTCTGCAAATCTGGTTAAAAGTGCTTTATTTTAGATTAACTAAAATCAATAAAACATAAAAAAAATACGACATTATTTTCTCCAAACCAACCACCACCAAAACAGCAGATACACAACAGATGCTAAGCCTCAAAGTGTCATCACAAAATTCAAATTGAACCCCATACTTAGATATTGAGCTGTCATATAGCGTAATCCTGTTAACCAGTCCACTAGTTAGGATTACTTGCTTTTTAATAAAGTTCCCCGGCAGGGGGCGTCCTGGGACAATTTTTGTATAAAGCGGATTACGTTTGCCCGCGTTTATCTGCACCTTACAGTTGGGCTTAGTTTACTGAAATACGCAAGAGTGGAAAGCTGGTATTTAGAAAACTGTTGGCGTGTTGCGAAATGCAGCAAATAGAAAAATGCGTCAAATCTGTATTCGACTGTTTTCGGTATTAGCGTTTTTGGTCACGTGTTTTGAAATTTTTCAGTACCTAATCCTGAGTTTGTATTTTTCTGTATAAAGCCGCTTAAAATCTTATCTTGTTAAAACATGATGTTTAATTCTTCATTGTGTTTTGTGTCGTATATAATTGAGCACACTTATCAATACTTTTTTTTTGGTCATTTAATTTGACATCAACCACACCTCATACAGAGACCATGAGTCGAGTATCGAGTAGGTACAGGGTTTTAGTAGAAAACTTGTTTTTAATAAGAGGACTTATGCTGGTAAACAGACATAACATTCCATATGATTTTTGTTTAGCTCTCAAAAAACATAACAACTATCTTTTAGATTAAAATTATTTTCTAAACCTTCTTAGGCTTAATAATCTGGACAGCTAAAAAACATTGATTTGAATGTGAATGGATTCTTTGGTACAAGTTTCATCCTGCGCCAATTCCTATCATCGTACACTCAGAATTCATAAACGAAACAAGTAGCGGTTGAATTGAATAACAAGAGTGTAACTACATCCAACAATGGGCTGTTGAAGACCAGGCAATTATGTTGTTGTGCGCCCGCGACGCTCTGGGAACCTCGCGTTGCTACGCTACTTCGATTTGAATTGAGAACATGGAGGATTTATTAAAGTTTTGGACTTTTCTTATCTTTGAATGACAAAAAAAAAAGAAGGCGTTGGTTAATTATTTGATAGTCCTTTTTATTGTTTGAACTTTTGATTCAAACACTAAAAATGAGGCACGGAAAACGGCCTCGATGGCTTAAAGATCGAGTGTACGGTTGCGGTGTGTAGTTTAGGAAACGAACTTCTTCAAACAGACTAAGGTCTGGGTGTATATTAATGTTCCGCTGTGTAGACTCCATAACACAAACTTATACAGCGTGTTAGGCTTCGGGTTTCCTATACTATTACACTATACAAAGGGTGGTTTCACACCTCAACCCTCTGCATGACAACCATTTAAAATTTTAATATCTAATTTTTTTCACCTTTCCATGTCGCCCATACACAAAAGTGGTCTTATTTGAAAGACTATGATAGAGCAACTCAACAAGTTGGATTAAGGATAACTACCACATAGTTGGTGTGTCAATTTCGGTACCTTATTTTTAAGCTCTTGTGCCATGATCCTTGACTTCATCTCACTGAACATCAGGTGAGATTCAGGTCAAATGCGAGTTTATTCGGCAAATAAAAAATATGTAATCAAATACAAAATACTAATAGCAATTTTACGGGATATTTTGTTTATAGCCTATAACTTAATTTTAGATATGTACCTTCCTAATTGATTCCATATTTTCTTAGCCTTAGCAATCGTGAATAATAATAATAAAACCTTTATTTGCATGGCAATCGGTATATTGGAGGTCTTATTGTATAGATTAAAGTTTCACAATATCCTACCGACAAGTATCAGTGTGCAAAATATTAAATTTAAGATATGTCGAAATACATGTTTAAGTCAACTGTTATATTCAGTACTAGCTGCTGCCCGCGACGTCGTCTGCGTGAACGCTATGCAGCACCAAACGCACCTACGATTATAACACTGCTAGCGTGATAATATGTAGCCTATATGTTGACCCGACTTCTTAACTATCTTCATGCCAAATTTGAAGTAAATCTATGCAGTACTTTTTGAGTTTATCCCGGAAAGACAAACAGACAAACAGACAAAAATTCTAAAAACTATATTTTTTGTTTCTGTTTCGATTGTAGATCATACCCCAAGTATTCTTTTAAAAAAATATTCAATGTACAGTTTTGACTTTCCTACCATTTTATTATATGTATAGATATTTTTTTATATAAAGTTATAATTTTTAATCAATATATTTGTCATTTAGAAATTCATTATTAGTAAGTATAATATAATTTAGATTGCAAGAATTCAAACAGACTAGATTTAAATTTATTAAATGGTATTTTTTTTATTTTAGTTGGTAGTTTATTATAAATTTTACATACATACTTACAATATTTTTTTGGAATAAAGTTAACCTTTGGGCAGGCACATAAAGTTTTCCTGCATGTCTCTTGCGCCCAGAAATCATTTCCCGATTGGTGGGAACAACTTTAAGAGCTAACCATCCAATAATCCAGTCATAATACAATATCATAATGGCAAATATGTTCTTGTTGGCATCGGGTCAGTAGACAATTCGCAAAAATCCCTCGAGCGGTTTTTTAAGTGAAAATGAAGATACCTAGATGTTTTAATGGTTCTAATAATATCTGTCTCTCACGCCCTGAATCCCGACCGACTGGTCTTTTCCGCCTGATAGGACCAGTCATAATAAATATATTTATTTCACGTATTTGCACATCATACACCTACAGAACTTGTCATCCTAGTCAAACGACTAATTCGAATTTTCATATATTTTTGGTACCTACTCGGTTTGTGCGAGACAATTTACAACCAGCATTTCGATGGATGGATTAAACTTTTTGGCCATGTAGAGTTTTGAAATGAACTTCTTTTAAAATCGTAACCGCAATTCAGCGGAACTAAAATTGTTGACGGTTACTTAGTTTATATATAAATGTATCCCTTTTAATATTATAAGTTTGTTATCATAGTGCCTTGATTGATAAGAATAGCCCCACAGCCAATCGATTAGCGCATATCAAAAATCTATTTATTCCAAAATTAATTGATTTTTGATATTAATATAATTTTTTTGATATTAAATTTGTTCAAAAATCAAGGATCCTTGTTTGGGGGAAAGAGTCTACATAGTTAGTGAACACCTATAATGAAATCTGCCACGCTACACTATTCCAAGTTTGTTAAGAATATTTAAATACCTTCCCAAACGATTCCTGATCTAGCAAGTAGCTTAGCAATGAGATTAATCGTTCTTAATCCAGTGCAGGCGCGGTCGCAGACTGAAATTTTGGAGGGGGGTCACAACAATTTTTTTTAATCAGAAGTATCTTTTTTAGGTTCTTTTCTTATAAAATGATCATCTTTTCATGATTTTGGGGGGGGGTCATGTCCCCTGTGTCATGTCCCCTGGGACCGCGCCTGATGCAGTGCTACTCTTCAATATTATAAAGTTACAACCAACTAGGTACATTTTCTCGCATGTCATTATGTTCTACATTTTAACTCAACGTTTTGGGCCACGAGTCAAGTCACTTGCTCGACATTGTAACCGCTGTGGAAAGAAGCTAAATCGTATATAACATTAAATTAAATCTTATGAAAATTGGTTACGAAAGGTCTTTTCTTTATTATTTAATTATTATTTTAATATTATTATTTATTATTATTATTATATTAATATACTGAACAATAAAAACTAAAAACAATTAAGAAAAAAACATATAAACTAAATTTCGTCTTGATTGAGTTGTAATAATTTGATTTAAAGCAAAAATTACCCAAAACCAAGTCACCTGACAAAATTAACGTGCAAATTGCGTTAAACTGAAGTATAAATAACAAATAAACAGGACGGTCCCATATGAATATCAATTTGTTTTCCTCCACGACAACGTCATTAAATTAGCGTCCAAATTGAATCACAACTGCGACAACCTTGCTGTGCGACGTCCCGCGAAACTTTTCCTCCTATTAATTTACAAAACATCTCCAGAATCACTACACAAACAAATAATAACCTTTCTTCAGTAACATTAAGATTGAACTTAGCTCGCACAAACCCCAAGTTTGTTCATTATTTTTACATGTCATTGTGCAAGTGACACGGCATGATGGAATGCGAAATGAGAATCTACGTCTTGAATGGTAAAGTCGCAATTCACTTGACGGGTCGCGAGGGTATATCTGGTGAAATTATGATGCAGTCTTTATTCGTGAGCCGTCGGGAGCGGTTGCAGTAATCACCGCGTATCTCCATCCAGGGGTGGGCTGAATAGAGCCCTAATGAACTGGATTTAGGAGTTTTTGTACCGGCGACTCGTCAGCCCGAGGTGCAACGAGCAATTATGTCGGACTAAACAAACGCTGCGGATCGTCTACAAGTTTTTACAACTATTGATTTTCGAAACCTAATTGCGTTTCTATGTTCTGAAAGTAGTTTTGAAGTAGGCATTGATCGATGTTGAGATCGATGGGCCGCTCTCAAAGTTATATTAGTACATAGCTACCTACCTTGGCATTATGTCGAGTGGAGTGCCGACCTTCTTGGAACATCCAATCGTTCTTAATCTTCTTAGCGAGCGGGCGGAATTATTTGGAAACGAGGCACCTAATATGCTTAGATAATAAAAGATTTCGCAATTGTTGGACATCTTACGTTCGCAGGGTAGAGATGTTACTTATATTCTGCGAATTATTTCTAAGACATTATCATTATTCAGGAAGTACGTAATGTAATTCTAAGCAAAGTAAGGTAAAAAAATCGCGTCGTAATTAGATCCTATTAGACTTCATGTAAAGCCTAACGCCAGATATCACCTTTTTAATGATATTTTATTACAGTACCTAATATGCAATGCATTGCTTACTTAGGTCAGAACTGGCGAAGCTCGTAAAATTAGTGGTATCATCGTCACTTACCATTCATTGTCATAGGGCTTACCTAGTCATTGATAGAAAAGGATTTGGTGGCATTGAATAGACTAGGTACATTTGCTGAATTAAAAAACAAAATTTACGTCTATGACTTTACAAAGGGTGTTAGAACTGCTATTATCAGCAATCACATTCCGAGGCACTTTTTAGATACCAATAAATAAACAAAGTATCTAAGAGGTTATCTCAAACTGATGTTTGCATAACAAAAGTTTATTATTAACATTAGGTCGTGTATACGCGACTGAACTTCGAAAGCAAACATTAAATTTATTCCTATACATCCACAGGCATTTTAACCTACCTACATCACGGAACGTCTATTATCTACACATATCTAAAACACATGCATAGGTACACACGCGTCCATAGGTGACCAGTACCAAAAGGTTGTATCTACCGATATTGTCTCACGAGATAATGACCACTGCGTGTGTAAGTATAAAGGGGATAGTCGTGTGAGGTTATCGAAGGCGGCTGTAAAAGATGAGTCTGTTCTTATTTATTTACGGCGCGGCGGGCGAAGTGGAGCGAAGATGATATGAATGATAAATGACCCTCGGAACGCCCCCCGCGCCCTCGCCCCGGGCGCCATCCGCTCACACGTGAGCGTGCGACGTGCTTTTCCTTTACTGGACTTTTACTTGGGAAAGGTTACTGGCTGGATACACGGGTAACTCGAGATCTGAAACTTTTGTTTTTGCGTGTTCTTTTTTTAAAATTAGACTTTTTTAATCTTCAATAATTCAGTGTAGGTACCTAGCGCTCAATTTTGTTATGCGTGACATTCCGTTAACTCGAGATCTGAAACTTTTGTTTTTGCGTGTTCTTTTTTTAAATGAATTCAGTGCTGCTCTACATTTTTGTTATGCGTAACGTTTTAGGGTTTCCCAAACAAGCTAAAATATCGCTCGGTTATACCTTGAGTTTGTAAAAACGAGCGATATTTACAGCAAACAAAATTTATTAAATTAAAACCATTGCAAAAATAGTATGCGTTTCTAAAATCACGGAAATGAATATTAATTTGAATTAAAACAACCTACTAGTGAGATACTAAATAGATTATCTGTCTATCTAATATCATCAAATTCCTTCAAAAACCATGCATTAATTTAGAAGAAGGTAGGTAGACAGAAACTATGTCAGGTAAATGAAGGAAAGCAAGTAAATAAAACCTGTCTCTCTACATCAATCTTAAGTCTAGTCGGAGTCATCCGAGCTAAACGGATTTTTTTTCAAGCCAATGGCCGCGCTTCCACACGCGTGTCGTTCAACCTGATTGGTCAACACTTTTTGTTCCATTTTCAAATCCTTTGTTTTTATTGGTTGACACTTAGCTAAGACAAAAGGGGCGACGCTATGTGTGCGTGTGATTTAGTATCATGGTGTAGTTGTTATGTTTGTGTGCGTTAAGAAGTAGGGGTTCGCAGTGTAGTGAACTAGTGAATTAAAGTAACATAGATTCGTATTTACAGAAGGTAACTAAATGTCAATTGTGTGTGAATATCGAGGTATTCATAGCTATCGATAGTAGGTGTATATAAAAAAATAAGTTCAAGAACTAATACCCGACTCCTACCTAAACACGCTCTAAAAAGTAGGAAACAAGTAATTTTCTCCGCTCTTCATATTGATAGAGATATGTTTACGTGATCATAGATACAAACACGTCAAAATCATAACCCTCCTTTTTGCGTCGCCGTCGTCGGGTTAATATGGATAAAGCATTACTAAATAAGTATTCAATAATCTATAGATTTACTATTGACATTTAAAGTTGTTTGCAATCTAAACCTTTCAAATAATGTTAGCCCATGAGGTAGGTAATTTCAGTTAATTCAATAGCCCTTTTAGTAGGTAATTTTAATACAATGACAAAATACAAAATTATGAATTTTCAAATAAGTACTTACCTAATAAAATTTATGTTTTATTCGGTGTTACTTACTAAAATAATGTTTCGAATTTGAAAATTCTGGAAATCGTAAACAAAGATCTGGTTATTTTAAAGTAGGTGCCTAATTACTGCACCTATTAATGCTATCGAAAGAAAATCCTAACAAAAATATTTCAGTAAAATATCTACAGCATTACGCAGTAGGTAGGTATCTGTATTTCCTCAAAAGTTTGGCTATAAAATCGAAAAAAAAATCAAAGAGAACTAGCAATTTCAGATATTAGAATGCACAAACTCTTCACTTTTACTAGGTACCTATATTAGTATAGATAGATAAAAAAATCCCCAGACAATCACACCAACTACATGGCCCCAAAGTAAGCATAGCTTGTGTTATGGGATACCATATAGCGAACTAGGGGGAACCTAGAATATAAATACATAAATAGATAAACACCCAGACACGGAACCTTTTTTTTTTTTCCTTGTTCCGTGCGGGGATCGAACCCGCAACCACTGGCGTCTGAGGCAGATAGGTTTACCCCAACGCCAAAGTGGTCGTCAATAGAATAGTCAATACATACTATACATTAGAATATTTAAGGGAACTGACACAGGACCTATCCAAAATCATCCATATACAAAACTTTGATTGATAATCAACTACGACCAACTACAAACAATTGATTCCTAGATATGACAAATGAAAGTGAACTTCGTTCGGCCTCGAAACGTCATTTGTCCGAACCGCCAAAGTCACAAGAAGTGACGGAAAATATCCAAGTTCTGTAGGAGACGCAGCCTATGATTAATGATAGGGATTATTCAATTAAAGGCAGGTGAGGGTGGGGGGGGGGGTTGCTTTATCTCTGGCCGGCTACTTCAGACTACCCCCGGATTAGGCTTAGTTTACGTTTCCGGGCGAATTTGTCTTTTTAGCGTCTCGATTTCCTTTTAATTGCTTGTTTGAAAATAGGTTTTGTTGACGTTTTTTTTAATTAAGGCTTTTGAGTTTTTTTTTAAAGGAGGTTTTGTTTATTTTTAAATCAATCTACTTTTCTTCGCCGTATGTACCTACCAATTAAAGATACCTGTTTTTTACTTTAAAAATTGTATTTTAAACATGTTTTTTTTGTGAATGTGGTTTAGTAAGACTCAACGTTAATCAACAAACATCAATGAAATAAAAAGAAACAATATTAATTCTGAGCTTCCGTCTCGGTTTTTATTGGCATAAATCGAAATGAAAAAAATAGTATTTACTGGAGACGATAAGTTCTATCACATTATATTTTCATCAAAAGAGATAACAACTATTAGAATGTTTCATGGAATTTCACCGCTTACATTCGACCGCGCCGCTCCCATTCGCTACTCGGGAAGGTTCGTAGGTAGGTACCTACTACAGTATTAAAGTTTGCTTGTATTACCTACCTAGTTTAGTGTCGAAACACCGCTTGCGACTATCAGACGATTATTCACCATTATGCAACGAAAATAAGCTTAAATAGTATTCAGGAAATTATAATTTAATCCGCGTTTTATTACACGGGGATTGGATTATGTAAAAGCTGTTTTAGAAACTTGTTTTTATGAACCTATGTAAAGCAAGCTAGCTTTAAATAATTATTACACTGAAATTGAGATTTTTTACCAGCAGAACAAGGATCACTCTATAGTGATTTTAACTCTTCGAGATCTGACAAGATATATGATATGTATAACTAGTAGGTACTTTGTATTTCCTAACCTTTACATGATTACATTTTTTTACTTTTTTTTAACAAAGTGGTAAACAGATAACATTAAAAGTTAGCAGGTAAAAGCAATCGTCCATTCGTGTCTCTTGTCATCGAGCATCGATGGTGCTTGAGCCGAGCTATTGAAGTGCCGAGTGCCGTGTACGCTACGAGAGTGTAGAGCTGGCAGCATGTTGCCAACATGCACACTAGTTCATATTCAGAATTATGATGACACTGAGTTTTTGGTATTACCAGAGGTATACTATCTATTATGGATTTACTTACTCAAAAATATGAGTTTTTCACAAAGAAAATTAGGTAAGTAAACAATGAAATTATAAATAAATACTTAAACAATAAATTACGAACCCTTTAATATAAATAAAAGCATAAAAGTTAATGTTAACATTCAAATTAATAACCCAAAAATCCCTGGAAACCCTTTACCCGAAAATCAGGAGACTGGTAAAAAATGTATATTTTCAAACAAAACGTCCATTAACCGCGATCTGGCAACCCCATCCCTTCCGCAGGATTATAATAAATGGGGCAATAATGGCACAATATAATATTAACACAAAGTTAAACGCATTTTTACTTTCCCGCCGAAGCTTCAGTGCCACTCCGGTGAACATGGCCGACCGACGCCATTGCGCCTCTTTACAGGCTCGTTCTCAAAAAAATGGCTCCAGGAATAAAATAAATCGCAAATATTTATCAAAACGCAGCCCCGCTTCGAATGCGGGCTGAGGGATGTGGAGAGCGCCACTCGATATTTTATCACGACGCTTGATAAGATTAAACGCACCTTTGAATAAGTAGAGATTTTTTCCGGTACATAGGATAGAAATATAGGATAGGAAATAACGTTTGATCTAAATATTTTGTGACATCTATGTAGGTATCGTCACCATTGTAAAGATTTAAATAATTTTAGTACAAGTTTTATTAGTGACAAATGCAGATTATGATAGAGTTGCTTACATCAACAATGATGATATTTAATATAACATTATTTCGTATGTTTTTTGGTTATCTTTAAAATATCGATAAATAATCTTTACATCTCTAGGTGTAAGTTGTACGCCCGGCGGACATTTTGTTTTACAACGCGAGGTTGCCTTTTCCAGAATAATGTCATGAAAATAAATTTACACACATCCCCTGAAAACATTTTTATAAAATCTCATTCATATTAACTTTAATTTTTCGTCGGTATTTATATCAATATTCATTCAACATATAATTTCAAATTATTTCAAAATGTCAAATTTAGAACAAATACGAAATGTCTAATTCCTAATTCAACCCGTAGCTGGGATATAAGTTTCTCAGAAGTCAGGTAAGTTATAGGTTGCCTACGAATATGACCTAGTTTCATAATGCGGACTTAAGATCGTTTTCTCTCAATGATTCTCAGAAATAATTTCTGAGGTGTGAAATAATTACTTGTTATATTTTTCATTAAAGAGTAGGCACCGCCGCGCCGGTTCAACACGGTGGCGTCAATTTCTCCTTTTATTACCTAGTCCAAAGAATAAAAATAATAAATAAATAAAATCCCCAGACAATCACATCAACTACATGGCCCCGAAGTAAGCATAGGTTGTGTTATGGGATACCATGTAGTGAATCTACATGGTATCCCATAACACAACCTATGCTTACTTACTAAGGGGGGAACCTAGAATATAAATACATAAATAGATAAACACCCAGACACGGATTTTTTTTTCTTGTTCCGTGCGGGAATCGAACCCGCAACCACTGGCATCTGAGGTAAGCAAGTGGTCAAGTAAGCAATCGCCAAAGTGGTCGTCAAGAATCTTTGGACTATGTAAAAACCTTTCTTTGTGTTTTTTTCTGTGGTCTACAATAAAGAATAAATAAATAAAAGGAAATAAATAAATTTCGAAACTATTATTTTTAATCGTAACATTTAATTTAACTTCAAATGATGATTATTGACAATGAGGTCGAGGATGTGTTTTAGATCAAGATAGAACTAGCTCTTCGTAAAATATCATCTGAACGCTGAACGGCTGATATTTGATTGCAGATTGTGGGCACGAAAAGTGGAAATCACTAAGTAGTCAATTACAATTAAGTAGACGACCGGCTGGTGTAGCGGTAACATACATTGCCTTCTATGCCAGAGGTCCTGGGTTCGAATCCCGGCGGCGGCGGATATTTGTGTGATAAACACAGATATTAGTCGTCAAGTCATGGATGTTTATATGTTTATTTAAGTTTATTCTAATAAAAAATATGTATTTATTCAATATGTACCTATGTTTATATATTTCTTAAGTATATCAGTTATCTAGTATCCATAACACAAGTTCTTTAAGAAACTTAATTTGGGCTTGATAATGTTGTGTGAGTGTCAGAAATATTTATGTATTTATTTAATTGATAACTTGGTAATTACTTGGAGCATAGGTATGCATAGGTAGGATTAACAAGTTCGATTAGACTAGATACTTCTGCATTCGATATCATCTATGTTTGACATTTTTCGCATTAATTGGCTCAATAAGACTAAGGATCATAAAAGGTACTTCTTTATACTGCTGTCCGAAAATCTCCCATACTGAGATACTAAACCGAGAAGCGATATTGATGCTACTAACTATTTTCCTACAAAATGTCAATCCAATCAATCAGAAATCACTTCAAATAATATATTGAAACAAAAATTTAATTATTAATAATAATTTAGCTTTAACCGCAATGTGAAAATAAAAAAAAGCAAATACAACCATAATGAATTGTTCGCGTGCGGTGCGGGGGTGCGTTACGCGTAGAGCCGATGCATTAGTACCATTTCCGGGGCCGCCCTGGGTTTAACTTAAAATGCTTCTTAAAGCAATAAACATTAACTTAGGATTCGTCTGTGGTATGAAAGGTCCTGAGTTCGAGACCAGCTGAGTCAGTTTGCCAAACGATCTTCTCGAAAAACACGGGTCTAGGTTGTATTTTAGAATACTTCCCCTACTTTTGCTAGTTATGTATTTTCCAGAACGCTAAAAAGCTTACTTGGGATTATTTTATAGTTAAACTAGGTGACCCGGCAAACGTTGTTTTGCCATATAAATAAAAAAAAATAGATGTTGGCCGATTCTCATAGATACCGGATAAGCACAAAAAATTTCATCAAAATCTGTCAAGCCGTTTCGGAGGAGTATGGCAACGAAAACTGTGACACGAGAATTTTATATATTAGATAAAATATCAATAAGAGCTGGTATACATTATTTAATAAAAGAAATGCCATTATTCTATTTTACAAATATTTTATCAAATTTAAGAAGATGTTAGCTCTGAAACAACAGCTTAAGTAGTTTTCTTAATTGTTGATACACTTACAAAAAATATAAGATTTTGGATATCGCGCAAATACTCTTCACGACTTCGTTAAACTCTGGACAGGTTTTTGATCAGTTTCATTCGAGTAAGTGTACCAAAGAGTTCCAACTTTTAACAAACTTCTAAGACATAGATAAAACTGCCAGTGTCAGATCAGTCAGCTACACTACTTAAGTCCTGATTTTAAAAGTAAAATGAATAGATATCTCGTATGTAAACGTTTTACACGTCGTAATAAACACTTTACAATTACGTAAGAGGATGGCTTATAAAATAAATAAGAATGATAAAAAAAAAGAGAAAACGTGTCATATACAGTGTGTCCGGTCACGACCTAGCGATAATTTAAGGTTACAAAATATACCTAATTTCATCGACAAAAACACCCATATATTTAAGTGAAAAAAATTTACTGTTTTTTATATTTTTCTTAACATATTTCAAAAACTAGCACATTGATACTATTTTTTTTACTACTGTCCTAATACTCAAGGATATTACTTACAAATTGACGTTAAAATTATTGTTCTTAATTGCATAACTCGAGAGTTAGGGCTGTTTGAACATGACCCTTTTGCGAGGATCATGAATGTAGTGCGCTATTAATTTATCTAACAAACATTTATCTTCGATACCTGAGCTGATCAAACATAATTTTTTGTCCTACTTATTCACCGCTCTAAAATAATACAAATAATTTTCCGTCCTTGTCACATAAACCATTTTCAATGTAGCAGCTAGAGCTCTACATGGGTTTGGGACCCTCACAAATGGGTCATATTCAAACTGCCCTAACTCTCAAATTATGCAATTAAAAACAATAATTTTAACGTCAATTTGTAAGTAATATCCTTGAGTATTAGGACAGTAGTAAAAAAAATAGTATCAATGAGCTAGTTTTTGAAATATGTTAAGAAAAATATAAAAAACAGTCAATTTTTTTCACTTAAATTAGCATTGTGAAGGTTTTAAGATATTTTGTAGGGAAAATTTTCTATAATGTTTATGTTTATTTGATAGTTGCTATTTCTATCTTTAAAAAAACATTTTTTTTTTACATCTGTAGGATCTTTCTGTCCAGAGAAATCGGCATCTTTCAGCAGAGGTATCTACAAGAATAAAAAAAAAATTAAATGGCGGCCATTCCGACAGGAGGGGAGGTAGACCCCCATATATGGGTGTTTTTGTCGATGAAATTAGGTATATTTTGTAACCTTAAATTATCGCTAGGTCGTGACCGGACACACTGTATATATTTTTGTGTAAAGGAACGGTGCAATGTTACTTAAATAAATAGCAAGGCATGCATATATGAAAAAAATATCTTTATCAACTTTTTCTATCTCTTGTTGAGTTCTTAATTGTGACCACTAACTTTGTTCATTCATAACAATCAGCATTCTTATTTAAATTATCAAAAAATCTCCAAGAATCATTAACACTTCACTGCTGGAGGCTAAAAAAACTTTTTGAAATTTCTGTCATAAGTGACTCTGACGCGGGTAGACATCGCGATAGAAGGGTAGTATTTCCGGTTCCTGTTAAGGGGGGCGTAAGAGCCGGTCCTTTTTGTTGCGATAACCGGAAGCAGAGGGCCACGACGGGGGTAATGTCAGCCGTGAGGCATTTTTAAGTTTTCTAAGACTGTGATTATGAACGTTTCAAAATGATTTGGAATGTTTGTAATGATTTATTTAGGCAAGCCTGCTTAAAAATGAATAAGTGGGTTTTCAAACAATGTTAGTTGAGAACGCGTATAAGTTGAAACTGTAACTATTTTTGTGTCCTATCTAATCAGATGTAGGAACGATCATTTAGTTCGCATTTTGCTTTCATTCAGAAAATGTCATAAACACATCATATAAAATTATAGAATTATCTTGTGCGGCCACAGAGGTAAAAGTTGAAACAATGTATCTAAACGCAAAAGAATCGAATAAAAACATATCTAATCAAGTATCTATCTAATCCTAAGCTTTCAAAAAAAGTATCAAGTTTATTTCACTCACTTCTGATACTATGAAAAAAGAAATAATATGTTATATTTTTACTTATTTTTCATCAATATTTTTATTTTTACTTCATAAGCAGGTATAAACTTGTTATTTAACATCACATTTGCCACATTATTTTGTATCTGCGACCAAGAGTACACAAGACTTACTAGGAACTGCTGCAATCACGGCAAATGGGTACTTTTAGCGCGAACAATAATAATTTTAGTGGCTGCGAGTGGTCGATAATGGCGAGTTTCCGTCTATTAGTCCGGTATTTGCGGGACTTCTGCAAAAGTCCACTTATATCGCTAAAATCGTAATAGTTCCATTAACGATTTTTTTATAAGTAAGTACCTATTAGGTAAGAAAAAAGTATCGATATCAGATTGTATGGTTCCGAGAAACGTAACATGTTTTTTCAGTTTCTTTGGAAGAGTAATAAAAACTATAGGTATATAAATAAGTTTTAAATCTGGTAATTTTTTTACATCAAAAGCAGAAAGATTTGAAAATTATAGACACACAAGAAATATTACGAAAAGTTTGTCCCTGATAATGAGCCCAAATCGACATCAGAATCTCTAATTTTAGGTCACTGCACCATATTCGACATTGCAATCTCTAATGTGAACTGCAATAGCCTCTTTCCATCATAATAATACCTCCAAATTTGTCAAACGTGACATCAGATGGTTGTATAGCCTCTGGTGTTCTGCCTACCCCATTAGGGATATGGGCGTGAAGTTATGTATGTATGTAATCTCTTATGTCAACTTAGAAGCTTCAAAATCAATTCAATTCTTAGGTTATAATGGCAACCAGCCGTCGTTACTAGGCGACGTTCTATTCTGCCAGCATCACGTGATGCGAAATAAAGTAATGGTCAAGTTTGCATGACAAAAAATGTGAGGTACGACGAGGGCCGGACATTGAATTACCTACAACAAATAAGACATAACAGTTAGTACCACCACCAACAGACAAAATGAATAAACCCATGAATATTTGTAACATACAGATGAAATAGAACATTTAACTAATTACATATCTTTTGCCACTTTTCATTTGACGTCTCCAAATGTGACATTAGAGATACTTAAAATTAGCGAATCTAATGTCGAATCGAGTCTATTATGTCAAATGAGGGGATTTCAAACTTAACAGCTGCTAAAGTCTAGCTAACGAAAGTAGATACTGGGGGTTTTGTAAACTTTTTATATGGCAGTATGATAGCATGAATGTCAAAGTCGTTTTTCTGATGCACTGTTGTCAATCGCACGGTTGTTGGTGGTTTTGGTAATTGAGATTTTGGAATTTTAGTATTTGAAAATGAATAAAAAAATAAAAAAAATGATAGCTTCATAAGCAATGTGGTAGTTTCCGTGCTTCGGAGGGCACGTTAAGCAGTCGGTCCCGGGTGCTGTATAATTGTATACAGTAGTCGTTAGGGTTTGTCAGAAGCCATTTCGGCACCCTGAAATATCTGACATCCACCAACCAGCTCGGGCCAGCTTGGTGGATTATGGTCTAAACCTCCTCATCACTCAGAGGAGAGACTCATAGCCCTGAAGTGGGCTCATTACACGAAGTTGTGATGATGATGATAATCAATGTATTAAACAGCGATACCAGTGACTCTGACGATTCATTCCACATAGAATTGCTGGATTCAAATTTTGATTACAATGAATAAAAATAATTATTGTATTTTATTGTTTTATTTTTAAACCTTATAAATACTAGTTGCCTATCATTTTAATAATAATTATACTTCTCATCAAAAAGTAGGACACTACCAATACTGTTATTTTTTACGTTAATTTATAAAAGTTAATCAAGTTTGTTTAATCTATTTATTTCGTACTATTGTCGGGGTTACCACGATGCTGCTTTTTTAATTCGCCAGGTTTCTTCAGTCTCTACTTTCATTTGCCTGATTATAACAACAACTGATTTTGAAGCCTTAAAATTGTAAAAAAAAAATGTAAAAGTAGTATCACTGCTTCACGGCGCAACATTAGTTTAACATGTAGTTTGACTTAAGGACCCAAGGCAGCATAATTAAACGCTATACCCCAGATTTAATTATACGCAAAATCATATTTCACATTTGAACTCGTTTCGGTGTCTTTTCAGATCACATTGTCACAAACAACTGTGAAAAGTATTTTATTTAAGATTATTTATCTCGAAAACGTAAGACAGTATTATTAGTCCTCTACAATATTTAACATTTTCGTTGAAGGAATGCCAGATTGCTGCATTGATTATGTAAACACTTGTTTCCGTCAGTTGCAACCGTCATAAAAAAATTGAATTTAAAATCTCGATAGGTAGCTGTAAACTAACAATCAATTTAGAGTGACTCAATACTGCTTTAAGGCAGTACATAGCTTTCGCTACATCAATTGAAGTTATAGTTCATATCATTAACATATCTTACGTGGATTCCTTTCACCAATTTAAATATATATATTTTTTTTATATTGTAAGGATAGGACGTTTGTCTTCCATGCCACCTGATGGAAAGTGCGCATGAAGACTATGGTGTTACACGTCCATCCACGAGAAACCTATTTACTCGACACTTAAAAGTTCCAAGACTGTAGTAGTCAGGAAAACCAGACGCAGGCAGATTTGTTCCACACCTTGGGAATCCGTACCAAAAAGGAACTGTCGAAGCGTTTTGTTCGACTTCTTCGTAAATCCACTATTATCAAATATTTAAAACAAAATACACACAAATCATTTGTCTACAGCCTATGACTTCTAAAAACATTAGCAGCGTTAGTTGGACAATGTATGCGAGCCATGCAAACCGGAACTCAGCACTCATACAACATGACTTATCCATTTTGCTGCAGCTCGCTTCCGACGCAACCAAGGGGTTAGAAAATAGAAAGTTGCTAGGGTGACCTTTACTTGCGCACTTTTTAAAATTATTCTCGCTTTTCCAGAGTTGAAATGTATGCAAGGGAAACCATTAACGATTGCGTATCGAAGTGTAGAGGAAGAGTGCCGTCTGAAGTGTTAAATACTTTCATATTTCGAAACTTGCGTAGAATGTATTTGTTTTTGTTTTTTAAAAATTAAGGTTCGAATTTTAAAATTTATTTAAATATTTTTAAATGTGCATAGTTTTTAATATTATTTCCCATAATGTATAGTAATATTAAAGGTCACTAAGATTCATAAAATAAAAGCAAGAATTATTATTCATAGCTTGATAAATTTACGATCATTTATCATTCATTTTTAAAAGGGTAAAATAGGGTTGACGGCGGCGCCTGGAGGTTTCTTGGCTATTCGTTTGTGCCCTCCTCGTGAAACTAAAAATGTTGGAAAGTGTGACCTTTTGCCGAGGGGTGGCCAGTGACGGGTTACGTTGACCGATATGCTTAAGTTAAAAAGTCACTTTTCTCTGAAATTGCGGTAGACTTCGTTTTTGATGAATAATAAAATATGCAAAAGTCAATTTTATATTAAAAAGTTTTTTATTTTTGCAGTATGTGAATTACAACGATTTACTGCCTTCAAATATTCCTAACTCATTAATATTGTAAGATAAAAACAGCATTTTTTTCTAACAGCACTAAGTCATTTTTATATCCTTGAAAATATTACGGAACTGCTATGACTTTGTACAAAGACGTGCCTACTCGTAAGTATTATTACACGAGTAGTATTAATATAGCTAGTAGCTAATCTACTATTTCAAAAATGACATAATTTAAAAAAAAGTACCATAAGAGATACTTGTCCTTAATAACTGTATAAAATACTAATATATTTAAAAGAGTAATCTCGGCAAAACAGTGCTACAATTTGGGCACACTTTATGTGCCCAATAACACGGTGTCCGTACTTCCGTACGGTCCAACGATATAACCGTATATCTTCCTTTGTACTCCACTATTTATGGCCATCCTTATTTTTATTTTAATGCTGATGCGACCGGTGCCGCACAGTCTCGACTCCTGACTTAGCTCTTGGACACTAGACTGCAAATTTAGAAGCCTTTAGGTACTCTATTATTCGGAATATTAGCGCCCTTGAAGAGGTTTTATATTTCTAATGAGAATCACGAATTTTGGCTCAATTGTACCTGATTGTGACTGACGAAAGCACACCACGCTCGATGAGAAGGACGATCTAAATTGACGTCTAACTAAATGTATTATCTTTCTCTCTTTATTTTAGCTCAGCTGATGGTTCATGATGGAACTGGCTCTTGAGAAGACATTGCTGATTCACTTCGTGGCCAAATCAGTAATATTTGCTAGCAGACTTTACAAAACGGTCAGTCCCTGATGTTATGTATGATGTTTATCACATTTTTGTGTGAAAATTAAAAAAGTTTCCATAGTTTCGCTATTGAGATTAATAAGGTCAAGAACCTAAGTTGCAAAGTAATATAATTATGGATCATTATTTCAAGGTTTTCAATGTCGTGATATTACCTGTCTTACTAGCGGTCGTAGAATATTTTTTTGTCTATAAAACTTATGGATTCGTTTATACTTTTTACACATAGGTTTGTGATCAGACAGAAATCGTATAATCAAAAATATAGGCCTGTTTCATCACATTACGTGTTTTTAAAATCCAAATATGCTATTAATGCCTAGATTTATCTTTGGAATATTATTTATTTTCTGTAGAGCTTCATGTTTTTCCTTTTATTTTACAATATCTAAGGAAGGAACATAAAATTTCGAGAGAATCTTCTAAGAAAACTTTCGCACACTTCAAGGGTTGCCCCCTTCTGGCGAATAAACAATATTTTACGCTTATAAGTTTCCAATACATGAATTTTATTAACTTTCGCTCCCCACTGATGGATGAAGTGTTATAGTATTTGTTTTACGCATCATCAAAATGCCACGAACAGAAATCGTTGGGGTACCGCTGTTAACGCTTGGCTTACATAGATATACCCTTTTCCTGAACAATCAAACAAATATTAGAACAAAATATTTGCTGACGGGAAAAAGTGTTATATTTTTAAGATGACGCAATCTTTTTATTATTATTTAGAAACTCAAATGATCCTCGCCTACCCTATGTGGTAAATTCAAAACATCAATGAGATCGAATAAATTACGGATATCTTTAATTATTAAACAAAAAGTTTAGGTCTGCTGACATATTCAAATATTCTTTTTTCATATTTTATTTGTATTGAGGATATCTTTAATAGGTTACAAAAATTATGATCATGGACCCGAATAACTAATAAAAATACCTTTGATAACTTGATTTAAAAACATTGTTAAAATAGATATTAATGACCTCCTAACACTAGGCATTATTGGATATGCTAATGACAGCACTGTTGTTGAGAGATATATATCCAATGCGCAAACGAGCGCCCATGAAATCCAGGTTTTGAGAAAGTCTATGATTGTGCGCGTTGATTGGACCTTGCGGAATGTGTCTAATTGGGGCGAATCCAACCTGGTCAAATTCAACGCCTCCAAAACACAAGCGTGTCTATTCTCCGCAAAAAGAGCACCTTTACTTTTACGCCCACTTTCCAGAATGTATCTGTTCCGATCACCGACCATCTAGGGCTTTTGGGCGTCACTATAACGTCCAAATTAAACTTCGGACAACAAATTGAAACCATGGCTAAAACGGCTTCCAAAAAATTGGGTATCATCTCGAAGGTCCGGCGGTACTTCAGCCCTGAACGGCTGCTCAACTTGTACTGCAGTCACCTTTGGGATGGTTCTGCCAAATACCAGCTCGAAGCGCTAGACTCTGTTGACCGAAGAGCCCGTAAACTTAAAAATAACAACAACCTTACAAATAAAAAATTGCAGACGCTGGAGCATCGTCGTAAGGTTGCTTGTTTGACAGTATTTTATCGGCTACAATTTGGTGAGTGTGCGTGTGCTCTTTTTGACCAAATCGAACCCACTTCTTTTTACCATCGGACTACCAGACGCAGACAGAACTTCCATCCCTATATAGTGGATTTACCAAGAAGTCGAACAAAACGCTACGATAGTTCCTTTTTGGTACGGATTGCCAAAGTGTGGAACAATCTGCCTGCGTCTGTTTTTCCTGACCACTCAGTCCTGGAACTTTTAAGTGTCGAATGAATAGGTTTCTCGTGGATGGACGTGTAACACCATAGTCTTCATGCGCACTTTCCATCAGGTGGCATGGAAGACAAACGTCCTATCCTTACAATATAAAAAAAAGATAACTGGAAAATTATTGATAGGTTCAAGATGTGTTTAAAAAAGGCGCCATGCCATGCCTCTTCGTACCGCTCTCGCCACAGATCTCGCACTACACGCTCAGACTGGCAACGATTGGCCTCTCCGTGTAAACCCGGCTTCATTCGTTCGGTTCGTGTAGTGATTCGATTACAAATTTTGTTTGTGCATGACAAGCTTGTGTATTTAATTTACGTGTAGTCTTAATAGTGTTTGTATTAGTTATAAATGACATTAAGAGCTCGGCATATAGATTTTCGATTAGTGTTGTGTAACTATATTTCGAACGATTGTAAGTTATCGGTACCTACCTATTTATTAATATCAATAATCTTTGTCGTTAATGTTCTGGTAATTATTACAATAGAGTATTAATTAGCGCTTGCTTACTTAAGGACATCAATGCTACCTAAATACTTATTTTTTAATGGTTTAAATTTAGAATTGATGAAGATGAATAAAGGATCGAATGGTAAACTAAAATTAACATGCGATATACAGGGTGACTGCTGACAGATTTTAGATACTGAAGGGAACATTCTGTGTTCCATTCTGATCATAATTATGCAATAAAAGTAGGTACTTAATTTTTCACTAGACTTCTCCATAAATAAATACTACTATGTTACTATTTACTTTACATACAACTGAGTTAATCGCGGCACGTGACCTGGCACGCGGATCGCTGCCAACGCTAGCATAACCATGCGTTGCGTAATCAATTCTTTAAATTTTGGTGAAGTTTACTCAGTAAATAATGAAATTTAATTTTTTATACTATTTTTTCTCTTTATGTATGATTTCAAACTATCACCTCATTCAATTTCAAAAGTGACCCACCAGTCACCTTGTATAAAAAAGATCAAACTGTTACTCAATCAAGAGTAAAAAGTCCAGAGGCTTAGTTAAATAGAGTATAAAATATTTTTCTGCAAGATTAAGAACTTTGCTGAGAGAAATTGGCTAAAAAATTCCAAACGAAAATAAAAATGAATTCTAAGAGCAACTTCCGAAAGTTATCGAAGTCCCCAACAATCCATTACACCCGAGTTTCGCAAAAAAATAAACTTGGAACTTATTATTTTGAACGAAAACGTCTTGGACTTTCTACGCCCCAAGTATGTATTATATTAAATAAATATTGATTTTACTGAATGTCTTATAACAGCCATTATTCTTGTAATGTCGTAAAATGTTGCTTTTTTAAAACTTTAAACGGTAAATACTCCATCTCTACACTTTAAATTGGTACTTTGTACTTAGCTTAAATGTTGGTTCTATTTATTTTAGTTACATAAAAATAAAAAATAAACTTGTAAGTTGGTGAAATATTATGTAAAATCTGATATTTATTTTAAAATGATTACATTATCCTCGAAGTAAATATATGAGAATGAATTGAATTATAGCATTTATAGCACATAGAATATGGGTAGTGAAAATAAATTGATGACTACCATAATTCAACTAAAACAGTGTGAATAAGATGAACCTTGGTTGTCTTGGATTTATTGCGTATCAGATTTTCTTTGCATCAAATTTGGATTTTTTAAAGTAAGCTCGTGCGATACCAATGGAGTCACTTAAGACTATAAAATTAGGACTTAATGGAAAAACCAAAGTCTACTCGAAAATCTTTACTAACTAAGTGAACCTTGCTCAATTTTTTACTTAGAACCACCAGGCGTACAAGTCTCAGAATCTCATAAACTAACTTGTTAATAATCTAACTGTTTAAACATATTTGAGCAAAACGGCTGTGTTGAATTTGAGATATTTTTTTATCCCTACACATCTAAAAGGAAACGTGAGATCTATGTCTGCTTCACATCAGTCTTAAATTAGCTTGCAGGGCTTAAAATTAAACATACATTACCTACACGCCGAATAACATGGTTTTTTTCAACAGTTTCGGTGATAGAATCGATAGGAACTGCAAAGAGACCAAAACTTAAAGCTTAGCTGCACCCGGGTGGAGCCTGGTACCACATCAAGTTCATTCAAGTACCTATATTTAAATTGAGAAGCCCTTTTCCGTATAAAATATCAAAAATCAAATCCCCAAAATACCCAAGTACCTATACACCTCAGCGTTTCGAATTGAGTTAGCCACCTGAAAGTTAGCTCGAGATTAAAACCGCCACTTTTAGTGCAGCACTAAACAGCAGACAATAAGTATGTACCGGCGGCGGGCGGCGGCGTCCGGCCTGGCACAAAGGCTTTATGCCACAGTGACACGCTTTTTGCCACTATCTCGATGACGGCCCAGTTGATCGATAAGAGCCTTCCAGGCGGGACCGCTATTGTATCTGTGACACCACGACTTGGATGTGGAAAGTCGTAACCCTAAATGAGGCTCGACGCATCGACTTTTCCAGTCGTTGCAAGTTAATGCAGTAACAAAATAATGGTTTCAATTTTATTTTTTCCTTGAATTTGCTGAAAGAGAACATATTGAGGTGTTTAAGGCTTATTGTTCATTATTTTTAACTTCAGATTAGAGTTGATTAGAGATATCACCTGACTTTGTACACTGAATTATACAAGTTCATATTATAAGGAACTGAACAGAGTTATTAATTCATTCTAGATTAAAAAATCGGAGTTTTACAGGTACTTAAATTTTTCGTTGTTGTTAACTTGAGATTCTGTTTAAAGACAAAAAACGGTCACATCCATTGTGCAATTTGGACTTTGTTTTGCTGTCCTTTGCTATTCAATATTAAATTGTCATATTGCGAATTCTAGTGAAAGAAACTTGGTCGCTACTTAAGCAAATGATTTATTAAAGATAGATAGAAAAGAAGATACAATTACCTTTTTCTTTGCCATTTATTTTAATTAGTATTTTGATCTTCAATTAAACCTATTTTTTAAGTGATCTGCCCAACCTTCATTGGTGAAGTTTGAGTTCAATGGGTTTCGGCGTAGACTTTTGTTGGCTCAGAATGACTACAGTTTGAAGCCTCTTTTAAATGTATCTAACGCTTTTTTTGCACTGAACTTACCTGAAGTAAAAGAAATAAAACTTGTTTTAAACTTTTTTTTACTAGTACACTTGACCATTAAGTATTAAAATTCCAAAGTGAAGGTTAAACACCAACGAAATTAGTACCTAAATAAAATCAATTGAAGTCCCAAAAGAAAACAATTGAAAGTCCTATAGCTAGCTTATAATAGCTAACTTATAAGAGAAATAAAAGAGAAGTTAAATTAAACTCAATGTTTTTCACTTAGTAAATTATGACTCAAATTAAAATAATAACTAATTTAAAAGAAAATGTCTCCAATGTCAAAAGATCCCTTCGCATTTTACCCTAAAAATACGAACAAACCGAAAACTAGCCAGAACTACTTTGAGAAAATTGCTTTTACGATAATATATAACTAAGCATGTGTAGAGAAAACTTTTTGAGGAAGTCCCAAAAGTGAACGTCACATTGTTGACGAAGATCGAACCGTGACGGAGTGTACTTATATAAGTTCTACGTGACATGTGTGTATGTGGCCTTAAGTAAGGCTTGATTTGCATTCATTAGTGATCAGTGATGCGTGAAACTAGTGAGTCACGTGTGCCTCGGAAAAAGTTTATTCAATGATATAGTGCGAAGGTTCATTTACATTTGAGGTGGTTACAACTACTCGTACGTGAATAAGATATTTTGATCCGATCTTCTATTGTTTTATTGGCTTATGCTTTATTAGATAAGTTTATTTTGTGGTTACTTATTATGTTAAAGTAATGTTTAATTAAGTGTTTCTTTTTCTACTATAATTTGATTGTATTTGAAAATTTATCAACAGGAGGTTAATTTTTGTGTGTTACTTTGTAACATCGGTAATGCTGTGCCTACCTACCTGAAATTGTTATTGTAATCTGTTACATCTAGTTTGTGGAAATAGACTAAACAATTCGTACAAAACTAGAATATAGTAATTCCACATGTAATCGTAATAAACGCGTAAACACTCAAAATTTTTTGTTGAATATAATACATTCTATAATATGAATATTTGACAATTTTAAAAGACTAAATTGTCTGCAGAATCGTATGTGGTTATCTACAACTTTTCTAATCTACCAAAAATCTGCTCAAACTCAAAAAATATCTGTACAAAAAGAGAAAAAATATGAATGAAATTTATATAATTCAAAAAGTACTATATAATCCCAAAATGATGATATAACATTCATAATATAACCATTCGATACAACTATCCGTTTCTCATAAACTTTTATAGCAATCAATCTAAAACGTGCCTACAAGGAACTCCTAATATAGGCCACTTAAGTAGATGAGTGACAGAACTCAAAGCCTTACACGGTCAAAAGGGCGAGCGGGGGAGCCTAGATCCGAATCTCCTCACGCACCACCAGAGGGCGCTCAGAGCATCAATACAAACTAATGTGATGGCGAAATAATTTCCTAAAATGCACCGAAACGGGGCACGTTTCGCCAACTTTGAGTAGTTTTCAGAGAGATGTCAATTTATTATATTACGGGAGGATAAAAACGTTCCGCTAGAGCATCACTTCAAATAAATAGGCTGTGTTGGTTTGGTTTAGATATGTCCACTTGTTTGATAAAGGATTGAGGTTTGTGGATGACGCTTTCTTGAGGTTTTACGATTGGTTTATTAAGTTTTTTTTTCTAGAAAAAGTTTTAACAGAGTTTCGTAAGATTAAAACTTTTTGAATCATGTTAAGTTTGTTTTATCATAATCAACGAATGCAGAACATTAAAAAACCAACTTCACGTCAAAACTTTGGTTGAAGTATAAAGTTATCAAGGTAAGTAATCTCCGTACTCGTACATATCTTTTCAAAAATTACTCAATCGATTTCGATGAAATTTATATGGGAAAACTTCTGAAGTATCCTCTGTCATTTGAAATAAGAATATATAAAATCGATTCATAGTTGTCCAAAAAATCGTGTAACAAAGACACAAAAATAAAACAAATAATACACGAATTGAGAACCTCCTCCTTTTTGAAGTCGCTTGAAAATAATATAAAAATATATTTCTTGATATGATGTTTCCGACACCCACACTTTTGCTTATAACGATATTAGAATAGGTATTCAAATAAGTTTACTTTAATAATTAATAAATATATTGTAATAAATAAATAAATAGATAAAAGATATAGTTGGAATAAGTTAAATGAAAGTAGGTCTTACAGAATAATTATACTTGTTATTTGAATTTATAAATAATGCTGCTATGTGCGTGTTGACTGAGGCAGCGCGTCGGGAAAAGTGTAGTAAGGTCTCTTTATTTATTCAAAGGGATTTCTGGTGAAAACTTAAGTACCTACTTTTATTACATAATTATGATCAGAATCGAGTACAGAGTGCTCTCCTTCAGTATTGCAATTTTTTTGATTTTTTGCTGCTAACTGTACTATCTGTCAACGTAAGTACATGCCGCCATTAGATTCCTTTCTTTATTGAACCAAGTTATACGAATATTCTTTGCCCAGTTGTGGACAGAGGTTAACTAACGTTGCTAGTAAATAATTTCCTAATCCTCTCCTTCTATCCAGAACACCGACATAAGTTTAAGCAGGTAATGAATATAAGTAGGCACGTCTATTAAAAATACGTATTTTTAATATTCATTACGTATTTTTAATATAAATATACGTATTTTTAATAGTAGGATAGAGGTATACTTCAATCTTCATTTTCTAAGAACATTTGTATTTTGAATTACATTTTTATCGATTCTTCAATCTTCAAAATGAAACAAGGTACTCAGAAAGTTTCTAAATCAAGACAGCAAGTATGCAAATAACCACCCTATTACAAACTGTTACATTGATTAAACACTCACGGGACCCCAGCGTAGGGGTCGCTTAAATATCAAACAGAGCCCACTTGAGAACTGCAATGACACATGTTAACATATTCCTCACGGAGTTGGAAGCCCAACTACTTGTCATGTGATTTGTTTGTCCCCAATGAACGATTTCATTCAACTCCTCAAGTAAGCAATTTCTACGCACGCAGTTGGCACACTTGAAAATTATAGCTTAGTATCGATCCAAACAGAACTATACCCGCAACAAAACAACTGAAAGCCAACAAGAGTACTCTGAATAACTCCGTACGCTTGAAACTCATTTTGAATCAGCAACGTCGACATCACTCGACACGCTAACTCTCGGACGCACGCAAAACGAGCATTTTTCCGAACGGAACGTCCGCCCTCTCGACGCAAAACTCTATAAAAACATCGAAAAAAATACAGTAACATGGCGTATAATGACAGCTGGTCCACTTGAGAACAAAAGGGGAGAGCTGAGCCTCGTCGAGAAAAAATACACGAAGAATAAAAACAACTGTGGATGTATGCCGCGGAGCGGACCGGCAGCGGCGGCGCCGCCCGCTAATAAATTTGCAATCGAGTTCGATTTCCACATAATCGCGACGTATTCCATTCTATCCTACCCGTTTTTGTTTAATAAAACTCCCGGACGTAATGCCCTTCTAGTGGACCGTCTTTTTATAACGCACTCGAGCTGAAATTAGGTAGTGGCATTCAGAAAACTCGTTACAAATATTGCTATGCGTCTCGCAAAGAATGAAGCCGCATTCGAGTTTAAAATGCGAATAATAATCGTAGCATTCACAGAAATCCGGTGCGCGGAATGCAAGGCGAAGCCGTGTTTTACACGTTATAATTTTTCGGGGAAAGCAGCGGTTCTAGACTAGGTTGTTTTGTAGAGTGTAGGCTCGGTTCAAATGCCGCGCACGGACCATTAGTTGATGAGCGCACGTGCTCGCCCGCCCTACGCTCGCACACCCGCTCCCGTAAAAGTAACAATTTTCATCTAAAATATGAAAATGTTTTGCAGTTTTCCGCTAAAAAATGTTTTTATAAAACTGCCGTTTCCACGCACGATGAATTTCGGAAGTGAAGTTTCATTATGCTGTATCTGTGAATGGAATTTGTATTGAAGTCGAGTATTTAGATGAGGTTTTTAGTAGGTGCTTTGTTTGAGATAGACTTGTAAAAAATGTGCCTCATAGTTCGTAGTTAAATTACCCTGTTTTTAATTCGAGAGTAAAAAATAATGTTGAACAAATCTTTATCTTTCTGAACAAAATTTCATCTTTTAGTTTGTTAATTTGGGCCGGTTATCGGGGATCTAACCCATTTGAAGTAAGTTATCAACGTATCTGTCGAATGGTCGCTTTGATCTGCCAGCCTCAAATGGAAACAAACGCGGAGGGGCTATTTTGGGGTTTCCTTTCAAATCATGTCATAATCAACTTTTTAAAAGGGGTGGTTACTATCACTTAGGCCACTACATTTTTTAGTAGTGTCCCACAAATATAGTCATTTAAAAAAAATGTTACTTTGACACCTTCTCATGCTTTCTTCTTTTTTCTAAATTTACATTGATATTGAAAAAAAATTTGGTTTGTCGGAATCCAAAAAAAATGTTGATACGATCATTTCACCATCGTTGATGAATTTCCCACTAACACTGGGTATGAAATTGATCTTAATATGCTGGTTATAATTACAATAAAATAAAACAGGCACAGCTTTAATTTTTCCTAAATACATTTCAATGATTACTAGTTATTACTAGCTTCCTAACCGAATCCCTCAGAATACTCTCCTGCAAAGCGCTATGTATTTTATATGGATTAATTCCTTTGCTGACAGACTCCCAAAGCACTTTACTCACGGGCCAGAGGTTGCTCGAACTGGATAGAAAAAATCTATAGGTTTTTAGGAATCCAAAATAAATTGATTCGCACCTTTTACCGCATCCTTAAAAATTCAGAGTAAAACAAAGATTTTTGAATTTCCCACTTATTAAACTATTATGAATGTAATAACGGTTACTTGAGTGTTGGTATTCTTATTAAAATAGAATAAAACAAATATATATAGCTTTAATATTCACTAAATACATTTACACGATTACTACGTACTTATTACCAGTTGAAAGGCCTAGCTTCCTAACCGAAACCCTCAGAATACTCCCCTGCAAAGCGCTATGTGTTTTATATGAATTAATTCCTCGGCTGACAGACTCCCAAAGCATTTTACTCACGGGCCAGATGTCACTCGAACTGGACAGATCAATTTGATGATTGCAAAAAATACAGCCCGTTTGATAATATGGCTTCTGGTAATCATTCGATTTGGGTTTTACAAGCTTATGGTTCGGGTTAGATTTGGTTTTTAATATATTTTATTGGGTCAGGAAAAGCTTGGAAATTTGGCTTCAGTTTGTTGAGACTTAACCAACCAAAAGCTAGTTGGTATAGAACATGCTTTTCAATGACGTTTAAAACTATAAACTTTAGAAAGATTAGATATTTTTTTTAAATAAACACTTATACGTACTGTATACGAGAATGTTCGTATAGATACGTGGATCGCTATTTGTTCATTTTACAAATGAAAAGGCCACGACAGATTCAAATGGAAATTTCTGATGTGTGATTTTTTATTTTTTGGTTTCATATATATACGTAAACTAAAAAATATGCTTTATTTTACAGTAGGCAGCCAAAGCCAAAGATATATTTAAAAAGTAACTTTCATCCATTTCAACAAACTTTTATCATATTAATAGAAATTAAGTATTAGTATACAGGATAGTTGTTAAAAATAATAATGGGCACTATTTAGGATGCTATAGAAGATATAGGTAGGTACTATATGATGAAATAGTAAGTAAAAGACACTGCCACATACGAAACTCAGATAACTTTTTTCCTACTTATAAACTACACCCTATATAACTACAAAACAAACATCGAAAACATTTCTCCAACTAAATCACGATAATAATTCCGTGGTATCTGTCATCTTTCGTGACATTTCGCGTTTTTCGATCTACCCGCAAGTGAAACAAGTGATGGAGGGTAGATACTGTCAGACGAGGATGACGTGTTTAATAAGTGATATCAGAGACTTGTGAAGAGCTGGTTAGGAATACGCATATTTATATACAAATTGAAATTAAATGATGTAAATTATCTATAAGTTTTAGCTGTGAAGGGTTGGCAGGGAACAAAAAGTCTTTTCGCATCTAGATAAGGTTTTCTGAAAAGGAAACTAATTTGAGTGACATCCGCCTTAAAAGACCACTCTAGGTTTCTTATTGCCACTCTTCATATAAAATATGCCGCCAAATATCACTGCTATGTTGGTAACGTGTTCTGGTGATGTTCCTTAAAGAGCTAGTGCCTTTCTAAACCCGTGTACAGTCTGCAACAATCTAAATGCTACAGGCTAGACAATATCCTTTGTACGAAAGAGATCATTTGATTTTTCATGATCCTTGTAAATTTACAATATTTTAGTTTAAAAAATGCATGCATATTGTATGTGCGCGGGAAACTGGGTGGTATACATAATTATGTTGCAGACTGTACATTTATCGATACTTACTTTTAGTAAAGAGTAAAGTCCATGGCGGGTTTCAACCCCAACAAATTAAAATATTGTGAATTTACAAGGATCATGAAAAATAAAATGATCTCCTTTGTAGCATATGTACTGAATTCGATAACTTGAAAAATATACCTAGTTTCTCTTTGGTTTTATGTGTATTTTTCTTATTCAACTATGTGTTATTTAAAAGGAGATTACAATCAATCTCCTTTTGTATCAGAGATTTAGTAAACCCGAAAAAAAAAAAAGCAATATTGTTAAACTTGATGGCATTGTAACTGCATATTTTTATTAAGATTACGAAAAAACTAAATTAAAAAAAAATCTCATTCCATTTCGATTTTAAAATCTTCTATAATGTAGGTACATATCTATGCGCTAATTATCGATCTGCTTTTAACTATAGGAATACCTATCTTGATTATACTCACTCTTAATAATACTCACTTTTTACTCCTATTCTTTAATTTAAAATATATAGTACTAGTTTCTCGTGGTCTTACCTGTATGAATCTCGATCCAGCCATACAGGCCCAAAAATGGTAGGTATCCTTTGTGTTAGACTGCCCGCTTTGTTATTTTATGTTTAATTTTTGTGCGAAATTTAATCTCGATCCATAGAGCCGAGGTATATGTACATTAGTCATCACAAACTTTCATTTTTGTAATATAATTTCAACTACTTGTAATAAGTAAGTAGGTACGTCAATATAACTAAAAAGTAAACATATCACTATATTTATGAACAAACTTTAAATTTATTAGCATTTTAGCAAATTTAGGTCAAGTTATTCTATTTTATGTTAAATCATAAATCATACTAACATTATTAAATTAGTGTTAATATAACTAGCAGAACAGAAATAAATTAATTCAAAATTGACAATAACATCTTTGTGTGACATTACATGCACATTCTACTTCATATTAAACATAAAAAATCAAACTTTAATTAAAGTTGGAATAATTTTGTATGAATTTTAATTATTATATAAATAATAGAACATTACACTATAAGTTTTTAAGAGTATGTACCTACATTATAGAATAAAACACTTTTTAACCGGATTTATCGCGTATATTTACATTTTAAATTTTGACTCGACGTTTCGGTGTCTTTGCAGACCCCGTGGTTACGAGCGACAGTCGTTTTATTTAATAGTATGAATCGCGAAAACTTAAGACAATATTATACATTATAGAAGTTTTTAAAATTGAAATGGAATGAATTTTTTTTAAACTAACAATGAAAACGGATTATTTACTATATTCATATTATATGTATGTATATATCCATACAGTAAATAAGCTATGTAGCTCTAAGTGTACTTTTTTTGTTTTTCTAATTGTCCTTATTTTCTCAAAAACGTTGCCTGGAAGAGATTATCTTTTGATAAGAACCCCACTACTCACATAAACACTAAAACTAAGAACAAAAAGTAAATTGTTACATTACAATAATTTACTTTTTGTTCACTTTGTTTTTTATTATACTTAAAAATAAATCCATTTTCAGCTTAGGTTACTTTAATAAAGGGTACAAAAGGCGGCCTAATCGTTCTAGAGCTACCTCTTCAAGACAACCTCAGTTCTTCGTAAGTATTTATTTCCTAAATGTTATCTCATACTAAGACAATCATAATTTAATCAACTTTTTCAAACTTTCTTCGCTGCTATAGAGATAATAATCATTTTAAGACACTTTCGAACAGAGTCTATGATTCTTATTTCAATTCCTTATTATCTTTGAAATATCAGACAGTACGACGCAAGTGTCATGTCAGCCGGTCCAGCCCCTACGGAACCCGGATCTGATATCAGCCGACGACGTGCCCTGAATTAATCCCTCTATATGACACAACAATAAGGAACCGCATATATCTATATATGTATGCTAGTATTAATACAGGATGCTCAGTAAGATGATAGGAACCGTCTTGCGATATTATTCGGACGGATTTGAGGATAGGCTCCGGCGTCCGACGATGTATTTCTCTCCCTGTGTTTATGATGTAGGTATGTGCATATGTATGGAAACCTCTTGTTAGTTCTATTTACTGAAGCATGATGAAGTACTGAAGTGTTGGAACGTAACAGTAAGTGCTTGTTTTAGGTGTTTTTTTATGAAATCGCATTTTGTGACTTTCCAAAGAAACCAAGTAGGTATGTACTAAAATCATTGATTCTTAATAATTTTAATTTAATAACAGCAAACAAACTCGTCAATTGAAATAAAAAAATATTGCATAAATCAATGAATGCACAACTCTGACGATGCCTTAGAAAGGGGAAGTGAAACACAAATGAAAGCTACGATAAAAGTCGCTAAGAGACATGATAACATCGCACTGGAGTCGATAGCATGCGACCACTGCCCCTATCGCCCCCATCGACTCGCCAATAATGACTCTACAAATCGTGACGGAAATTGAAAAGAAAAAACTTCCCAAACGACAGATCTTATCGAACCACCTAAACGCTCTCGTAAAATATTAATAAAACATCAATTTTTTCACCCAAACCCACATTAAAGTTCCATCCCGTAGGAATTTATTGACAATTACGTATCAATAAGTGGCAATAAACGCACAATGCGGTACCGTCAAAGATTTGAATGTCAATTGTACACAATTGTGTAATTCTGTTTTCGTGGAGGCTCATTTTGATTGTGACGCCAATAATACGATTATTATAAGTTGACTCTTGGCCGTCCGAGTTCTTTGTCATATTTTATTATTATGATAAACATGAGTAACAGGACATTCAGGGAACCATTGTTGATTCATTAGTGCCCAGACTTTGTTTCCGGTATCGTCATTTAATCGATCATGATACGTCATATTAGGTTACTGTACTGTGCGGTATTTTATGCGAAATGATGGTAACAAAAACTTCACATGAGAGATTAAATCATGGCGTCGACGTAGACAAATGTCGTGAAGGAGAATTAATAGATTAAGAGGAGAGTGGTAATGTCGTGAACCGCTAATAAGACGGGCGCGCTTAACCTTATCTCCGATCGAGGAAGTCTAAAAAACGGCAAGGGGCTTAAGGGACCGAGACGAGGCGGGGAGGGCCGCAAGAACAAGAGCCGTCACTGAAATAGAGATAGATGAACAGTGGGAAATGAAATTCTTTGTGGCATCGCGGTCCCGCAAAAAATGCACAGATTAGATTTTTCCCCTCGCTCACTGCCGGGTAGATGGGGGCAATGATTTTTTACAACATTTCGGATATATATTATGACTTTTAGTGCGACGATTCCACGAAAAATCTGGCGGTTTGAGTGTTTTAATTTCCTTCATTCGGGAATTTTATGATGCTGAGTTTTCATTAACACATTCTACAAAGCTTTGACTTAAATATTTATAAAATAAAATATTTTTAAGGTGTTCTGATGTTTAATTTAAATTTTTGATTTTTATTAAATGAAAATCATGTTTATTTGCTTTAAAAAAATATTATATTCGTAATGTAGGTTTTATTTCTACGAAACTTAGTTTATTCTAAATACAAAAAGATATTAAATAACTTTCAAAACATAATCAAATTGAAACCATAACTAAAAACATCATAAATGAAATGCATTTCAAAAAATTGCAAACATTCAAGTATCGCAGAATTTCATCTCAAATCCCGGCAAGAGATTGCAAACAATGTCTCGAGGTCGGCAAATTGCTCCGCATCATAGACATACTTATGCCATGGATTACGGAACCCTCGGTAAAAAACAAGTGGGCTTTCAGTGTCCCAATTGTGGCACATTTACATTGATTTTATGTCACGACATGTGGCTGAGGGTTAACGGACAAGTTTTGAAGATTTGTGCTAAATTTGAAAGTATAATCTAGGATTACTTTTATGTATCGAAAGTATGTTCCAGTTCTTAATCAAAGTTCTGATTAAAACACTAGTTTTTTTTTATTTAAATTCTATGTAGAAAATACGGTTTTGTAAGTATCAAAACTAAATTACATCATTCTCTTGTTTTTACTGTTAAACTTTCTAATTCATTTTCTTTCATTTCACTGTTAACTCTTCAAGTAACGCACTAAAAACGTAAAACTTTGGCCATAAACAGCATTCTTGGACTATAAATTACCTCATTAGCCGTAGACAAGTTGCCTGCCCAAGAGGAAGAGAGGGGTCCATTTCCCGAAACTAATTACCAAACACGATAATTAAAAAAACAGATTTCTTCCCCGGGACTAAGGAATGAAGAAAATAAAGAAAAATGCAAAGTGTCCTGTAATTTCCATAACAAAAACCTTCGTTTTTCGTATCACCTAAAATAACCATTGTCTCGCTTACATTTTGTCCGTTATATTTTATTTTCGCTTTGACGTGTCTCATTTTCATTTTTATCTCGACGTCACGGTTTAATAAGATATGCAAATTGAGGAATCTTAACTGGTCGGTCATAACGCTGATATTAGAAAAAAAGTATCAAAACATATCATCAAATATATCAAAAGTGCAACCAAAACCCCAAAATTTAATTAACTTCTATTTACACAACTATTTTACATACTTATTAACCGACACCCTCCGCGAAATCGAATCAGGCGCTAAACGCAGCGTATTAAAAGTGATATCGTCAGAAAGGGTCGCTAAATAAATAAGTAGTCCTCATATGGTGGCAGCATAATAACCGTCGGTAAACAGCATCAGAAGCCGTGAGATAAAATCGTATTGCGTTGTCAAAAATAAATGAATCCTCGGATTAGTTGGGGCAGTGCGAGCGGCAATATTGTACGTGCGATGTGGCGCCCGGCGAGGGACTCTAATAAGCCGCTCAACGTGGACGCCATTGCTTTTTACATTTTCTGGAATTATTAGATTTTGAAATTGGAATTGTTTTTTCTTTTAATTTCTTTATCGGAATTAGAAAGTTTTTGCGGTGTTTAGTTTGTTATTACATATGATATTCAGCCTGTTCATTTATAGATGCTTAGATAGTGACTAAGAAGGCTTTATTATTTTTGATTGCTTTTTTAAATGTGATCAGGCGTCTTCACGCAGAGCTTAATAAAATATAGAAATTTTGAGGCCATAAATATATCTTCTAATTTCTTTAAAAAAAATACGAAACCTTATAATTTTTATAAATTTATATTTTGATTTACTTATGAAGTAGCTTTTAGAGGGTAGAATAAAACAAATACCTACAAACACTTACGTATAATATAGAAAACAAATACAACTGTATTTTAAACAATATTAGCGACCATGGTGTATTGAGAAGGAAGATGCAGAGTTTCCTATCGCTTAGACAAAATATCCATTAATATTTTGATTATGGTTATGGCATACCATGTAGCAAACTTAGTGGGAAGAACTAGAATATAAATAAATAAATATTTCTGACACCACACAACATTATCTAGCCCAAATTAAGTTTCTTAAAGAACTTGCGTTATGGATACTAGATAACTGATATACTTAAAAAATATAGACGCATACCTATTGAATAAATACATATTTTTTATTACAATGAACTTAAATAAACATATGAACATCCATGACTTGACGGGACTTTTTCTTGTTCCGTGCGGGAATCAAACCCGCAACCACTGGCGTCTGAGGCAGACGGGTTTACCCCATAGCCAAAGTGGTCGTCATAGATATGAAATAAAAATAAAATGAAACATACGAACACGAAAGCTTATATTTTTTTGCCAAACTACAAAACTATAAACTCGTAAATAGATTATGATAGTCGATTTCTTTGTCGGCGAAAATCGAGTAAGTGAGCTGAAGAGATAAACTACTCTACTCGTTTTCTTGCAAAGAGAGGGCTCAGCGACCGGCTCCGCGGTTTATTCCGAACGAATTTGCTATTCCGATCGAATTTGCCAGATACGAATGTATATCTATTAGATCTTGAATACCTAGAAACGAGTATGTGAGTTCGGAAGCTGTTGAACTACGATAAGTTGTTTAAACCACTCTGATTCTATAAAAATGCAGGACAAATGTAAATAATCATCGACTGTTTGAAATATACAATATTGCTACATCATTATATCTCATTAAAATAAATAAGCGTCGCTACTCAAAACGCAACTTAAATGTGACACTCAAGCCGCTGAAAATGATCGTAATTTATCAATGAGGCGTCAATTGATCGTTCGGGCATTTTTTATCGTATTTGCGTATAAATAGTGGCATCGAGTCGCGCCGCGCCGCGCTAATGACACGGAAAATGACATCTTATTTCGTCGAAGAAAAAATCGACATCGTTCCGAGTCTGCATGAATATTTTATAGGCGTGTCAACAGCAAAATGACAGGTTTTATCGTTTGAAAATTCGACGAAAATTGCTCGAAATGACGCGTCGATATTTTTTATTTAGTGAGAGCATCCTTCCGCCAATCAGCGCTTCTCATTGTGGCCGCACAATGAGATCGCTCCCTTGGGTCTCGATTCTCGCGTAATTTTTATTTATGCGCAACAGTTATTTGTGTTCGTAGTCATTTTGTTTCTTATATCATTATGGTAGAGTTTATATCAAGAAAACAAATAAACGTGAGCATATTCAATGACAAATTGTTCTGTTTAGGTTTAGTGTATGAATTACGTTTGAGAGCCTTTTATTAGTGAAACATCAAACAATCGTTCTAAATCCATTTCACGACGCTTTCGCTCAAAGGGTTATTGAAATATGGCAGCTACAAAGATCAATGGCAAATTGGTAGAATCGCATAAATATCTTTATTAATCTGTTTAATTGGTTAATTGGTAACATTTCGACATTGTCGTGTGTAGCGACGTGAATTAATGAGAATCGTCTGACAGCTTTGATCGACGCGGCGTTACGCGTCGGCGTATGTACCTTGTACTTACTGAATACTTACTACGTACTTGCTGAAAGTCAACACGTGTTTTGTGTTTACTTTGTAATGATCCGATTATAAGCACCTATATACACATATACTATTAGTAAGTAGGAAAAATAACCGCCAAAAAATAAGTAATTTTGAGTCAATAATTACTGGTACCTGCTGGTCCTTTAATTTTAATTTACCTAATTTTATATTTGTTTCGAAAAAAATCTTTTATGTGTGGGACAGCCTAGGTTAATAAGAATTATTTACCATTTTAAATCGAAATAAAAATAGACAGACCACCGAAAAGTGGAGTTAAAATTCTATCAATTTATTCTTTATCGTACATATCATTGCGAGATACTTATTTACAATACGACACAGGTTACAGAGTACAAATTCCGGCCTTAATTAATAAAAAAACAGAAAAATATAGAATCCAATGGTCGAATATGAGAAAACGCAATAAAATGGAGAAATATTTATTTCTGACTGTTTGTTACGTACATAATAAAAAAATCGCATAGCAACGTATTTAATTTATTATTTAAATTCAATATTTACAACAGGATCAAAAAGCAGCTTAAACTCTAAAGCAACACAGTACACAGGAAAATAAGTTCCCGCAACATCAAAGCCTTGTCGTAAAAGCTGGAATCTCCTCAGCACAGTGTGATCCGTAAGTCGCGACATATTTCGTAAATTTGTACCCTACGTAGGGTGCCCCCCACCTGTCGTAAAGATAAGCCTGAGATGTCGCGTAACGGCGCCCTAAAATAACTTCTTACTGCCTCCGGAGTCGTAACCGTGAGAGCCCTATTTTCTTACATTTCGATCGGGTTTTATATACCGCTTATGTAGAGTGGATAGGAAATAAAAGTGGATACCTCATGGTGAATACAAATTAAAAGATTTGTTTTATCATTCACTGAAATCACAAAGTTATAAGTACAATAACAAAAATCATCTTTTGAATATATTTGTAAATAACGGAGCCCTAAATAGGTACTTCGCTTTGCGACCGGAGTTCAGCTCATTTCATGTTTATTTGTTGAATTTAAGTTGCTAGCGACTACTCTTGATACGTCTCCACACACGATCCCTTCAGATAATGAAAAGATCTCGTATTGTTTTAAAAATCTGGGGGAGCACCATCGATTTCACAATCACAAAATGATTTATTCTCATCCAAAAGCGAGTTTCGTCCCCAAAAAAATAACCTCAAACAATAACACAGCGTTTTAAAATGCAACACGATTAAAATTTCCCGCCCAAACAAATCCAAGTACTCGAAACCAATTCTGCCAACATTCAAGAGACGTAATACTGTGTGGATTAATTAAGGAAGTGATTACCCGATCGTACATTAGCCACACGCGTGGAGGAAATTGCTCCACAAAGGATATTCCACCATTTTCCCCGATTTAAAGCAATTCACGGATTTTGATTAAAACCCCGCTGTTACCAGCTAGATTATTCCCCCTTTCGTATCAAAGAATGGAGTAAGACACCAGAAAATGAATTGTATTTCTTTGGGCTATTGATTTTTTGAGTGTGTTTTCGAGTTTGCGTTTTATTTTTGGAGGTTGTGTGCCATTATGGCATGATATGTCTACCGCTATTTCCGAGTAAGACAAAAAATTTGGAAGGTGTCATAAGTGACGATAGTCGTTGTGTGCATATTGTGAACGCATTAGCCTGGATTTGTTTGGGTAAATAGAGACTGATAAATGTATGTTTTTATAGGTAATACAAAACTTATTTATATCTATTATAATATTGTCTTAAGTTTTCGCGATTCATACTATTTTCCAGTAATATTGTAAAAGTACGCTTTCAAAAAGAAACAGACAAAAGATGTTCCGAAATTTGGCACAATATCAAAGTGTGTTGTGTGATGCGTTTGCTCAGAGGTGATTGAACTCTGAAACTGATGCCAATTTGTTGCAAGGTCAACAGATCAGCGGACGCTGTACTCGGCATTTACCTAATAAGACGACCGGCTAATGTAGCGGTAACATACATTGCCTTCTATGCCAGAGGTCCTGGGTTCGATTCCCGGCTGCACGGCGGATATTTGTGTGATAAAGACAGATATTAGTCGTCAAGTCATGGATTTTTATATGTTTATTTAAGTTTATTTAAATAAAAAATGTGTATTTATTTAATATGTACTTATGTTTATTTATTTCTTAAGTATATTAGTTATCTAGTATCCATAACACAAGTTCTTTAAGAAACTTAATTTGGGCTAGATAATGTTGTGTGACTGTCAGAAATATTTATTTCTTATTTCTAATCATTGTATCGACTTCTTGATATAAATATCCTGTGCATGGAACGTCATTACTTCAGGAGAATAAAAAAGCACTCAAATTTCAAAAGGGAGGAGCGGTTAGATAGGTTATTTAATAAGGTTAATGAAAAATTGCTAGTTGTTTTAAAATCCAGTGCGCGTAGTTTGCAGAAGCTACTTGCCCCTCTCGAAGATGAGACAAGCAAACTCAAATATTATGCTTATGACCGTAACCGCTGCGAAACTCAGGCGAAATCTCGAGGTAAATAAATACGCTACGCTCGAAGACTGAGAAATAGATGGAGATGATGTATAACTTTTTCCACTATCTCAGTCGCTATCGCTGACGGGATCTGCGAAGGCAACGAAACATCGAGTTAAAATGTAAAATATAAATTATATGACATAAATCCGGTTAAAAAGTGTTTTATTTACAATTATTAGAACAATTAAAATATTAGGTTTACATTTTTAAAGAGCCAGTCCAATTTCAAGTCGTTGTTCGTCGTCCTTACACTTATCCTATATAACATCAAATAATATTAGGAGCAAATGAATTAATTACACATAAAAAAATCTTATTTTTCTTACTAGCTGATGTCTCGAACAAGACTAAAGGTTAATAAAAAGAGGATTATAAATTATCGTTTCGCACATCACTTGGAATACTAAGGCAATTGAAACTATGTTCATTAAGCATTTCTCGGAGGATGCATCGCAACTATCCGGCAGATATCGCCACAATAATAATTTATTCCGCTCACTGCCAGCTTCGGTCCAACTGGTAAACTAAGAAATTCTGTTTTGATTCGTTCCTTATTGGGCTACTGGGTTTACTTCTTATATGTGGACTGTCTTGCTTGGAATATCAAAAGGTTAAGTCGACTTTGCATTAAATCAATCCAATAGAGATGGTTTAACGTAGGTACCTATATAATACCAATTCTTCAGTTTTCACCATATTTCTAGTCAAAAGATTTTCAGTTAACATTTTCAAGACTTTTTCAAGCAACATGGTCACCATTAACATTTAATAATAACACGATAAACACACAGGGTGACCTTAGATTAGGTATTGAGGCATGGTTTTATAATACAGAGAAGAATAGATTATATAATTGTCTCCAGTATTCTTATAATTTCCCAATGAATTGAAAAATTCAGTCTTATATTATGTTGAGCTAAGAAACTGGACCGTTTCAGCTAAAAACACAAATAGCACAATATTGTGTATGTCACTGTACCAAAATATTACGATTACATTTTTGTGTAAGTAAAATAAACTAAGATAAAGAAAAGATTTCAGTACTATTTCTTTATTTTTTTCTAAAACATTTGTTCGGTCAACGTTATTTCTATATACATACTTTAAGAACTTGAAAAAAAAATGTGAACATAAATAATGCAAAGACGTGCTTGAATCTCAATGTTATAAATTAATCCTAAGACAAAACTCCAGACCAAAGTAGAAGAGACCTTTATTTCTAGCTGGCCAGATAAGGATTTTGATTCTGCCGGTTTACGCCTGGACTTTAATTATAGCCTTTGGTTTTGTGTAAAATAGTTGGCCAAGTAATTTAACCGTATCAGTATTCAGCGAGGCACACTGGCACGGACCCCGCCACCCAATAAGGGAAAAGAAACTGCACTGTTTGCGAAATACTTACTATACTTTGGCTTAGTTCGCTGTTTCTTAGAGACGTGATGGGTTGACTTTGAATTAAGTTTTTAGATCACTGTGCGCGATTGTACAGTTATTTTTTGTATCTGGACTGTCGAAAAAGAAGTAATTCATTTTAAAGTATTCAGGTAGTTTTTTAAATAATTAGGAGTTAATTCACTAACAATACTCACATAGACGTGTTTTTCTTAATTCTCGACCACCCTCTCATTTCTCCAGTCGTTGAACTGCGTAACAGTACAGACGCGCTCAAAACACAATATAGCTTCGTAAAAAATAAGCGTACATCAGGCTTGAGCATGTAATTCTAGCGCTCTCTTCCGCCCCGAACAAAGGAGAGAGGGTAAGAACTCGAGTTACTCGACACCCAGTACCTTACGCAGATTTGTTTCTCACCGGCAACACATCCCGAGCTAAAGTAAGCTCTTATAACAAAACATAGGCTCTATTTCAGCTTATGACACACCCGCCATCAAACGTTGGAAATTCGCGATAGTCAAATTGTAGTTTTACGGGCGTATTACCAAGCATTTATTACAATCAGAGCTTTATTTCAAGATGCCAAGGTGTAGTTTTGAATACAGCGAAATGCGGAAGGGTCTTAGGGATATGGCAGGTACGTCGCATAAGGACTGCAAAAGAAAAATGTACCTTTAACGACTACGTGAGGTTTCTGGGAGTCGAGAGAAGAAATAAGCCGTAACAGGATGTCGTTCAGGATAATACCCCTTTCGTTTTATTTTCTTTTCAGGAGATTGGAGTAAGATAGCTCTTTACAAAACGTACTTAAGAGTTAACGTACGTTTCTAAAGCATTTATATAATTTAAAATGTTACGTGATTAAAATGAAAATGTTTGTAAAAACTCTTAGCATTCACAAGCAAAATTTTCTTTAAGTGTGCTCTAACTTTCGAACATACACTAAATGCCCTGTTATTATACTGTAATATTCATACATTTCACAACATCTATTGAATTTTATTAAAAAAAAATACCATTAATCAAAAATACACTTTAGTAATACTTTAAAAAAAATACAACTCCAACAAAATTTAAATTTAAGAAAACAAACGAAACGTACATACGCCTACAAAAACAGGTAAAAGAATTCTTGTTTGTGTGTGTCTACATACGTCTTCCCCTCTAGCTACTTTCACGCGAGTAGCTATCCCGAGTCCTTTGTTCTAGCAGCTGATTGGCGCCGACAACGGAAATGCGTGTCTCCCCATCCCCTCATTGGTCCGCTTCATTTTCTTAGCGTGAGAGGGACGCAACTACTCAAGTAAGTTAAGGTCCCTGTGTCAAGAACTAAAGTATACCATGTTAAGTATAGGTACTCGTAGTTGTTTGCCTGTAGATAAACTATTTTCCTAGTTTGCTAGTTAAATGATTTCGTTTGAAACAGCTCGGGTGTTGGTAATTTTGATTTTGTCAAATTGGATTAGTTGGTGTTTGGAAAGTCTGACTGGATTGGAATATTGACAGGAGTCGATAGTTTGTTTTGGAGTAAATGAAGAGCATTATTTGGCGAGAAGTTCGACGGTCAATCAGAAATCTATTAACGTCATAAAAAACGTTCAGATAATAAAAATAGTACCTAAAGGAACACAAGTGTGTATACTATTTTGGATTTTTTTTAAACGCTTTTGGAACAGTGGATGGAGTGCTAACTTGCAGCACTGGAATTTTAGATTCAATTCCCAGCTGAGCCTATTTGAAAAATAAGTTTTCATAACTGGCTTAACTGAGTGTAATTAATAGTTCAACTGTGTCGTCCTATATCGCAAACTTAATAACTTCCTATTCTCGTACTCTCATATTCTGAAAATTTTATCTGACTTCAACTTAGATTTCGATTTTTTGGCAGTTCTATATACTTTTCTCTATACTCTGTAACTTTTGAGTTAAAATATTGAGTATATTCTTATCTCTTATTCTTTTTCTTTTTAAATAAAATCCCCAGACAATAACACGAACAACCTACATGGCCCAAAGTAAGCATAACCTGTGATATGAGATACCATGTAGCGAACTAACTAGAATATAAATACATAAATAGATAAGCACCCAGACACGGATTTTTTTTTCTTGTTCCGTCCGGGAATCGAACCCGCTACCACTGGCGTATGAGGCAGACAGGTTGACCCCATCGCCAAAGTGGTCGTCAAAGGAGAACAGTTAGTTTGTTTCAACTCATTGCCCAGCTAATTATAAAATTAGCTAATTATATTTAACTTAATATATAAAATATAGGTATAGATAGCAAAATGCTTAATCCACCACCAAATCATATTTCTATTACAAATTTACACTCAAATCCAGCAAGGCTTTAAATATGTATAATAATACGTCATTTTTATTATAACATAAATAAAAATAATAAAATATTTTCTAAGCTACTTGCAGTGGTCGTCTGGCTAGCTACCAACCTTCTACCTAAAGTTGGTAGCCAAATATCTTGCGTGGCGTTGATTTGTTTTGGCAGTGTTTTGACAGGACAGTGGGTTCCTAAAAAACCACGATTATGACTACTTCTTCAAATATTATTTATCCAGATGTATTTTATTTTTCTACTTATACTGAAAACAAACAGTTTCATATAAGTAACAATTACCAAGGAGATTAAAATATTTATATTAAGCTATAGGCTATGTATAGATAAGCTATCTTAAAAGTCCTTAGAAAGACTATTTTCTTTTTCTTTCATTAAGAATTTCTCAAATTTTCTCAAAATTACAAAAAAACATTCTGTATTCCTGGAAATTCTTTTGTATAAAATCTTAATGCAATATTATATTAGGTGTGTTTATCCTTCAAATACGAGAAACTGCAAATGCTGTAGAAGTCACTTCAGAAGATGTCTTATGAGAAAACTGAAATGTTACTATTTTAAGTTGAATCTGTTAATGAGAACCGAACTTAAGTTACACAAGTAGAATTTAATGAATTTACTTGTTTTGTGAGTTATTGCATACGTTATTCTTATAATTTCTTCTGTTCAAAAATTTGCATAAACAATTTCCAACACCACAGTACCTACCTAGACATTTCTATGTACTAAGCAGCGTTAAAATAAAGGCACAGTCGCGTACAGCCACCGCCACGTGATCACAAGGCTGGGACAGGCTAATCGGCACTTTATCGCCCGACTGTCACGAACAGTACTCGAACCACAAACACATTGTTCGCGTCGAACGACGTCGATCCAGCCTCGACTTACATAGAATGCATAGCTCAAATTGGTTTTCGTGTAAAATTGTTGGCTTTGTTCGGCTAAAGTTGGTGTTATTTGGTGTTTTGATATGGTTTTAGAACTGAGGTGTAGTAGGTTTTAGTTTATTTTAACTTATGAAGTCTATCGTGCAATATACTACTACTATTGCAAACCTACACGTTTAATTTATACTTATAAATACTACTGCATGTTTTGATAGTACCTACATTGATAAAGTTAGGAAAGTATATTACATACATTTTTTATTTTTATTTATTTATTTAAAAAACACTTAATCTATTACAGTTTATAACACATACATAACGTCATGCCCGGGAAGAGAAGCATCTGGCACATTCTACGTTTTTCTTTCGCTCCCAGTCCAGCATGGAAGCTACCATTTTTCCTGATTTCTTTTTCAGCAATTACTTAACTTGGTTAAAATATCAGGAGAATATAAAGGATTTTCCGGCAATTCAGTAAACTATTACATTTTCAGTAACTATAATATTCCTCGTGTAATGCGCACACTTAATTTATAAGGATAAAGCTTTCAGCTTTATAAGCTTTATAAGGATTTTAATTTTGTAAAGTGTTACACAAATGTTGCCAATTAAATATATTACCTACTCAAGAAATTGTTTGAATGAAATTACTACTAAGCTGAGTCACTATGCTGTTGATTATTCCCTCTATACTATATGCATAAGGTATACAATCGTACTCAGAATATTTTATCAAAATGTTTATATTTATCATCCCAATCTAATCTGGTAGCCATATAAAACAACAATTAACTACTAATAGAAAATTAATATTTCTCAAAAAACTTTTCCTCATCAATAATGAGCTCTAAGTTCTAACTCACTAAGCTTACAATACAAATTACAATCACAGAGGCTGTAGCAGGCACAGGGCCGCACTCTATCACGGAGACGTCACCAGCACTCGCACGTGCTGCCACCTACCGTCGACCGCAACACGCCCGCCAATCAGAGCCGCTTAAATAAGAACCACACCAGATTTGAATATTCCAATTATGTGGGTAGAGATGAAAACTGACTTTTGTGCACGTTGTATTTTTCTTTGTATGTTGAGAAAAGTGTCAAGGTTATAGTAAAACTAAGAATCACGAGTGCGATGATGTTGGTCATCGTCTTCATATAAAAGTAAAGCTTTTTCTTTTTTTATTATGAAGTAGGCACATACTGATATTATTTTTGACAAGACAGTAATAAAAGTTACATATAATATTTTCCTACGATTAAGCAAGACTTACATAATGAAAGATCAAATGAATTAAATTTATTTCTATTAAAATAAGAAAGAAAGAAAGATAAGAAAATAAAAAAACTTAAAATACAAAAAATAGCAAGTAGAAAGCCGAAATGGTTTCAGCTCAGCATAATACCAATGGTTTTTACACCAGGGAGCTGATTTTCAGCTTCAACCATATTTAAAATATAAAGTTACATAAATCACACCATTATTTACTGGAAAGTAAAGAACCTTATAGCATATTTAAAAAAAATCTATTAGTCCAAACTTTATGCTGAGCTTTTGGAAAATTCTTCTGCACATTAGGTATATTTTAACATTGTTCTCAAATTCATTAACACTAGAAACTGTTTTATAAGTATTAATTTTCAATGCTATTTTAAACGAAAAAAAAGTAAAATCAATCTTAACGAAATATTATTACCTTCAAGAGGTTCTAACTGAAATAGATTAAAACAACTTTATAATCGGATTAATCGCTTATAATTTATATTTTACACCTTGACTCGACGTTTCGGTGTCTTTGCAAACCCCGTGGTCACAAGCAACTGAGGTTTCAGGTCTGGTGTTGCCATGGGCTCCCCGATGTCTCCTGTATTTGCTGACATCTATATGGAAGATTTTGAGGAACGTGCTCTCCACCTGTCGTGTCGAAGATCTACAAGAGGTACGTTGACGATACTTACACTATTTTACTTCGACACAAAGTAACTGCATTTCTTACATTCTTGCATTTAACCTTAATTCCTTTAACAATAAAATACAATCTTGTGTGGAATTAGAACGGTCAGCCTTCCTTGATGATGTAAGTTAGCCTTCCTTGATGTCCTAATTGAACGGAATCCAAATGGTACACTCGGTCATACTGTTTATAGTAAACCCACTTATACTGATCGATATTTAAATGGGAGCTCCGACCACTATCCGAGTCAATTAATCGCCGTAGGCTCCTCTTTGTTTCAGAGAGCACATGGAATCTACGATCCCCAGCACATTGATGATGAACTAAAACATGTTGTCAAAATGCTTCGTCAAAACGGCCTCAAACCACCTCGTCACCGCCGCAGTGACCACGTGAAGCCGCTGACAGCCGATCGTAGACATGTATTTTTACCTTTTGTGAAGAGTGTTACCGATAAAATTTCAAAAATTCTTAGCCGCGCTTCCATCAAAACAATATTTAAACCTAACTCAAAAATAAGTCAACATCTTCGCCCAGTTAAATGCAACATCCCTTTACAGGACCCAGGTGTATACAAAATTGACTGCCGCTGTGGGTTTTCCTATTAGTCCTATGTTCCTATATCAAACTAAAAGAAATGTATCAACCCGCGTTAAAGAACATATTATAGCTGACATTAAAAACCGAAGAGTTAATAAGTCTGCAGTCTGTGAGCATTCCATAGATAAGCCCAACCACTATTTAAGGTTTCACTCTGTGAAATTCTATCCAGGTAGAAACATTACAAACCTAGGACGATCAGAGAAGCCACTGAAATTAAAAAACACCCTAATTTCAACATAGAACATGGTTGGAAACCATCAAAAGTATGGGGATTCTCAAAAATATTAAATCAAACATCCAACAAACAGCACGATCGTAAACTTAAGAGACCGTCAGCTCATTTTGTGTTAACAACGAACGCCACGTTCGAAGACTTAGAAACAGATGGAGATGTTGTATAACTTTTTCCACCTATTAATCTGAAGCCTGAACCTCAATCGCTCGTAACCACGGGGTCTGCAGACACCGAAACGTCGAGTTAAAATACATACATAACCTGACGCCTGTCTGTTAAAATGTAAAATATAAATTATACGCGATTCATCCGGTTACAAAGTTGTTTTATTTAAATTATGAATCGTGAAAACTTAGAACAATATTATGAAAAAGAATATGTAACAGATTCCAAAATCATGCAATCCAGTTATGGAATTATCAAGAAATCGTGACCATAACTTTTCCAAACAAAAGCTTTATGAAACGAAACACGTTTGGAAACTTATAAATAATAAAAACCCCTACATAACCTTAATGACGCAAACCCAGTCTCATAATTGCTATAGCAAATTATAAAATACCCCTTCAAAGGTGAAGCAATGAAAAGCAAGAACAACTTTATTTCAATCTCGTGATTGCAAAGTTGCGGTCTTAACCAAAACAATGCCCTGAAAAATAGAATTAAATTACGTAAACGAGCAATCCAACTCGGCATCACGTGTTTTATTACAAATTAACTTTTTTATATTCCATTGTTTTTTATATAAATATAGAAAGTTTCAGACTTCCCAAGCTATTTTCAATATTGTGAAATGAATTTTCAGCATTGGGTAAAACTTACGTTGGATTTAGAATTTATGTAAGTTTTTAACTTTGATGTTTGTGTTACTGGGGAGAAATATTGTTGTTTTATTACGCCGTATTATAGAACGAGACTATGACGTTGGTTCATGTTTTACTGTTTCAACATATTTTGTTGAAATACTACGAACCTGAACAAATTGTAAGGGAGAAGTTAGAATAATGCTAACCGGTAAAGAAACATTAAAAATGCTATTTTTCTTATGTCTTGTGCTATAAATGAGTCTTAAAGTAGAAGGGTGTATTTATTTTCTTATCGTGGGAGGTCTTCTTTAAAAAGTATGTGTTTTCGAATTTGATTCGAATATCGAGTTCCAATTATTACAAAGCAAAGCACAATAGAAATAGAAAAGAACGATGTTCGATTATTGAAAAAAAAACAGGTGAAGGTACACCAACCTTAATCGCAATTGAGGTCTTTTGTTTGAGCAGCTTTTGATATGTTTATCAACTCTTTGAACAGTGTTTTTAAAAAAAACTGTTCAATTGTTAGTTCCTGAATAGTCTATGATGGTTATCGAAGAAGGTTGAGGTTACTGACAGCCAAGATGTCAACCGCATGAATGAAATGACGTGTTCAATAGGTTACCCGATAAGATAGTATGTAGTTGCTTGTTAACCTCTTTTGTAGATTTAAGGATGTCGCAGGTAGGTAAAACTTGACGTTTGTAGTTATAAATATTTACTTTAAAAGAAAAAAAGAACAAATAAACTTTCAATTTTATAAACAACAAAAACATAGACGAATAAATGCGTACAAAACATTTTCCGTAATTGATTTAAAACTGAAATGGCTGATAGCTTGTTGTTTAACAAACTTTCCATACAGTTTCCGTAAAAATCGTGAGGTATTATTGTGCTGGCTTCGTTTCGCATTAAAACAACAGGCTTACAAAAACGGTACTAAAAAATTCACTGGAAAATACATTGCAAGTTTGTACTGGAAGTGAGGTAACGCATGGAGCGCTCGTAGTAACCAACCGTGGAGATGACGCTGAGGGGCAAGCTATATGCTGACGCGATAACGCTATTTTTTAACCAGCTAAATTTAAATGCATGTTTAATTAAAATCGCTCAGCATAAAAAAATAAAGATATGGCCCGAAAATCATTTTTTACAAATAGTCGCTGTTGTTGAACACAGCTATTGATTTACTACGACGTAGTACTACAAGATGTTTTGTAGTAGCGCGTAGTCATCTCTATTTTAATGGTAGGTATTTGTTCATAATTTAGAGTGACCATGCTTTGCTTAATATGTAATATATTAATTTCCTTGTAAAAAGTACATACCTTTTTTTGCAATAATCGTTTCTATAAATAATACTTATTGTGTAAAAAAGTTTGGCCGGTGGCTAGAAAGTAGCCCTGAATGCTCATTTTTAAGTTATATGACGATCGGCTTGTGTAGTGCTTAAAACATTGTTGTCTTTGCTAGATGTCCTGGGTTAAAATTTCGGTTGGAGAAAGATATTTGTGTGATGAGCACGGATATTAGCCTCAATCCAATCTCGTCTCGGATGTTTGTTTAAGTTTATTTCTAATATTTACGTATTTGGGTCGATTCAAGAATAGATTCTTCTTCTTCTTTCTTTAAGTTTAATGGCAACCAGCCGTCGATACCAGGCGACGTGCTATTACTACCAGTAACACGTGATGAGATAGACACAGTATTAGAGGTGATGTTTAAAATCAATTTAACATGACAAGTTGGGCGCGACGTAGACCGGACATTGAGATACCTACAAAAACTAGACAACACAATTATTACCATCACCAATAATAGTATATTATGTAACAAGTGAGCTAAGTTAAGTCTCTAAGTCTCGGCTCATTATTAATCACAGCCTCGACTGTAATTAGCAACGCTCACGAGTTACATACGACGTTTTTCAACACACTTGTGAGTAAAAGACAGACATACGTGGTCATAAAATAACAAACACACTTGATAACAAAGCTGTGAATTGTGATTGAAAAATGACGCTGAACCTCGCGCATGCGCGTAGGTTTTTTTTTTCTGCCAAATGTGTCAATGGCTATTTTACGTGAAAATGTTTAATTTGGAGTGGTAAATGCAAATATTTTAATATTTTATAACAAATTATTGTAAATTGTGAACAATTTGTTTGATATACATATTTGTTTTACTAATATAAGGCGCAAACATTTAAAAATGTATATGGATTTGAAGTGGTATAAAACCTCTTTGTTGTTTCTGAAAATATTTAATGTATAACCCGGATCAATAAAATATGCTCTGTTTACTCGCATGTAATTTGCACAAAGGTACAATTCAACTTTGTAGGATTCATTATATTATGCACTAGGGTATAATATATTATGCACGCGTGACTTATAGCCCAGTTTATAGTTCTAAATTCAATAGAATAAGGCTCACTTTACGAGCAAGTGTGTTGAAAACACTATTAATATACAATTAGTAAGATATACATATAATACAACAATTCACTAACTACATATTTACAGAGAGATATAAAAATCTCGGATATATTTATAAAGGATTTTAAGGAAAAGGGGATGGCTAGAGGATAGGAGGACCTTCATGCTGGTAGGTCTGGGGAACTGGGTGGGGGGCATGATATCATATAGGGAGGTGGGGTGTAGGAGGCAGTTAAAGAAAATGTGATCCACTGTCCCAGGTTCCAGCCCGCAATCACATATTGGGGAGTCACGGACACCAATTCTATTCAAGAATACTGGGGAACAAACATGCCCTAACCGTAGCCTGCTGATACAAGAGGTGACTTTTTTACTTAAATATTTAAAGGTACAGAACCATGATTTTGACAGAATTGTGAGCTGGATTTTTATGTTTATGTGTAATACTTACGTGTTTGGGCCGATTTGAGATTAGATTCGCTAATTATAAGTCTCTCTAGTGTCAAATTAGAAGACGTCAAAAGTTGCTAACAAGAAGTTATTTTGAAGCTTCTAAGTTTCACATTATAGAAACTTAATTTAGAGATTGTAGTCGTAGTGTCGAATATGGATTTAGTCTCTTGGTCAAGTTCTTTAAGAAACTTAACTTGAGTCAGATAATGTTCTGAGATTGTTAAATGTTGTTTATAATTTAAATATATTTGGTTCCGTCACATCTACATTAGACCGTAAAAATTATTGTTATTTCAGCATACCAATTCTTAAACCAATCGAGATTTGCCTGGTCACATCGCAATATCGTTATTTCCTGATCGAGCTTGTCAACTTATTTGTTGTTTTAACTCTTCTTTAGTTGTAACTCTTCCTAAGCTTTTGTGAAAGGTTTTGAAGCTGACGAGATAAATAAATCTACGGATAGTTTAACGATATATATTGCTTGATTCTTTGTTAAATCATCTGGCTATTATTTAGTCAGATTGAATACAATATTTTCAACACACTTGCTCGTAAAGTGAGCCTTATTCTATTGAATTTAGAACTATAAACTGGGCTATAAGTCACGCGTGCATAATATATTATACCCTAGTGCATAATATAATGAATCCTACAAAGTTGAATTGTACCTTAGTGCAAATTACATGCGAGTAAACAGAGCATATTTTATTGAACCGGGTTATACATTAAATATACGAGCGCGCGCGTCCAGGCGGCGCGCGGACATGTGCAGCAGCAGCGGCTTGCACAGCGCCTCCAAGCAACAACAGCGTGTGTACGTGTAATGGGCAGGATTACTGACGCGCAGCAGCTAACAGCTGCTTCAAATAAATTTTATGACCACGTATGTCTGTCTTTTACTCACAAGTGTGTTGAAAAACGTCGTATGTAACTCGTGAGCGTTGCTAATTACATAATATACTATTTTTAAATTTTAATAATTACCAACACCCAATTCTCAAAGAAAGCTCTATATTTTATAGACCTAAATGTCTTTTTTATTTAATAATAATAATAATAATATAACATTTATTGTCAGAATTATTTCCATAGTACAATTAAAAAATAACAAATGAATGCAAGGACTTCTTTCCTTAAGAGTTCTCATTTCGTACATTTCTCCATACAAACATAGAAGCGCCTTAGCGTCATAATTTGCTATCAAACTCCAAAAAATGATATGATACGGATTGGCCTTGTCGGTACTTAGGTTTGTTGCTACTCAGCATAAGACTTAAAGCAAACATTATAAGATTATAATCAGTAAAAAATCCTTATTTGAACTTCAATTTTAGCGAAACTTTGGCATAAATAATTTGTAATATCTTCAACGAACTTGGTTTCTTTATCACTTAACTTCAAATAATTTTTTTTTTGGATAATACTAAGCTATCTTTGTCATACAAACACAAGCCCCAAAAGCATTTTGTGTTTCGATTTCTGTAGGAATATATCGTGCGTCTCACCAAACATGTCAACTTCCGTGTGAAGCTGAGTGAAATAGCAAGATGGTTTTGCCGAATCCAACTACGAGTTTGGCATACCGAGCGGCGGGCTCTTAATATACAGTTTCATAATATGTAAATATTGACCCAAAACTTAACCTTATATTAAATGTCAAGTATAAATTAGATTAGGTGTATTTTTTAATTCAAACATCTAACCCGCTATCGGTTTTAACTTAAACCCATACTCACAGCGTGAATAGCTGGTGTCGGCAAGGCGAGCGCCTACCTTTGCATATTTATGAAGCAGCTCAAACACTATAAATAGTTGATACGGCCTAGCCTTCCCGTAATGGAGTAAATACAGCGGCCGTACACCGCGGTAGATGTTATGTCTTATATGAGTTTTAGGTGCTTGACTTACTACCTAAGTCTATACTTACCTAAGATGTTTTCCTTGGTGATGTTTGTAGTCTATATTTAAGATATTATGCGTGTCGTCTTAAATTATGCATCACTCAGTAAAAGCTTTATCCTGTCTGTTGTGGCATAGAAATTATCAGGACGATGAAGCCTACAAAGATGAACAAGATTCACACAGTAGTTATACCCTGCTAACAGTATCATCACCTAATTCAAAGACTTCTTTGGTAAATGAAGTCGGTTGATTGCACTCTGTAACACGGTCGAGTGTATGTCGAGACGTCTAGATAATATCCTTAAATAAATATATGTGACCTTCAAACAGCATTATCTAGCCTGCATTAAGTTTCTCGAAGAAGTTGTGTTTTGGATACTATATAATAAATTGTAAACTTAAGAAATATATAGGTACCTAAACATACTTAACACATACATAACTTCACGCCTGTATCCCGGATGGGGTAGGCAGGACACCAGAGGTAATAAAACCATCTGATGTTACGTTTGACAAATTCGGAGGCATTATAATAGTGTAGAGAGACTATTGCAGTGACAGGGGGTCAGCCTATAACCCACAAAAAAGCCTCTCATAACACCTCGGTTCCTTGACTGACTTTTACAGTATGCCCGGGAAGAGAAGCAGCTGGCACATTCTATGTTTTTCTTTCGCTCCCAGTCCAGCATGGAAGCGAAACATACTTATTGAATATATATTATGAAAATTAACTAAAATTGACATTTTAGTTTCGCATATTTATTAAGCAGCTCAAACACTATAAATAGGTGATATGGCCTAGCCTTCCCGTAATGGAGTAACCCAAATTAAGTTCTTTTTTAAAAACATGTTATATGGATACTTTGTAACAAAGTTCTTATATTATGCGTCACGTAGTGACCAAGTCTATACTTTTTTACAAAATAAGAACGGTACTTTATCCTCCATGGCAACTGGCGAAAAATAAAAATGAGGACTGGTGGGAAAACTATACAATCGATACTTAAAAGAAATACTTAAGATATTTTCTTTGATGTTAAATATACCTAAAATGCCTTCATGATTCAATAATTATGACACTTTTAAAACTGAAATGAAGCCTTTACTGAGCTGCTGTCTTTCGGAGCACGTGGTACTATCGTAGTTCTGTTCCGCATAGTGAGTGAGAAGGATTATCAAATGAAACAGGAACAAATAATTTTCCAATTTTAACTCTAGGTTATGCAATGTAGACTACTGTACCTTGAATTTGTTATAATATTGACAAAATAAGAGTGTTTTTTTTTCTCTTCGTAATGTCGTAGGCAGCAAAATTTTTAATACGGTCATGTTCATTAATTGTAAAATATTTAAATTGTATTTTAACCTGTGTCTTTGAGCTAATACAAACAACTATATTTCGGAAAAGTTTTTGATTTATAGATACAGGGTGACTGGTGGGTCATTTTCAATGATAAAATGAAGACATAAAATAAAATAAAAAATAAATATTAATTATTTACTGAGTAAACTTAACCGAAAGTTAACGAATTCATTACACAACGCATGGTTAACCTAAGCGTAATGCAATAGATACTTAGCGGGTGGTGGTGTGCGTGTGTCGGGAACACTGCTATGTGCGTGTTAACTGAGGCAGCGCGTCGAGAAAAGTGTAGTAAGGACTCTTTATTTATTCATAGGGATTTCTGGTGAAAAATTAAATACCTTCTTTTATTACATAATTATGATAAGAATCGAATTCAGAGTGCTCTCCTTCAGTATCCAAAATTTTACACCAGTCACCCTGTATTAGTAAATAAGCTGTGTTCCTGGCTAATATACGTTTTTTTACTCAATAAGTAGTAAGTTGTAAGTAGTATTTTTTATTTCAAGCGCTAAACTGTAGAGTCACAAGTTCTAGTTCACGTTTAAACAAAATTGTCCATTCCGATCGGATGTATGCGCCTACATTAACAATGATCTTGAGACTTTCTTTTTTTCGTCTTGTTTTTGAGTGAACTTTTTTTGCAGGCTGTACCTAATACCTAACCACAATAATACGGGAGCGAAGCCGCTGCTTCAGACATTTATTAGAGCGAAGTAAACTGTCGGAGCCGACCTGCCGAGATCACGATGCCTCCGATATAGCTTAGATAAACGTGCACATAACTATGCAAACTACTTCTCTAAACCACCATCTATTCTAAAACATCACAAACGCAGACCTTTAAACAAACGAAACCAAACCCTATCCCGCTAAACTTAAGCATATTTTACGATTGTTTTAACTCAGCCATGACGCCTCCCAGATACTGGCCGCTTACACAGTCCACCATTAGGTAGGTACATATCTGTAAGTGGTGGGAACGCGACACGAATACGATATGGGCGTTGAGACTTAAAAATAAACGCGATGACAGACCGACGCTACTTAGAATACTAACTAAAGATTTGAAGAACAGCCGTAATGTCAAAGACTTGAATTTGTCACGTCTGGGATTTTTTTCCGTTTTTTTTTTTAAGCGGGACGTGCTTGGTAATACCTGTAAAGTATGATCATGAGTAAATGATTTAGGCTTAGTGGAGGATTTTGAGTGTGCATTTTGATGTCTTGAAAATTAATGACTTTGATTTAAATGTATTTAAAAAAATTTAAAAGAAATAAGTAAGCGACCTTTCTACACATGACGAATATTTTTTTGTTTTATATCTAAAAACAACACAAACTATCTAACACAAACTATCTAACACAAAATATCTTAGCATTTTTAGCATATCTCTGAAAACCAAGATTCAAGATTTCACGATTAAACGCTCGGTAAAACAGTAAATAACAAACACAAACAAATTTTTTTTCATAATCGAAATTCGAATTGATTCTAAATCAAAAAGTCAAGAGGTTGAAATCACAAAGGAGGTTTTACACCGTCTATTTTGAGAATATTTCGAATATTGTCAGGGACAGGACAGAGGACGAACGTGCTAATCTGCATCGGGCGTCGCGTGTGATTGGACGTCCAATTTTCCGGTCTCGCTGCCGTACCGTTCGGTATTAGTTCATGGCAGACAACGGTTCTCGTTTACCACGTACATATTTGAGCTAGTGACAATATTGTACACTTTGCATGTCATTTAGGCAGAATGCAGATTGCGAGCGTTTGTTGCGGTGATGAAAGAAAGGGCGCTCTGGTTTATGACACTATCAGTTGGGGTGTTCATTATTTCGAAGGGAATGAACACTTATATGAAATAAATATAGATAGGATCATATTAATAAAGTCGTAGTCTGAACTTAGTATCTTAAAATCGACCGATATTCTTTTGTCTTTTTCATTGAGTTTCTGCATGAAAATCGGTGGACACATAACAGGATAGCCAATGTCTTGTATCAAACAAATTAGTAGATAATTATTTAAAAACTACACTGACTTATCTTTCCCTCCGCTATAAGTCAAAAACAAAATTAAGACAAAACACTGAGAAATATAGAGACTACGAAAACCGAACTAAAACTTTCAGGTCAATTTGTAAACGCAAACAAAATAAAGCAGTACAAACAGGGTCGACAAACAAAGTTTTCATAGCAGACTCCGGATTCCCTAATGATTGTTTACTGCAGAGGGCGGCTAGTTACCCGTTAATGTAATATTAATGCAATTCATTAAACGTGCAATTTAAGTGTGTGCAACCCTACGACTTGCGCGGGTTTAGGGAGATGACAATTTGATTTTGAAAAAAGAACGCTCCGATTTTGTTTTGTGCTAGTTATAATTGCAAGGCATGGAGTACATGTTGAAATGTTCACTGAATTATTGTTGTTTAGATAGGTAACTCTAATTTGGTTAAGTGGTATTTTTTTATTTTTCCTTTTATATTGAACACGAATATTTACGTGGCTTTGGTGAAACATATTCTTAAAATGTCATCCTATTTAGTCCATTTTTTCTAGCCATTTTGATGCCAACAAACCCCATATCTTACTAATTTTATAAATTTGAAATTTATTAGTGATGAGTATTTGAGCGTTACGCTATCATGCTAATTTTGAAACTTGTGAAAATTGTTATAGACTAAAAGATAACGTCATATTTTATGAAAAATTTGATTCGAACAAAACTGCGTCAACAGCCAATAGGTTCAAAAGTATAAGTTCTAGAATAAAAATCTGGGCCTGGACGTAAAAGGTAAACATGGCCAAATTTCATAGGCCCTGCACAAAAATTATGAAATTGAAGAAGCCTAAATAAAAGCTCAAAATAAAAAAAAAACACTCAAAAAATTTTTACAATTTACTTTCTATTAGATTTCCTTACCTACTACTAACTCATTAAATAAAACAACTCGACTATTAATATAATCTTTAAATACACATTTCGGTAAGTACATTAATTATAGTAAAATCACTCCGAAACCAGAGAAATATTATTTTATGGCAGTTATTATTTTGATTTCTAGTAAATGATCGTTCGCAACGTTAGGGGTGAGCGGAATTAATCTCGGACAAATCGAGACCGCCTCTGGGCCCCATTACGCGATCAAAGTAAAAATATATGAGGCGAAGGAAAAGAAACCAAACATATGCTGGGGTAAATATTTGGACTGAGATCCCCTCTCCCGAGGGCCCCGCACCCCCTTTATTACGACACATTGTTCTCCGGATCGATTAGCTGTCCATGACGTCGCGACGTATTTCATAACCATAACGTTCCCCTAACTTGTTCTAAAATCGGAACACAAAAATTTTCCTCTACGTAATATCTGGAAGCACGTTTTCCGAAATTCGGAATTTAAAAACTACGTCATTCGGCTTACGTACTTTCGTAATTTGTTTGCTTAGCTACAAGGAGAACGAAGTTTGCGAAACGGGTAGACAGCGCGGCACCGTGAGAAACTCGCACCAAAATGTGACTCCCGAGAGAAAAAAATATGGTTCACACAAAAAATGTACTCCAATTGCTCGGCCTCGGGGCGTATAATAGTTATTGAACTAACCTGTCAGCCCCATGTTAAGTGGTTTTGAAGGAACCTCGAAGCCATTGTCCGTATTGCCAGTAGCGTGTTTTCTGGGTAAATATGTTATTTGGGAATATTTACTTTAATATCAGGTATTTATACGAAATCTTGAGATCTGTGTTTGTTGGATGTTTTTTTTTGTTTTTCTAGGGATTTCTTTCTTTTTTTGCAAAGGATTATTTCAAAATTTTGTGTTATAATATTAAAATATTATTCAACAAAAAGATTACGTAGAAGCACAAAAGAGGATTTCATCAAAGTAAGCATAAAATACTGAGCTTATTTTGTTTTATTTATTCTCTAATTACAAGCAACCCTGTCCACTTAAAAAACTTTGAAAAACGAAAGTTGCTAAATTAAAAACATTAAACTAACCGATTCAAACATCGAGTCAACGCATTCTAAATTCGAACTACTAAGTCGCGTCGCATCCGCTGGATTCAATCGCGCATACGTTCCTTTTGTGAAGTCTCACAATGGCGGCTCGGCGCTTCTGCGTGCCATTCAGCCACCACAAAAGTCTGTTTCGCTAACTCCTTGTATGCTGTAACATTGACCTATTGAGCCAACAGGTGACTCTCACAATACGTTTGTTTGGGTGTCTCAGCTGAATTAATGCACGTGCTACTTTTTACAGCTCCATTCAGCGGTTTTATCGCTTAATTGATCTTATTGCTTACGATAAAGTTGTTTTGTGTTTTGAAAATGGAAGGTCAGTTGGTGTCATTGGCTCTGTCGATAATCTCTTTATTTATTAAAGTGTTAAGTGCACGTTTATTTTATGTATTGTCAGTATAAAAAAAATGTCAGACATGTTCATAAAGTCGACTTATCTTAACCCTTTTGTAACATATTTCAAAGAAGTAACCAAATCAATAACTAACTAATTGCAGAGAACTGCTGCTCGTGTAAACATGACCGATTTTGCCATTAAGTGTGCAGAGCTAGGACAATCGCCGGCCGAACAGCGTTCCATATAAATCCAGCCCGGGCATTACCTATTAATTAATCGTTCTATGCTAATTATACAATACAAGTGCCTACACGAATGGTCAATAATACAAAGGATCAATCGATATATGTAGTACGGTAATAACATAGGTAACATTCGCGCTTTTGTCCACGCTGTGTATTGCACAGAGTAGAGGTGATATTGCTAAGGCTGTTATTAACAGAGCACGAAGTTACATTTTGTGCTACTAGAGGTGAAAATTTGCTTTGGAATTTGATTTTTTTCGTCTTTAAAAATAATGTGACAAGAAAAGATATGAAATTAAAAAACAAATAACCGTGAAACTATACGTCTAAAATTTATTTTTAAACATTGCCTTTTATTCCGTTTATTTGATTTGATCATGAGACTATGCGATAATACATTAAAAAATACTTTATTAACAAATATAAACACATTGATTTTGTTGCCCTTAATAACCTAGGATTTTTTTTTGTAATTGAAGAAAATGGTAATCAGAAATTACATTAAAAAACAAGCTATGTACCTATTAGTATTACTTAAGTAAAATTACTTAAGTAAACATTAAGTAAAAAATATATTTTTATCATTCAAAACGTACTTCTCCAAATCACCAAAATAATCAATAAAACAAAAATACCGTGCTTGGTGGTAGGATCCCTTCTGGGTCCGGCTGGCTAGCGACCACCCTTTATATAAAGTCTGCCGCCAAATTTTACCGCTCCGGCGGTAATGTGTTCCGGCAATATTGTATAAAGAGCCAGTTCCTTCCTAAACCCGTGTGCTTTCATCTTCGACCTCATCGTCACTTACCATCAGGTGAGATTGAGGTCAAACGCGGGTTTAGTCACTTATAAAAAAAAAAAAAAAACCGTCTGGTAAAACTTCTCTAAGCTCTCGTCCTCCGTGCACTGCTCGCTCTCAGAATGGCTTGTACACAAGACATTGATCTTGGCGTACAAAGCTTTGTGCTGCTCGCTGGTGAATGCCCTCTAAAAGAACTCTTCAATACCCTGGACTGTGTTTCTGTGACTAACTCAGGAAGGTAGGAGGATATGTTTTCAATAAAATTAATCTATAAGATATGGTAGAGTCTTCGGAAATATCGATTTATTAAATGCAATTTATAAAATTTTACGGTAGCAAAATCTGTAAAGATGAGAGCACACGGGCTCAAAAAGAAGAAAAAAGACGAATTTTGCTTTAGGCCACAGTGTTGTAAATAATCAAAATCTTAATCAAAATCAATCCACAAAACTTTTTTAGCCTTACCAACAGTCTCAAGACTGTGTTACAGTAATCGAACAACTACATATAACCATCAACAAGATACATAATATAGGCACAAACCTTCTTATTTTTGCCTTATTTATGCCCTTTTCATAAAAAAGTAGAATATCAGCTATAACTTTGTGTTTGGCGTTTTTATAAAAAAATATCTCTACTTATAAAATTCGTTCACAATGTAATAAGCATTAAACATTACAGAAAAAAATCATATCAAAGATTATCATAATAAACTGTGATGAAAACATTTATTTCCTATTATAATATTTCGTAATAATAATATTTATTATTGTATTTTAATCCTCATTCGTCTATGGTATACCTACCTACATAGAAGCAGCAATGAAATTTATATACTTATATAATCTCTCTGTAGAAATTTTCTTTTGCTATACATTTAGGGAAATACAAATATTGAATAAGCTTGTTGTTTTGAAATTGATGTTATAAGCAAGCATTCCATACAGTGACATCTAGACCTAAAATCTCCATTTCCTTTCATGCAGTGAAATTAGGCTTACGTTATTGATAAAAATACAAAAAAGATCTACGTTTTTACAGACGGCAAACATTAAAATGGCCCTTAGATTAAATCTAAATAACAATATGTTACCTTACTTAACAAATATTCCTAAAGTTTAAATATTTAAAACAATAGTTTTAGACAATCGCCAAAAATAAAAAATAAATATTCATGCTTTGAATGACGATGACGGCTTGTCAGATAAAGCCCAGTTTACACGAACTAGAATATTCATACAGTACAGTACATACGGGGTACTGCATCCCGCTATTACCATAATTTATAAAAAAGACCGGCGAAGTGCGAGTCGGACTCGCACACGAAGGGTTCCGTCACGTACTTACACTCATTATCATCATCATAACAACTATTTGTCATGAGCCCACTGCAGGGCTATTATGAGTCTCTCCCCTGGGTGACGAGGAAGTTTAGGCCATAAGCCACCAAGCTTGCCCAGTACTGGTTAGTGGATGTAAAGCCGAAAAGGCTTCGAACAAACCCTAACAAATACTGTATACAAGTATACATAGCACCCGGGACCGACTGCTCAACGTGCCCTCCGAAGCACCAAGTACCTACACTACTCGCTTACACTGTGTTATATGTAGGACAATAGTACCTACATATAACACAGCAATTAGATAAGCACTTGCGCACATTAATATGCAAACAGCGCCTTATACCAACTACGGTAGAAAACAGGTGCGTTTCTGTTATTTAGGAGCTTCTTTTAATATATATTTTTTCTACTTTTTAGTATTTGTTTATACAGGGTTACTGGTTAAGTCGACCTAGATCTGTTAAAGGCTTATAGTGCCCCACTTTTTTAACTTATTTCACTATGAAACAACCTACCCCAAATCTAACCGTTTTCGAGATAATCAACTTTTAATTTTTTTTATAAAAATTGCCGATTTTTTTTTTCATTTTAAATAATAAAATAAATAAAATCCCCAGACAATCACACCAACTACATGGCCCCAAAGTAAGCATAGCTTGTGTTATGGGATACCATGTAGCGAACTAGGGGGGAACCTAAAATATAATAATACATAATAGACACGAATTTTTTTTTCTTGTTCCGTGCGGGGATCGAACACGCACCCACTGGCGTCTGAGGCAGATAGGTTTACCCCAACGCCAAAGTGGTCGTCAAATTTAATTTCATATTTTGAAATTGGTGCACTTTTATTATTATCACTAGCTGTGACCCGCGACTTCGTCCGCGTGGATACCGTTTATTAGAGTTGGATAAATACTATTATTATATCCTCCTTGAAGTTTAAACTTACCTTATTCTAAATTTCGTCAAAATCGACTCAGTATTTTAGCTGTGAAAGCGTTACTGATAGATAAACAGACAGAATTACTTCAAAAACTGTTACAACAAAGCAGTGATCCACAGTTTCACCTAGGTTGTGTGAAAAGTATAGGTAGGTAGGTATATTACATAGATGATGCCCGCGACTTCGTCTGTATTGAATTAGTATTTCGAGTAGGTTATTTTCTTCTCCAAGGTCCTAACTATCTTTAATAACAAAAATACAAATGAAGAATCTTCGCCCATATAATATGTATAACTCCTAACCACAAACATAGGTAGGTTTTTTTTTTTTATAAGTGACTAAACCCGCGTTTGACCTCAATCTCACCTGATGGTAAGTGACGATGAGGTCGAAGATGAAAGCACACGGGTTTAAGGAAAGAACTGGCTCTTTATACAATATTGCCGGAACTCATTACCGCCGTAGCGGTAACATTTGGCGGCAGACTTTATATAAAGGGTGGTCGCTAGCCAGGCGGACCCAGAAGGGATCCTACCACCAAGCAAGGTGCATTACCTATAAGGTACATTAAGTCTATAAGGTACATTACAAAGGCACATAGCGTTATAAACAAATCGGGTGCCAAAGTGCCTTAAATTTTAATATTGTCTTAAGTTTTCGCGATGACTATTATGTATGACTATTAAATAAAACACTTTTTAACCGGATTTATCGCGTATATTTACATTTTCAATTTTAACAGTCGCTCGTGACCACGGGGTCTGCAAAGACACCGAAACGTCGAGTTAAAATGTAAAATTATACTTGGCTTATTGTTATTCTAGGTAAAGCTAAGTAGTTTTTGCGTGAAAGAATAGCAAAAATCCATCCATCCAGCCATTATCAGTGTACATACAATACTACCTATCATTATGTATGGCTGCTTTTCACTGCCAAACGGCTAAGCCAATATTAATGTAATTTGGTATAGTAGTTAACACATACGTTACTTTTTATTCCGAAGAAATCTACGGTTTCTGACTTCCAAGAGGCAGAAACGATCATGAAATAAACAAAACCTTGATTTCCATTTTATCTCTGTATGTACAGAAGGCAGTACATCAAGCGTTACAAATCTGTCAAATTTTTTTACTTGAATTTGAACTCTATGCCCTCGATAATAAGTTAAAATTGGTTGGGGAAATTTGACAGGTAATGTAACGCTTGTTCCTTCTGTACCTAACTATATTAAATCGCGCAAAAGCTTGCGCTCGCCTCCCGCCTTTTTATACCCTACCGCCGCGAGCCGCGTCGAGCGCGGCAACCGTTACGCAAAAATAATCCTTATATCATTCAGTATTCACGCGCGATGGGTTATTAGCGTATTTCATGTATAAGTTTGGTGTTTCTATACCGATTTCTATGATTCTTTTTTTATTGAATAGGTAATAATGTTAATATTTTTTAATTAGGGATGAGTGAGAGTATTATAAAAAGAGTAAACAAATATAATCAGAAAGCTCCGAACTGCTAAGCTATCGGGATTTACACGTGTTATTGTAAGTCAACCATAAAATATAGACATATACTGTTGTAGGATATTTTTTATATAATTTTATGAAGAATATTTCTGTCATACATGATTTCTATGTAGCTTTAACCATTAAGGCTGCACACGCGACGGAAGCTTAAAAAATGAAGTAACTTCTCCCGTTTTTACAACATTTCCCTTCACTGCTCTGCTCCTATTGATTGTAGCGTGATAATAAGTATACTATAACCTGCCCAGGAGTATGAAAAATAATTTTACCAAGTTTCGTTAAAATCCGTCGAGTAGTTTTTGTTTCTATAAGGAACATACAGACAGACAGACAGACAAAAATTTTACTGATTGCATTTTTGGCATCAGTATCGATCACTAATCACCCCCTGATAGTTATTTTGAAAATATATTTCATGTACAGAATTGACCTCTCTACAGATTTATTATAAGTATAGAAGATAGAAGATTTGTTTCTCACATGCAGATTAAGATGTTCTATGCACCGGTAACCAAAATTTTACATAAGATTACTAAATACATAGTTCTAAGCGATTGAAATTTCAAAAAATCATTTTTTTTACGGTTTACTTTTGTTTTAAGAATATTTTAAGATAATATTTTGACGATGTTCAGCAGAAGTGCTTAAAAATATCTACGATTTGTCAGCTTCCAAACAATTTAGGCTTTTATTTAAATTCGTATAAAAAATCTAAGTTTCATAGGCGATATTGGACGTAAAAATAATTAGGCTGATTGAGCTTGATTGAGCTTTTTATTTAATAGCCCTGGAAAGTAAAATATAACAAAAGGTAATATTGTACAAAATAAAATTAACTATCGTTGCACATTACAATTCACGCTCAACATGTCCGCCTTTGTTTTGGGTACATTTTCGCATTGTCCAGTTTCTACTGCATCAGTGGTCCAACTTCTTCACATTTTGTTTGCTGCGTTGATTATCCTGAGTTTCTATCCATCAACCGACGCAATTGGATTGGGCTCGCCGTATACGAAGCTTTCTATGCGCTTCCACATATAAAAATCCAAGGGGTCCGGACTTCTGGCTAACCACGGTGAAGGTCCTCCTCGTTATATCTCGTTCTCTCACACTCCTTCGAAAATGTACAGTTCAGCCATCATGTTGGAACCATATGTTCATAGTAAGGGTCAGTGGCAAAACTTCCATGAAGGATTTTCTTCTCTCAAGAAGTTTTCATAGTGCTCGCCATTCAAATTATCGGGTAGAAAATAGGCTCTAATCAATTGATTGGAAACGATTTCCATCCACACGTTTACACTAAATCTTCTTTGAGGAATTTGTTTATTTTACTTTCCTGGGGTAAGGCTCAATAAGCGAATTTATTTTTACGTCCACTATCGCCTAGGACACTAAGATTTTTTTCTACGAATTTCAATAGAAGCCTAATTTGTTATACCTTATTAAGTAGTTGACAAAACGTAGATATTTTTAAGCACTTTTGCCGAACATTGTCCATAATAACTGTTTTAGATATTCTTAAAAGAAATGTAAACTGTAAAAAAATAATTGATAATTTAAACTTTCAGTCGCTCAGAACTATGTATTTAGTAATTTTACGTACAATTTGGTTACTCATACAACTTAGAACATCTTAATTTGAGAAACAAATAATATTAATAAAAAAGCGCACCAATTTCAAAATATGATATTTAATGCTCGAAGCGCTAGACTCTGTTGACCGAAGAGCCCGTAAACTCATAAATAACAACAACCAACAACAAAAATTACAGACGCTAGAGCATCGTCGTAAGGTTGCTTGTTTGACAGTATTTTATCGGCTACATTTTGTTGAGTGTGCGATTGCTCTTTTTGACCAAATTGAACCCACCCCTTTTTACCACCGGACTACCAGACGCAGACAGAACTTCCATCCCTATATAGTGGATTTACCAAGAAGTCGAACAAAACGCTTTGATAGTTCCTTTTTGGTACGGATTGCCAAGGTATGGAACAATCTGCCTGCGTCTGTTTTTCCTGACCACTACAGTCCTGGAACTTTTAAGTGTCGAGTGAATAGGTTTCTCGTGGATGGACGTGTAATACCATAGTCTTCATGCGCACTTTCCATCAGGTGAAATGAAAGACAAACGTCATATCCTTACAATATAAAAAAAAATGGAAAAATCCCTTTTTTAATTAAATTTAAAAGTCGATTATCTCGAAAACGGTTAGGTTTGGGGTAGGGTGTTTCATAGCGAAATAAGTTAGAAATGACAGGTACAAGACCTTAACGGATCTAGGTCGAGTTAACTAGTAACCCTGCATAGCGATACAAAAATAAATCATCTGTAAAAATTTCAACTATCTTACTATAACGGTTCATGAAATACGAAAATACGGTTCATGAAATACGTATAAGTGACAGCCGGACAGAGGAGTCTTAGTAATAGGATCCCGTTTTTCCATTTGGTTCATCATCATCATCACAACTCTTTGTAATGAGCCCACTGCAGGGCATGAGTCTCTCCCCTGGGTGAGGAGGAGGTATAGGCCATAATCCACCAAGCTGGCCCAGTGCTGGGTGGTGGATGCCAGAATTTTTAGGGCGCCTAGATGGCTTCTGACAAACCCTGGCGACTACCGTATACAAGTATACAGCACCCGGGACCGACTGCTTAACGTGCCCTCCGAAGCACGGAAGTCGTCGTGCGACATGAATGGTCGGTGGTCACCCATCCAAGTACCGATCGCGCCGAACGTTGCTTAACCGGTGATATCGTACGATAAACACAGTAACCACGGCGCCACGACGACTTCCCATTTGGATGATTTCCATTTCAATTTGGTTAAGGAACCCTAAAAATAGGACCGGAATGCACGCTGGAGGTTTTCAACAGTATATTTGCTGTGACTTGTATATAAGCGTCGGCAGGCCTGCTTCTCGTATTCATTTAAGATATTTTTTAGATGCTTTTGACTGGAGCTCACTGTTTGCTGTCTGCCAGATGTGGAGTTTTTCTAAGAAAAATATGCATGGATAAAGTAAATTGTAGATCTTTTGTTATACTTAAGGATCTAAAATGTTTATGAAATGTATACTGTAAACTTATCTTCATTACTTACTATTTTCCTGAAATATTTCTTTGTCCCAATGCTAAGTGAATCTTAATTTAATTTATTTTTAAAACCTATAAAATTAAAGTTACTTTTTTTAAACAGCTTTCAAGGCAGTGAACTTTATTTCTCAATAAAAATCATCTTTGATACGCGCCGTGACTTTTCATCACTCAGCTACAATCAAAGTATTCATTGAGTCGGATTAAGAATAATTAGCCTATTTGTCATTTTAATGTCACATGCCAGCACGTAGCCCGCCAAGGAAAAAACAGCATAAATATTTTAATCCGAATGGAGTGTATCGTAAAAACTACGAGTCGGCATAACTCATGAGTCTTTGCCTTTGTGCGGTTACAAAAATAAAAAAGTTAAAAGACCATTAGTTCGCGCGACGGATCAGTCATCTGCGTTTCTTGACAGTTGACACGTCCATCCATCCGAGCAATCTTAATAAATGTTTTCAGTTAAGCTTTTTAAACGAGACTGTACTTGAATATTAGTATTTCAAAATCGTTGAGTTATTGTTCGTATTTAGTTAGAATAGTAAAATCAAGGAGTCGTAATGAGTATATAATTGTGAAAGAATTACGTACATTTTAATTCCAAACACAACAACAAGGTTCAATAAAATTGACAAAACTAAATTACTCTTATTTTATTCAAAATTGAACCTTGAAGTTGAAGTAATTTAGTTTTGACACAATTTTTTTGACAACTCAAAATGAGTTGTCAATATACAATTCAATCAATTAATTCCATTAAACAAAAAAAGCCAAACCCAAATATTCCCTAAAAATATTTGAATGCAAATCATGGTTGAAACTATGATCCACGTACAATCGCGTCCAGCATCATTAATACCGCCTCTCGACTCATTAGCCCGAGAGCCTTACGCGAAGGTACTTAATCACTCCGACAAAGAACTATGTACGTACAGTCGAAAGCATCATTCTTCGTCAGGAATTTGTATGTGTGGTGTAAGGTGATGTGTGCCTTGAAGCGGAAAAAATTCACGCATATTTTTTACGAAAAAAGAAAAGATCGAGTGCTTTTTACTTGGTCTATTGCGTAGTGACGATGAAGATAAATAGGGATTTTGTCTTCGTTGAACTTACCTTAATTAAATAGACCTACTATATTTACCTACTATATTTGCATCGAGGCTATTAATTACAAAAAAAATGTTTCATTCTTATGCACGGCAGCTTATTTAATTAACTTTATCACCTTTTAAAACAATGATTAATGCAAACAGCACTCAAAATATAATGATTCTGATTAGATTTTGGAATTTGATTCGACAAGCAGGATTCACAAAAGTAGACGTCTTTTTCGGCACGCGTTGAATTTATTTTCTATTTTGGTAAAATAAGATGTCACTGTAACTCAACATTTCTTAACTTAGACCACAATACTAGACGGTGAAGTACTAGCGAGTCAGAGAGTGTAGTATGCAGGCTATACACGACCTCTTTCAAGCCAGCATAGGTAACTGCCTACATAATGAAGTGTTAATGTGCTTATTCAAATTATTCGTGCGTTTTCATTTCGAATGTACATGTGTGTTGGGATTATTTAAGATATTCTTTTAGATTTTTTTTTTTAATTTTCCTTTTAAAACAATGGAAAGTAATAGTAATTACTAACAAGAAACAATCGTTTATCAAGGTGTGTTTATTTTTAACTAAAACAAATAGTAAAATGAATTGTGGCTCCAAAGTAATTAATCTCACAACTTAAGGACTACATAGGTACATAAGATATAATGCGGTATTTCGTTGAATACCCAAAAGTAAAAGCCTCTGTGGAAAAACAATTTTCCTCAACTGATCTGCTAGGAAATCGAAGGAATCAGAATATTTCGGCTCCTCAGTGAACAGTCAATCATTGTGCAATCGGAGCAGCCAAAAACTGTGAAAAACATTATTAATGTTAATAAGTTAGATTTGCATTTTGCTTCCTAACTACATATTTTTCTAAACTTCAGTAAAATTTTACAGTAAAAGATACTGTCGTTGCAGGTTAAGAGCTTGAAATATAACGCCCCGTTGTAAAGGTGTCTAATCCGAATAGATTTATAGGGTCTAGAAAAGCTTTCACATAAATAAAAAATAAATTTCCGTTTGTGTACCCATAGTAAAAATAAAGACCCAGTTAGTTAAAAGATTGTTTCATCTTGCGAACACTTGAAACTTAACATCAAGATAAATTGAGTTCGAACAAAAAATACTACCTACGCATTTCAAGAAAGACTTGAAATGTAGCGAAAATAATTACTTTTTTACATCATCAACAAAATGTATAAAATTAGAAATACAAACAAAATGGGACATTCAAAATAGGCCGCCCTCTCAGCCTTAAGGAAAATTGCACACTATTAGGACTTCTGCAACTGTTTATTTCAAACTTTTTATATTAGGTAAACAAGTTAACTTTGTGAGGCATCACTAAACTTTTCATTAACATCTCTTAAGTAACATTGAGCATACCGCTAAATGTATAAGAATAAAATAATAAACAAAATTCCCAGACAATCTCAACAACTACATGGCCCCAAACTAAGTTAAAATTGTTATATGAGACACCAAGAAGCGAACTAGAATTTAAATACATGAATACATAGACAAAAAAAAAACTTCTTCCGGAATCGAACGCGCAAATTCACAATTTATCTAATAGCGTCATAGACCACTGCGCCAAGGAGGTCGACCATAACAACAATTAAATACTAAAAAAAAACTTAAATAAAACTACTTTTTAACCGGATTAATCGCGTATAATTTATATTTTACATTTTTTACATTTTGACTCGACGTTTCGTGACCGGTAAAAAATCCGTTTAAAAAGTAGTTTTATTTAAATTATGAATCGTGAAAACTTATGACAAAAAAAAACTCTTAACCCATCGTCAGCATAGGTTAACTCTTCAATCAGGCCCGATCCAACGCCTCCAACCAGTTTTAGAACCATTAGTTAACATTTTTCAGTTCCCGATCCTTCTCAACACACACAGGGTGTTTAATTACCATAATTAATTAGATCTGGCGGTGTCGACGTGAGCAGAATAGACGATTGATGTGTGTAATGTATCGGCGTCATTAACCCGCGGTGACGATACGCTACGGTATTTTTTTAAACTTTGATGTTAGGCAGGATGTGTGCTATGTAATGTTTGATTTAAACGGCAAGCGATGGGTTAGATATTGTTGAAACATATTTTTAAGATTTTTGCAATTTTTGGCGATGGAGCTACTTTGGCGATGGGGTAAACTTGCCTGCCTCAAAAGCCAGTGGTTGCGGGTTCGATTCCCGCACGAAACAAGAAAAAAATGTTCCGTGTCTGGGTGTTTATCTATTTATGTATTTATATTCTAGTTTTCCCCCTAGTTCGCTACATGGTATCCTATAACACAAGCTATGTTTACTTTGGGGCCATGTAGTTGGTGTGATTGTCTGGGGATTGGATTTTTATTTTATTTATTTTCAATTGAGTAATAATGCTCAAATTCTTAAAGATCAAAAAAAAATATACTAAATTGAGGTGATTTTTTTCGGATATATTTTTTCAGATATTAGTTGTTGATTTTAATTTTTATTGATTTAACATGTAAATTTTAATAAACCAAATCTATTTTTTATAAAAACAAAACCATTTTCAATTTGATTAAACGTGTTTAAATGTTTACCTATTAGCAACAATCAGGTTGAAAATGGAAAAACCAACCAAAACTTTCAATGACATGTAGGTAAGCTCTCCTGTTTCTCTATTAACGATACTGATAATTGGGATTAAGGAAGACTCAGGCATATCTTCAGGTCATTGCTAGGCTGTAGCCAACACACATCATTGGCGAAGTTGTGATATTTTGTGACGAACTTTATGAGAAGAATGGTCACTGAACATGCGAACTCAAAAGATATTTTTAAAAAAGCGTGGGTCACTAAGAGTCGACTAGACTCTACAAGGATAATATAGGTAGTATGTATAATAAAACTAAGTACATAAGTCAATCCAAAATTTCTGTATGACCCAACAAATAAAACAATTAGTACGCTTCAGAACCATTATACTTCAAACCAGGGACTGCATATCGGTATAAAATTTTTAAATAGTACTAGTAAAAATTCAGTACTTTATTTATTTATTTATTTATAACAAGATACTGTACCCTTATTAGTGTACTGCTTCATCAAACACAATAACTGTACAAATTATTAAAATCTAAATTTATTATATCAGTAATTTCTGTAGATGTTTTAAGTACAGAAATATTTTAACATATTTAATTTCTGTACCGAAATGTATAGGTCAGCATATGTACCTACGCTTCATAGGCTTCAACTAAACTATCGAACATTCTACAGTTATTTAAAAATTAAAATTTTGATATCATATTAATATTAATACCGGAAAATTTCAGTTAACTGAAAAAAAATTCAGTTATGCTACAATTATAAAAAAAGTACAAGAATTATGTCAGTATGAATTCCTGTACTGTCATTTTTAAATACACCTAATTTAACGGTATGACGCATACAGAAAAAAATTGTACAGAAATTCATACCGGTATACAGACCTTGCTTCAAACACGAGTTATACCTACCTAAAATACCGACATATACATATTAAAATAATTACAGCGTATTATGAAATCAAAACCTCTTTCTCACAGGGATACTAAGCGTGGACAATCAGAACGGAAGGCCCCTCGAATCAATAGTTGGCAATTAGGAACCGCAGTGGATCGGATCGGAGCCGCGCACGTGGCGCCCTCACACGCCTGTGTCTTCCCCGATTTTGTACATCATTACTGATTTGATACGCTATCAACTAATGTATAGTAGTTTGTTCATGAAATCGATGTATTATCAAAAATATTGATAGTAATCGTTGAATTTGAATTATCTTCGGAGTAAGAGCATAACGCTTTGTTAAATAACTGACACTTTTCAACTATATAATTATGATACTGTTAACTGAAACTCAGGAACGTTAAGAATTGGCTCAAGGGTATGATGCTTCCAGAGTATCCATATCTGTGGTGGTATTGGTGATTACGTAGCATTAAATAACCCACATGCTTGGTAAAGAAAGATAAAGAATGGGCTAAGAAAAATATGGACTTATAAAAAATTACAACATAACCTGTCAAAGAAGGTAAAACCAACACAAACAACTATTGAATTTAAAGTAAAAACAACAAACTTCGAAACAATTCATGACGTAGCTTTTTATAAAAGCCTTTTACAAATGAGGTCGGAGTATTAATAAAAGCAAATGAAAATTGTAATGTAAAATGGTCTCGTCACAAAAATGATTAATTGTTGAACGGAAGTCGAACCTGCGAGTCACTAGTCACGACTCTAGGCACGGGGCGACACGACCTGGCAATGCACTACCTACTTCTTTGAACCATTGTGAACTTTGGTAATAGAATTGCTACTTTGGAAAGAAAATGTTAAATAATTGCAAGCTATGTAAGTATTGTGAATTTAATTTTACTAATGTTATGACATTTCTGTTTTTATAATAATATTTTGATAATCATTTTTCGACCGTGTAGGGTTGGCTTAGAGAAGCCCAACCGTCCCTGGATAAACGTTTCGTAAAAGGAGACTAATCCCAGTAACCCTTGGTGGTAGGATCCCGTCATGGTCCGACTGGCTAGCGACCACCCTTCAAATAAAATCTACCGCCAAATATAATATCTCTAGCGGTGATGTGTTCCCGCAATGTTTTATGAAGAGTCAGTTCTTTTTAGGCTTGTGTGCTGTCATCTTTGAGCTCAACTTCACTTAGGTACTGTGGAATTCGGACTCGAACTCGTTGAATTCCACTGGCTGGAAATATTTTGATGGCATAATAATTAATTTAAAATTAAGAACCTTCAGGATGTCAAGTAGACTGATATTTTGATTGTCTTTCCCCAGTGAGCGTCCGAAAAAAGTAATAATTTCCAGGCGTAGCGCCAGGCTCTGGTAGCTCAGTTGGAAGAGCACTCGTCCGGCAAACGAGAGGTCCCAGGTTCGAATCCTGGTCGGGTAATTTTTATTTATAACATTTTCATTTATTTAAGAATAATTGAGCATTTTAAATGCAAAAAACTTAAAAACATTATTAAAAAATCAAAATAAATGTTTAAGTCCCACGCATTCTAGCTGTTTCTTTTATAAATGTAATAATTCGAAAGTATCGCCTCTACCTGTCGATCCCGGAAAGGTCGCTACAGTACCTATCATCAGGTGAGATTCAAGCCAAACGCGGGTCTTGTCTTCAATAATAAAAAAAAAACAAATCTCAGTTAACACGTCAATGGTATAATCCTACTGAGTTTTGGAATCGAACTTTTCTGAACTGGCTCGGGGGTCAGGGCGAGTACTAAAGTTTCCTTACTTCCGCTGTACAGTCTCCATAACGCAAGCTTATGTATAATTCTACTTGGGATCATAGTTTATCCGTCAGTTTGGATAGTTATTGTCGTTATTGGATTGTAACGACGAAAGCAGATATATTGTTTAGCTTTTATTTCCATAAAATAAAATTGCATTTGTTTTCGTCTGCATCTTCTTGACGCCTTTTACTATAGATTACTTTACTTTAACTTCACGTTCGTGCGTTGCATGTGCTGTGGTCAATTCATTTATAAATGTAATGAACTGTAAGTTATCTTAAGTCTATCCTAAAATCTGCGATATAATTCAAAAATCAGATTTTTAAGTCACTTTCTTAGTATACATATAGGTGTATAAACGCTATTTAATCGCTATCTTAGTGAAAATTTGATTCTTTGAATTAAGTGTTTATGTTTTTACAACTTAAGTTTAAATTACGGTAATTCCTGTCAGTGTAAGGGTCGACTTGCAGTTACAAATCTCATCCGGGTCAAGCTAAAGTCGATTATTTATTACAGGGTTCCGGCCACTGATGGCGAGTAACTAGCTTCCGGGACGCCCCTGTGCGGCCCCTACAAGATTTGCTACGTTTATTGACTAGCTTTGAAAAACAAATGTCAAAGATTCGGTGATCAATGAAGACGCAGCGAATATATATGAAGCGTATACTACGTAGTTTATTTTTACAAATTCAAACGCGTATCTTATACATATTTTTAACATTAGTTATTCTAATTTGGACGTGGAAAACATGAAGGTCATTTTTTCACATTTTTTCACATTTTTCACATTTTGTCTAGCAGTGGGTGTCTTTTAGCCAATGATGGCGATGATGTTAATTTTATAACTGGCTTTAATTCCCTAGAATCTATGAATGAATAGGCAAAGAAGCTGCAAGTACTTCCAGTGCAAGGCAAAAGTAATTCTGTAAATGGAGGAGCAGTACCCATCATTTTAGCTTATACCTCGGAGGTATTCTATTACCCATAAGGAATACAGAAAAAATATGAAAAAAATAAAAATTCGAAATTTATTTTTCAATTTTTGTATGTCAGCAAATTAATTACGACATTTTGTTTCATACAAACATTTAAAAATAAATTTCGAACTTTTCTTTTTTTCATATTTTTTCTGTATTCCTTATAGGTAATAGAATACCTACGAGAAGGTATTATATAGGGTAAGCGGGACACCCTGTATAGCTTGGTGTGGGTCTGGAGTCTTTTTATGTTAGTCTTTTTAGCTGCTATTGGACGCTTGTTTTAATAATCTACTTTACATGCCTAGCTGTTTTAGACTGAAAATGTTACATCTAGTCATCATTTTAACCATCCGTCCTTTTAACTTAATATTCACAAGCAGGTAGTAAGATATAGCTGTAGGATAATTTTCTTAACATGCCATTGGGAACTACCAATTAAAAATTGAAATAACATTTTTCTGCTCAATATGAAATGTGTTCAATATTTATCAACATATAAAATTATCGAAGTATTTTCTTATAGAATCAAAAGTTACGTGGGTAAAATGTCTAGACTGCTAGTTATGTTTTAAATGTCTTATCGAATTATGAAAACTTTATACGTTATATTTTAAAATCTCTTGAAAATGAACGTCTAACGCCATTAGGGTTCCGATATTTTCTAGCTCGCTCTACCAACATTAGTCTCGACCAAGAGCATGGAAAACTGATAAGTATATGTGCATATTTCGGTAATGGCCGAGGTCATTTTTCACAAGGCACATCCGGAGTGGGCAATCGACAGTGAACCGAGTAGTAAGCACAAGTATTAAGTAGTGTTTGGTAAAAACCAATTAATTGAAGACTTTTAGGATTTGACAAAATTATATTCACTAAATAATTAATTACCTCATCAATAAATAAAAATGTAAAGATATAATCATACTACATCAACAAAACGTCAATATCATGCCGCAGCTTCAAATTTGTGAGCTTTACTGAGGTAATTAAATCAAGCTTTGTGTGCAAGTACCGTATAGAGAAGTTTTTGAAGTTGAATTTTAAGGCATCGATTTATGTAGTGTTTCACCAACATTCTATTGAAGTGAAGTCGGTTTTTTTAATGCTCTGCATTCGTTGATCATTATTATGAAGCTTTTTTCTGCGACGAAGCCTAATTCAAATACAGAAAAAAGTTATACAAATAAAAATCTGTATCTGACCAACCTGCCTATGGCCACGGCTAATATGTAGGATGTCATTAGCCGGGGCCAGCGATGGACCACGACATTTATTTAACGGCGTCCGGCCATAAAAGTGATCCACTGCTTGCAGAATGCAGCGTTGCTTGGGTCGCAGATGTAGGGAGGTCGGGGTCTGGAAGTGTTTTCTACATTCTAAAACATTTTTTGTATCCGGGTGTAATAGTGATTACTTAAAATTTTTTTGTTATTTTACGAAAAAAATATTACGGAATGTAATTTAATATATAAGATATCAATTATTTCAAGTAGGAGCTAAGTTTGATTGCATAGTGGTTAATTTTGGCATGGTCCCCTGTTTTAATGCTGATTTATTTTAAATGGCCCATTTAATTATGCATTTTTTTTTAAAGTAACTCAATCCTTAAATAAATTAAGAAACCTCTACACTGTTCTTCCTGAACTTCAATCTTCATCTATTAGCTTACAGGACTATTCACACATCAGGACTACAGGCTAACCTCTAAGACTTGTTGGTCAGTCAGGTCTTTTAATCACTGTTTACAAAAGACACCATATGAAAAATATTATTTTACCGTTAAGAAAATCATAGTCTCTCAAAATATATAAAAAAAAACAATCGCTTCCATCATCTTTACGTTTGACCTCAGAATCCAAGTCCCCACGGAAGTGATAAAGCTTTTTGGCTAAAAAACCATTTGGACGGCGATGGCGCGGAAGCCATGTTGAAATTGTTCACCACTACAAGACCTCCGAGATGCCCCCGTCGTCGGCCCTTCCTGTATTCTTTACTGCATAATGTAATGGCCGTATAAAAAATACGCACCGTATAAAAAATGCATAGATTTGGAACATCAACTTTTTCTAGTATAAGAAGGTCTAGCGATAAAAAAGAATTTGTAAAGCTATAAAATGTAGGTAATAGATGACTACGTGCTGACAATTAAGGGGAAAATTTTTCAATTTAAACTGATGATGGTGGACTGCATTTTGATGTTAAAGAAGTAAATACAAGACAGATTTTTCAAAGTATGAACGAGGAAATGAAAATCTTGCATTTTTTATCATTCTCTATTATACAGACATATGCATATATACATACATACATAACTTTACGCCTGTATCCCGTATGGGGTAGGCAGAACACCAGAGGTAATAAAACCATCTGATGTCACGTTTCACAAATTTGAATGCATTATAATAGTGAAGAGAGACTATTGCAGTGACAGGGGGTCAGCCTATCGCCCACAAAAAAGCCTCCCATAACACCTCGGTCCCTTTCTGACTCTTATAGTATGCCCGGGAAGAGAAGCAGCTGGCACATTCTATGTTTTTATTTCGCTCCCAGTCCAGCATAGAAGTAATTTATACAGATGCTGGAACAAAAACAAAGATGGAAAAAAACACTTGCTATACTCAGATTAAGTTACAATTTTTCAACATGTATTATTATTATACTTTATCTTTTTGTCATACACTGGGCCGTATTCAACATTTCAATCTCTAATTTAAACTTAATTTAGACTTATTTTAATGTCTCTCCGCTATCAAACTTAGGAACTACAAAGTCAGTTTTTGTCAGCAACTTTTGAATATGAAGTTTCCTAATTTGACACAAGAGAGTTAAAATTTGCGATTATAATATCAATTCGAGCCCAATACATGCCTAAAATATAGATTTTATTTATTTACCAAGTAAAGGAATGCACTGCAAATTTTTAAGAAATCAAAAAATCTTTAAGTGCTTCAGTAAGTAAGTACGTATATAGTTACAAGAGCTGATAATTTAATATTCAGTACGAAGGACGTTTGGTCACGTCCTTATGATGTTTATAAGTATTATACTTACACTATGTTATACATATATACGAGCTTATAACTTCGACGGCAAACTGCAATAATTTGCTAGATCTAGAATCTAGATAAACTCAAATATTTATAACTTCTCTTAAACGGTTAAAGTTAAAATTTTAATGGTTTTTACCACACACATTGTATTTTTAATGCTCACAGCAAATATCACAAAGCTATATGGGCCGCCATAACTCATTTTATGACGGTCTGGAGTACAATAATTATCGCTATGCCATTTATCATTACAGTTTTATTAGTCAATTTTATAGGAATGAGAGACTCGATTTTAAATAAGGTTTTCGTTATGAAATGAACATGGCTTGCGAAATAACATATATACTAATGTATGACCGAAGTCCAATCTATGATATTATGCAAAATATCCTTAGTGAGCTTTTGATAGACATTTCTGATAGAAGATAAAAAAAACCTTAAGCATTTCATAAAACTTAGCATTCTGTATTTTGTTATTGGAGACTTGACCTAAATAAATAAAATAAATAAATAAAATCCCCAGACAATCACACCAACTACATGAGCCCAAAGTAAGCATAGCTTGTGTTATGGGATACCATGTAGCGAACTAGGGGGGAACCTAGAATATAAATACATAAATAGATAAACACCCAGACACGGAACATTTCTTTTTTCTGTTCCGTGCGGGAATCGAACCCGTCTGAGGCAAACAGGTTTACCCCATCGCCAAAATAGTGGTCAAATGTAACCTGATGAACGACGAAATATAAACAAACGAAGTTAATAATGAAATTTTCAAAATATTGTTTAAATTTGTCCTAAAATATTACCGAAACACGTCATCAGCGGATCGATTAGGTACTCGGTGACAGAATTTATGAGACCGAAAGATGATTATAACCTCTAACTCAAAACTACTGAGCAGTGATCTGGGCCCCGATTCTGTAATTAGGTACTACATGCAAACAGAATGTACCAGAAAGGTGCATTATGTTAACATGTTTGACGACCACTTTGGCGCTGGGGTAACACTATCTGCCTCAGACGCCAGTGGTCGCGGGTTTTTTTTTTAAATCCCCAGACAAGCACACCTACTACATGGCCCCAAAGTAAGCATAGCTTGTGTTATGGGATACCATGTAGCGAACTAGGGGGGAACCTAGAATATAAATACATAAATAGATAAACACCCAGACACGGAACATTTTTTTTTCTTCTTGTTCCGTGCGGGAATCGAACCCATTCGATACGGAACAAGAAAAAAAAATGTTCCGCTATACATAATACACAAGCTATGCTTACTTTGGGGCCATGTAGTTGGTGTGATTGTCTGGGGATTTTGCTTTTATTGTTATTTATTTATTTATGTGACATTTTGACAGTATTCTGCAACACAATGTCACTAGGAGAACTATCGGTGAACAGCATACAGGTCATCTTATATAATGTTAAGAGTTACAGAATCGGGCCCCTGGTTAGTAGCCATTTATTGTTACTCTATCCAAGGACGGATGGAGTATTCCATCGAATCTATTCAAATAAAGAACTTGCTTGTATCAGACCTGGCTCACTCCGCGCGGTACATTCGTTATTTACCTACAGCGAAGCGCTCCGCCGCCGGCGTATTTCGAATGGGTCGTGTGTCACGCGCGCGCCCGTCGTCGCGACGTTGTAGATACCTACCTACCTAATAGCACTCACAGTAATTATATGATCGAGGTCGCAAATAGTATTTAAAAATGGACATAAAAAGAAACAAATTCAATTAGATTATGTTTAGATTTGATTATGTTAAATTTAGTAAACAAAACATAGATAGTAATACTAATTATTTGTCGTAACTTTTTTTTCATTTTGTACTTTAGGTACGTTGAAATAATATTTTTTACAAAGGTAGAATAACAGTAATACCTACATCGGTAGATACTTAATTACGAATAAGGATTTAATGTATTTACGGGATTCTGACTGGTCCTGACAGTCCGCGATCATGGTGCTTGTAACAGCATCGAAATATCGGACGTGTGAAAATAAAATCATAAATCGTGGTAAGAATCCCATAAATACATTAAATCATAGTGAAAATAACCGCGATAGTTTAAAACAATTATTACGAATAAGGAGATTAATTATTCTCCACTAGGCAGCAACCCTAACAGCGTAAGAAAAGATAAGAGGCATGCGATAGAAAGAGACAAAACTTCTAGGTATATAAATTTGCAGGTATGTAATGCTGTGCGAGCTGAATTCCACCGTATCGCGTCGTAGCAAGATTCGACTTTATTTAGATCTTCTTGCGGAGTAATTCTTCTGTTCCGGTACTATTACTTATTCTGTGCTTGTATGAATTAATTAATAATTATACCTAAAGAGGATGTATGAATTTGATTTCTATTAAGCATTATAGATCCAATATGCCAACTTTATATTGTTCCGCTCAACATTTTTTAATTCAATTTATAACTAATTGAACAATAAAAGTAGGTATTGGTAGTGGATTTTGGCCTAGTTGTAAAATGTGATATAAATAAATACTTATTATAAACGATTATAAAGCACTTTTTATTCATTTAGATATTATTGAGACCTGTTAAAGACGTGTTAATTTATAAAATACAATACCTACTTTAACAAATACCTATATCTAATAAATATTAGAATTGTAACTCATAGAAATCAAAGTTACTCACCTGTACGCGAGTAACACCAGTAACATCAATAATAATACCTAAATACCTAAATTTTACTTCAAAACATAAAAAAAATTAATTAAGATTTTTCTTAGAAAATAGCAATCTAAATTAGGGTGTCATCGTCAGTGTCACATGACGCCCCTGTGCGGCCCCTACAAGATTTGCTACGTTTATTGACTAGCTTTGAAAAACAAATGTCAAAGATTCGGTGATCAATGAAGACGCAGCGAATATATATGAAGCGTATACTACGTAGTTTATTTTTACAAATTCAAACGCGTATCTTATACATATTTTTAACATTAGTTATTCTAATTTGGACGTGGAAAACATGAAGGTCATTTTTTCACATTTTTTCACATTTTTCACATTTTGTCTAGCAGTGGGTGTCTTTTAGCCAATGATGGCGATGATGTTAATTTTATAACTGGCTTTAATTCCCTAGAATCTATGAATGAATAGGCAAAGAAGCTGCAAGTACTTCCAGTGCAAGGCAAAAGTAATTCTGTAAATGGAGGAGCAGTACCCATCATTTTAGCTTATACCTCGGAGGTATTCTATTACCCATAAGGAATACAGAAAAAATATGAAAAAAATAAAAATTCGAAATTTATTTTTCAATTTTTGTATGTCAGCAAATTAATTACGACATTTTGTTTCATACAAACATTTAAAAATAAATTTCGAACTTTTCTTTTTTTCATATTTTTTCTGTATTCCTTATAGGTAATAGAATACCTACGAGAAGGTATTATATAGGGTAAGCGGGACACCCTGTATAGCTTGGTGTGGGTCTGGAGTCTTTTTATGTTAGTCTTTTTAGCTGCTATTGGACGCTTGTTTTAATAATCTACTTTACATGCCTAGCTGTTTTAGACTGAAAATGTTACATCTAGTCATCATTTTAACCATCCTTCCTTTTAACTTAATATTCACAAGCAGGTAGTAAGATATAGCTGTAGGATAATTTTCTTAACATGCCATTGGGAACTACCAATTAAAAATTGAAATAACATTTTTCTGCTCAATATGAAATGTGTTCAATATTTATCAACATATAAAATTATCGAAGTATTTTCTTATAGAATCAAAAGTTACGTGGGTAAAATGTCTAGACTGCTAGTTATGTTTTAAATGTCTTATCGAATTATGAAAACTTTATACGTTATATTTTAAAATCTCTTGAAAATGAACGTCTAACGCCATTAGGGTTCCGATATTTTCTAGCTCGCTCTACCAACATTAGTCTCGACCAAGAGCATGGAAAACTGATAAGTATATGTGCATATTTCGGTAATGGCCGAGGTCATTTTTCACAAGGCACATCCGGAGTGGGTCCATCCCGGATGTCGACGGTACCCTAAATAAATGTATACCTATCCTACGGGCAATCGACAGTGAACCGAGTAGTAAGCACAAGTATTAAGTAGTGTTTGGTAAAAACCAATTAATTGAAGACTTTTAGGATTTGACAAAATTATATTCACTAAATAATTAATTACCTCATCAATAAATAAAAATGTAAAGATATAATCATACTACATCAACAAAACGTCAATATCATGCCGCAGCTTCAAATTTGTGAGCTTTACTGAGGTAATTAAATCAAGCTTTGTGTGCAAGTACCGTATAGAGAAGTTTTTGAAGTTGAATTTTAAGGCATCGATTTATGTAGTGTTTCACCAACATTCTATTGAAGTGAAGTCGGTTTTTTTAATGCTCTGCATTCGTTGATCATTATTATGAAGCTTTTTTCTGCGACGAAGCCTAATTCAAATACAGAAAAAAGTTATACAAATAAAAATCTGTATCTGACCAACCTGCCTATGGCCACGGCTAATATGTAGGATGTCATTAGCCGGGGCCAGCGATGGACCACGACATTTATTTAACGGCGTCCGGCCATAAAAGTGATCCACTGCTTGCAGAATGCAGCGTTGCTTGGGTCGCAGATGTAGGGAGGTCGGGGTCTGGAAGTGTTTTCTACATTCTAAAACATTTTTTGTATCCGGGTGTAATAGTGATTACTTAAAATTTTTTTGTTATTTTACGAAAAAAATATTACGGAATGTAATTTAATATATAAGATATCAATTATTTCAAGTAGGAGCTAAGTTTGATTGCATAGTGGTTAATTTTGGCATGGTCCCCTGTTTTAATGCTGATTTATTTTAAATGGCCCATTTAATTATGCATTTTTTTTAAAGTAACTCAATCCTTAAATAAATTAAGAAACCTCTACACTGTTCTTCCTGAACTTCAATCTTCATCTATTAGCTTACAGGACTATTCACACATCAGGACTACAGGCTAACCTCTAAGACTTGTTGGTCAGTCAGGTCTTTTAATCACTGTTTACAAAAGACACCATATGAAAAATATTATTTTACCGTTAAGAAAATCATAGTCTCTCAAAATATATAAAAAAAAACAATCGCTTCCATCATCTTTACGTTTGACCTCAGAATCCAAGTCCCCACGGAAGTGATAAAGCTTTTTGGCTAAAAAACCATTTGGACGGCGATGGCGCGGAAGCCATGTTGAAATTGTTCACCACTACAAGACCTCCGAGATGCCCCCGTCGTCGGCCCTTCCTGTATTCTTTACTGCATAATGTAATGGCCGTATAAAAAATACGCACCGTATAAAAAATGCATAGATTTGGAACATCAACTTTTTCTAGTATAAGAAGGTCTAGCGATAAAAAAGAATTTGTAAAGCTATAAAATGTAGGTAATAGATGACTACGTGCTGACAATTAAGGGGAAAATTTTTCAATTTAAACTGATGATGGTGGACTGCATTTTGATGTTAAAGAAGTAAATACAAGACAGATTTTTCAAAGTATGAACGAGGAAATGAAAATCTTGCATTTTTTATCATTCTCTATTATACAGACATATGCATATATACATACATACATAACTTTACGCCTGTATCCCGTATGGGGTAGGCAGAACACCAGAGGTAATAAAACCATCTGATGTCACGTTTCACAAATTTGAATGCATTATAATAGTGAAGAGAGACTATTGCAGTGACAGGGGGTCAGCCTATCGCCCACAAAAAAGCCTCCCATAACACCTCGGTCCCTTTCTGACTCTTATAGTATGCCCGGGAAGAGAAGCAGCTGGCACATTCTATGTTTTTATTTCGCTCCCAGTCCAGCATAGAAGTAATTTATACAGATGCTGGAACAAAAACAAAGATGGAAAAAAACACTTGCTATACTCAGATTAAGTTACAATTTTTCAACATGTATTATTATTATACTTTATCTTTTTGTCATACACTGGGCCGTATTCAACATTTCAATCTCTAATTTAAACTTAATTTAGACTTATTTTAATGTCTCTCCGCTATCAAACTTAGGAACTACAAAGTCAGTTTTTGTCAGCAACTTTTGAATATGAAGTTTCCTAATTTGACACAAGAGAGTTAAAATTTGCGATTATAATATCAATTCGAGCCCAATACATGCCTAAAATATAGATTTTATTTATTTACCAAGTAAAGGAATGCACTGCAAATTTTTAAGAAATCAAAAAATCTTTAAGTGCTTCAGTAAGTAAGTACGTATATAGTTACAAGAGCTGATAATTTAATATTCAGTACGAAGGACGTTTGGTCACGTCCTTATGATGTTTATAAGTATTATACTTACACTATGTTATACATATATACGAGCTTATAACTTCGACGGCAAACTGCAATAATTTGCTAGATCTAGAATCTAGATAAACTCAAATATTTATAACTTCTCTTAAACGGTTAAAGTTAAAATTTTAATGGTTTTTACCACACACATTGTATTTTTAATGCTCACAGCAAATATCACAAAGCTATATGGGCCGCCATAACTCATTTTATGACGGTCTGGAGTACAATAATTATCGCTATGCCATTTATCATTACAGTTTTATTAGTCAATTTTATAGGAATGAGAGACTCGATTTTAAATAAGGTTTTCGTTATGAAATGAACATGGCTTGCGAAATAACATATATACTAATGTATGACCGAAGTCCAATCTATGATATTATGCAAAATATCCTTAGTGAGCTTTTGATAGACATTTCTGATAGAAGATAAAAAAAACCTTAAGCATTTCATAAAACTTAGCATTCTGTATTTTGTTATTGGAGACTTGACCTAAATAAATAAAATAAATAAATAAAATCCCCAGACAATCACACCAACTACATGAGCCCAAAGTAAGCATAGCTTGTGTTATGGGATACCATGTAGCGAACTAGGGGGGAACCTAGAATATAAATACATAAATAGATAAACACCCAGACACGGAACATTTCTTTTTTCTGTTCCGTGCGGGAATCGAACCCGTCTGAGGCAAACAGGTTTACCCCATCGCCAAAATAGTGGTCAAATGTAACCTGATGAACGACGAAATATAAACAAACGAAGTTAATAATGAAATTTTCAAAATATTGTTTAAATTTGTCCTAAAATATTACCGAAACACGTCATCAGCGGATCGATTAGGTACTCGGTGACAGAATTTATGAGACCGAAAGATGATTATAACCTCTAACTCAAAACTACTGAGCAGTGATCTGGGCCCCGATTCTGTAATTAGGTACTACATGCAAACAGAATGTACCAGAAAGGTGCATTATGTTAACATGTTTGACGACCACTTTGGCGCTGGGGTAACACTATCTGCCTCAGACGCCAGTGGTCGCGGGTTTTTTTTTTAAATCCCCAGACAAGCACACCTACTACATGGCCCCAAAGTAAGCATAGCTTGTGTTATGGGATACCATGTAGCGAACTAGGGGGGAACCTAGAATATAAATACATAAATAGATAAACACCCAGACACGGAACATTTTTTTTTCTTCTTGTTCCGTGCGGGAATCGAACCCATTCGATACGGAACAAGAAAAAAAAATGTTCCGCTATACATAATACACAAGCTATGCTTACTTTGGGGCCATGTAGTTGGTGTGATTGTCTGGGGATTTTGCTTTTATTGTTATTTATTTATTTATGTGACATTTTGACAGTATTCTGCAACACAATGTCACTAGGAGAACTATCGGTGAACAGCATACAGGTCATCTTATATAATGTTAAGAGTTACAGAATCGGGCCCCTGGTTAGTAGCCATTTATTGTTACTCTATCCAAGGACGGATGGAGTATTCCATCGAATCTATTCAAATAAAGAACTTGCTTGTATCAGACCTGGCTCACTCCGCGCGGTACATTCGTTATTTACCTACAGCGAAGCGCTCCGCCGCCGGCGTATTTCGAATGGGTCGTGTGTCACGCGCGCGCCCGTCGTCGCGACGTTGTAGATACCTACCTACCTAATAGCACTCACAGTAATTATATGATCGAGGTCGCAAATAGTATTTAAAAATGGACATAAAAAGAAACAAATTCAATTAGATTATGTTTAGATTTGATTATGTTAAATTTAGTAAACAAAACATAGATAGTAATACTAATTATTTGTCGTAACTTTTTTTTCATTTTGTACTTTAGGTACGTTGAAATAATATTTTTTACAAAGGTAGAATAACAGTAATACCTACATCGGTAGATACTTAATTACGAATAAGGATTTAATGTATTTACGGGATTCTGACTGGTCCTGACAGTCCGCGATCATGGTGCTTGTAACAGCATCGAAATATCGGACGTGTGAAAATAAAATCATAAATCGTGGTAAGAATCCCATAAATACATTAAATCATAGTGAAAATAACCGCGATAGTTTAAAACAATTATTACGAATAAGGAGATTAATTATTCTCCACTAGGCAGCAACCCTAACAGCGTAAGAAAAGATAAGAGGCATGCGATAGAAAGAGACAAAACTTCTAGGTATATAAATTTGCAGGTATGTAATGCTGTGCGAGCTGAATTCCACCGTATCGCGTCGTAGCAAGATTCGACTTTATTTAGATCTTCTTGCGGAGTAATTCTTCTGTTCCGGTACTATTACTTATTCTGTGCTTGTATGAATTAATTAATAATTATACCTAAAGAGGATGTATGAATTTGATTTCTATTAAGCATTATAGATCCAATATGCCAACTTTATATTGTTCCGCTCAACATTTTTTAATTCAATTTATAACTAATTGAACAATAAAAGTAGGTATTGGTAGTGGATTTTGGCCTAGTTGTAAAATGTGATATAAATAAATACTTATTATAAACGATTATAAAGCACTTTTTATTCATTTAGATATTATTGAGACCTGTTAAAGACGTGTTAATTTATAAAATACAATACCTACTTTAACAAATACCTATATCTAATAAATATTAGAATTGTAACTCATAGAAATCAAAGTTACTCACCTGTACGCGAGTAACACCAGTAACATCAATAATAATACCTAAATACCTAAATTTTACTTCAAAACATAAAAAAAATTAATTAAGATTTTTCTTAGAAAATAGCAATCTAAATTAGGGTGTCATCGTCAGTGTCACATGACCCCCCCAAAATCATAAAAAGATAAACATCTTATAAGAAAAGTAGCTAAAAAAGATATTCCTGATTTAAAAAAACTGTTGTGACCCCAAAATTCAGATGCGCGCCTGCCTCACTCTTGGATTGAGAGTTGAAATGTACTTTTTCCAAATATAATGCGTGGCCAATATCGTAATCTGGTAGTTTTCCATTTATTCTCCGTTCTTAGTCGACTTTTAAAACCCTCACGTCCGTAAATGAAACATTGCACTTGGAAAAATACACAATGCAACAGTAAATAAAGAAAATGTTTAAGAAAAACTGTTAAGAATTAGTTTGTTTCAATAGCCGGTAAAAATATTTTATTCAATAGCAAAGAAAATGTTAAGTTAGACTCACTCGTGATTTTGTAGTTATTTCCAAAAAGTATAGATCTGAAACAAAAATATAAATCAATGAGTATAATACTCGTATCAAAGTATTATATTTTATTTTATGGAAACTTTTACGTTGAGCAGTCGCAGAGTGTGTATGTGGCATTTTCAATACATATAAGTAGGTATGACAAATCATGATTGCCAGTAATAATCATGAGATTTAAAAAAGACTATTTACTAAATGAAATTCTGTAAAGAACACTTATGAAATAAACATATACCTAATAAACATAAAATAAACTTAACACAATATAAAAGCGTGACTGCTTAATATCTTCCTCTTATTATTTACCAACCGAATTATTCAAGATACTTTCAATTAAAAGGTATATAATTACCCCCATATTCCATAAAAATAATTACGCCTAGGGTTATTACGATCTGATTGACTGGGCCGGGACGCCGGTCGCCCCATACCGCGTTCGTCCTGCAATTAGTTGCTGAGAACAATCGCCGTGATTTTTTAAATGATCGCCTTCAACGCCATCTGTCGAGCATTCAATGAACGATTACGGGTTATATCTTTAATTGCTTTTCTATCTCGAAATACTGATTGGTAGAAATAAATTGTTGTTTGTTTATCGCAAAAATTGTGTTCATAAGTAAGGTAGAGTTAAAAACAGTCGAGATCTTTTTCATGCAACGACTCTTACCTACTCAACATACACCATATATGCAAATTACGACAGGGCCTATAAAGAACAAACTACCGATAACTTTTTTTTTCAAATATTGTAAAGATAGGACGTTTGTCTTCCATGCCACCTGATGGAAAGTGTGCATGAAGACTATGGTGTTACACGTCCATCCACGAGAAACCTATTCACTCGACACTTAAAAGTTAAGGACTGTAGTGGTCAGGAAAAACAGGAAAACTAGAAACAGAAAAATCAGGAAAAACTGGATAACACTTTGCAAATTTTCCCGAACTAAACCACCAATGTGCTACAATAAGCACTTAAAAGAAGCAAAAGCACTTACAATTTAGCACCAAATTAATTAAAACGCAGAAATATGTCCCTTTTTAATTAAAAGTTTTAATATTAGAAGCAGCCAGTGAATTGGCGAGCATTACTCACGGCTTGTTCATTGGTGTCGAGAAATTAATATTTTGTGCCGATATCAAATGTTTACGCTCAACTAGCCACCGAGTGGGGCACTGTGATTGTCGCAGGTGAGAGCAAAATGCGCTTATTATATTAGAGACTCGTTGGAGTTTAATGAAAACGGTTTCATTATTTTCGGTACTGGACATATTTTATTTGATGATAAAGGATGAAATAGTCCAAACTTCAATAGCCTCTTTGCAAAGCAGCTAAAATGATAGAATACTGAGAATGGAACAGGCTCTTCATTAAATAACAAAAAAGTAATTTTCAACTGACTAATTCGGACAATTGAAACTTTTAAATCTGAAAAGTATAAAAATATGTTAGTAGTCGTTTTACTCTTTAAATTAATTAAGTAAGGTACCTACTTTTTATTGGTCCCATAATAGTTCCCTTATAATCCCTGAAATAGACAAAGGAGCAATACAGAAATTCAAAATTTAGGTAATTAAACATTTTCAAAATATGAGCTTCATGAAACCATGAAAAAAAAAGTGTCTCTATCCTGCAAGTTTTGTTAATCGTTGCACCGATATGTCAGGGCCTCTTTCCGACTCAGTCCCTCATGACAGCAGTTCCTTTAAAGACACCGAATCGTCAAGTCAAAATATAATCTAACCCAATTATATCCTGTTAAAAAAGTATTTTATTTTACGTAATGATACTTTAAAACTTAAGACGTACGTCATAGTTTTTTCGCAAAGAAACAGTATATTACAGAACTCAATAACCAAGGCTGACCTTGCTTTGCCCGCCTAGCTCCAAACATCAAACGTCTCCGTGGTGACTAGTCACCTGAGGGGGAATCACGGGACTTTCCTCGATTATCACGAATTATTCACGTGCCATAAAGTTCAAATTACATTGCCGACACGTGCCCCGTACTATATTGTGTACGCCCGGGGTCACAGTGTGAAAACAATTCGCTTGCCCAGTCAATGGTCTTAAATCTTTTATATTTACTTTCGACGTAGTTTTTAATCGCAGTTGATTATACTTATCAAATAAAATACTAACTTTTAGTTGCTTAAAGACTACCTTAGGTTGTACCAACAGGCAAAATCTTTAACATAATAAACTGACTGTGAAATCCCGAAACTACTCAAGTATACTATGTGCCTATATGTGCCATAACCTATACCTGGTTATGGTCTACCTGAGAACACTGCGGTGCGAGCACAGAACTTTATCGACTCGTATCTTTAAGAATGTTCGTACCACAAGTTCGTACAGTATGGAGTGGATTGCAACTTTTGAGTAACATTGTAATTTTTTATTTTACAGTTATTTAACATCTTGACAAACATTTAAAATTAACAAGGCACACATTTACTTAAGCTGGCCGTGCGGCATTGGATAGATTTTAATTATTGCTTACAAACCGTCTCCATACTATTGTTTAGTTTTAATTTCGTTTCTCTGAACTTCTTTGAAACTTGTCTGAATCTAGCTTTGAATAACTCTTACTCAGATAATGATAACTTTGCAGATAGGTATTATTTGTAAATCAATTATAATAAATGCATAGATCTTATATTCTTGTGGACATAGCAATTCAAACCGACTAGCTAACCAATCTTCCAAGTTACTACACCTCGCATATAAAAAAATGTTAAAACAAAAACATGAAACTACATAACCCACACAACACATCTCAACCACACAATCACTTAAACAAATAAATAAATCACTGAATTGAGCCTCTAGTGTTTTACCGGCATTAATTCGGCATCACTAAACAAATAGCATTATTGGGGTTCGAATAGCGGGCGTATATTCAAGCACCTATTAAATTCTGAATACCAACTTAATTCGCAATTACCGCCTAGTTATCGCCGCGGAAGACGACGGAGATAGTTAGGGAAACGGAAAATATTCCGTTCACTAATTATTCCGCGTAATTAAACGCGCGTATTATGATGACGCCAGCGCCACCTGCTGGCATTGTGCGAAAGTGATTTACGGCGATTCCTGGGCGATTCCGTTGCGACTTCGGTTTTATTGTGATCGGTAGTAATTTGACGGTAAAAATTAATTGAACTGATTATCAGTTGCTTGAGTATTGTTTATATGGGAGTTTGTAATTAATACTAAGCTTACAGGTTTTTAAAAACAACAAAAGTATATATAAAACCGTCTTTGGATTTCTTTCTACATAAAAGATCAAGCAACGACATTATGCAAATATTTTTCAAATTATAAACATAGATTCTTGCATGGTTTTTTTGATGGAAATATATTAATATATCCTGCATTATCCTGGTATATCCTGTATTATACCTAAACGTAAAATTTCGTAGAAGAATGGACTGAAAATGTTAGGCTGATATAGCCCTACTTGATAAGTATATATATAGCGTGGAAGAACACCTAGGATACTTTTTATCCAGATATTATCCTATTTTCCGTTCCGTGGGAATTCCGGGAATTCCTTCTATTATACAAACAGACACTTATTGAGGAACCTTTATACCAAGTATCACATCCGTGCACTCAAAGAATAAGATTTTATCATACAAACTAAAACATCATATATTTCCCGTTCCCGTGGGAATTTCGGGAATTCCTTTCATAACACAACCAGTCTCATTTTGAAGAACTCTTATGCCAAGTATCATGTCCGTGCACTCAAGGAATAAGATTTTTCATACAAACCAAAAAGTCCAATAATTCCCGTTCCCATGGGAATTACGGGAAATCCTTAGTGCACCCCTACATCCCCTAAAGAATGTATGTTTCAAATTTCAGCTCTCTACGCCCAGTAGTTACGGCTGTACGTTGTCTGTCAGTCACTCAGTAACTCAGTCAGTAACGGAACAGTTTATATATATTGATTAGGCAAGGGATTAACACGAGCTAATCCACAAATAGAGTACTTTCTTAATTGTTGACACTAGAAACAATAGTTATATTTTCTAATTTAAGAATAAAACTAAAGAAAACACTGCATTGTTTGGAGCATAAAGCTCTGCTGGCCTCAAATACGTTTGATTGAAGTTTTTGCGCCAAAATGGGACCTACCTACAGAAATTTTCCAGTCGCATTTTCATATATTAATCTCATTTTGACTTGTAATTAGGGTTAATTTTAAACAGTTATTTCATACATAACAACAGGTTTGAGTTTGCCTTATTTAGGTTGGTAGGTACCTAATGACGTACAAGAATACATACAACGAATTGCTAATTAATTAAACAGATGAAATTTCCAAAAATGAGTGGGCTTGAGAAGTTAAGGCCATTTATTTTCGTCACATAAAAGTATGTGTTAAATATTATTTGCGCTGATTCAATTTGATAGAGTTAGTAGTATATTGCAAATGTTAGATTAAAATCGCCAAATATGCGAGCATAAAAGTTTTAAATAAAATGTACCTACACTTTATTTTGATTTTAAAGCCAATAAAAATAAGGCTCATAATAGATACGACTAAAGTAACACCAAGTCCATTACAAAACAGCTAAAACATTTCATAAAACGGAATTCCCGTTAATAATTTCGCGCTTTAAGAAAAGCAGGCAAAATTGCTTACCACGAGCCTTAGTAAAAATGAAAAAATAATAATACACAATATAAGGTTCTGTTATCAGTGGTCCCTTGGTCCACTCTTATTGCTAAAAGAAAAAATGTCGGCCTTCTAATTTGCTCCTCAGAATCATAGCTTGTATTTTTCGAGGCAACCATCTTGTGCTGTTGAGGAAAATGTCTTTGTTATTGCAATATTCTTTGAGAGTAATTAAACGTTTACTAAGTAATATAAAATATATGAGAACAGTAATTTTAATGCCTTCAAGTTCTGATAGTGGCCATTTACTTTCATACTTAGACATTTTTTTCGATGTATGACGTACTTATCCAAATCAAATCTAAGCAGATTTTTTTTTATTTGTATCGAATAACATAATATAGAGACTACGACACGACAATGTTTCGTTTATTGTAAAATATACTAGATGATTAAACGAACTTCTAAGTGAAGTTCTATCGCTATTATATGAGTCGCTTCATTCGAAGATATTATATAACAGGTAGTCCTTTTTAGGTACTAGGTAACTTCGCATAATTTAAAGTATCATAAAAAAAACACTGTGGTGGGGCGCCCCGTGGCATGATCCACCCGGTTCGCGCCAAGCCCTCATTCTTTAGAGACCCTAAACGAAACTTTTAAATGGGTTCTGGGGTGGGTGGGTACGTCATATCTTCGAATGAAGCGACTCATATAATAGCGATAGAACTTCACTTAGAAGTTCGTTTAATCATCTATTATATTTCGTCGCTTCATTCTTCAGATATTATATAACAGGTAGATTTTCAGAGATAGAAAGTTTTGTTTAGGTATATACTTGGAATTGAAATAAGTAAAGATATAAATATGTAATTACATATTTTATTATTATAGTACTTAATAATTAGTATTATTACATAATGAGCTTCAAATAATCTTACTTTATTTGAGTCGCTAGAAATTATAATCAGCTTAAATTAATGAAACTTAGTGATAGTCTATTTATAGACACATAATTTTTAATGTAGTAATTTACCTAATATCAAAATACGTAATATTCAATAACTATTTTTAATATTAGGTTAAGTATTGTTCATGTCTCGATTAAGTATCGACAAAGCAAAGTTATTTTGTTGATCATCTAAAGGCCGATGGTAAAACTTTGCGAACACCTGTGAGTTTTGTGTCCACCCGGCCGTTTTTCGAATGACATCGACACTGATACCGGCCGCGCGCGCGGCTGAGGTCGACGCGTGTCGTGTGCTGTGCGCACTAAAACGCTCATGTCAATGCCGCTCGTGGCGAGCGTTTGCTTAATCCATCGACTTAGCGTCTGACTTGATGCAGTTCTGTGGGGAGCTTTGAATGTTACGAAGAGATTCCCGGATATTGAACCTCAGATATTTTTTGTAATAAAAATATATTCTTTTAAAGTTGATACTGGGCATATGTTGATATTGCTTTGAAAGTTTGGGAGAGATAATAAGGGCTGTTCACGATTTGGAGCGGAAGTCTTGATTATATCTGTTATAATAATATTTACTTTATCAGATTGAAAAACAATATTTTCTAATTTAAGTAAAGACAATGTCTGTACTCTTTGACCGGTAGGTACATAAAGCTAATAATGTAAAGAGTTTTTTTTTTTTTTTGTAATATTTTCTAATGATAAATTAATATTTGGATACCAAGAAGACAGTTGATTTAGTACTAAATTTGGATCCCAAGTAAATGAATATTTAGGCTTAATATGTTTAGTTTTATAGGCTCCTATTAAGAGGCGTTTAACACAACTGTTATCACTTATCTCTTCTCCTAATAAAAGAGATAATGCAGATCGATGTGTATTTAATGAACCGTAAGAACATCCCTTATTAAATTGCTCGTTTAAGAATCAAAGAAATAATGGAATGGATTTTTCGAAACTATTAATTCATAACCACACTTCTTGAAACCATAACTTCAATGAGACGTTGTACTGGCGAACAGTAGTGTCTGCGAGCGAGGCGAGCATCAACGTGAGAGCCTCTGGTGGGCAGCTGCGCCGGCTGAACGACGCCCGGAGAGCCTCGCGGCACCCAGGGTAAGGCTGGAGTGCAGTGGGTGCTGACTCCATGGCTGGGAAGGCCAGAAGGGGAATACAAGTACCCCTTCGGCTTTATCATCAATGATTTTTCGTATACATTTTAATACAAGAGAAAAGGGAGGAAATGCATAAAAATCCAAGTCAGCCCAGCTTATTGTAAATGCATCAACTGCGACTGCATCAGGTTCAGGCTTCCAGGTGACAAATAATTAACATTTGGCATTGGCTAGACTTGAGAACAAGTCGATCTTAATGGGCTCGAAACTATTTACAATAAGTTGGAAAGCGCTATCCGAGAGGGCCCATTTCTGGACTCGAAATCTGCTCGATTTTCTTTGGTGTTAACATAAGAAGCAAATATCCATAAATTGCGTTTTTCACACCATTGCCAAATTTCTCTACTTAAAATATTCAAATGTGGAACTGATTACCTCCCATCCTATTAATGTAGCTAATGGCGGTAGTATTGTCAATACGTAATAATATTGCGCAATCTTTTCCTTCACTAGCTATACTTTTGAGACCTAACAAAACCGCGAGTAATTCTAAAAAGTTCATGTGATTTTCTTTTTCACTGTTCGTCCATGAACCACTATATTTATTATTTTTGCATACTGCTCCCCAGCCTGTCCTAGATGCGTCGGTGTAAATTTCTGACTTATAATTTTGAGTAATGATTGCACAAGAAATAATATTAATATTATTTTTCCACTACCATAAATCTTTTAGTAATATCTTATTAAGATTCATTTTCACCTCATAGTTGCCTCCGAACTTATTTAAGGCTAAAAACTTTTGTCTCTCTAATATTTTTGTATATAAGAATCTATATTTTGTGGTTGGACAGGCTGCGATCAATACACCTATAAGTTTAGCGAAATTTCGTAATGAACAAGTTTTAAGATTAATGTACCTATTTATTAACTGTGCAATGTTATGCCGCTTATCGCCAGGTAACGTAATGTTCTGTTCTGTGTTGAACATAAAACCTAAGAATTTGATTGACTTTTTTGGTACAATGTGACTTTTATCGAAATTTACAATAAAACCTAGACAATGTAATAACTTCAAAGTTTCTCTTACATTAATCATGCATTCTTCATATGTATCTCCAATAAGAAGATCGTCTTAATAGGTAGTAGACTTAAAACCTTGTTTTCTCAAATGACTCATTACTTCACGCATAATTTTTGTAAATACCCACGGAGCTACCGATAAACCATACGGCATTGCTGTGAACTCGTAAGTGATCGGCTCAGACGAATCATTTTCTTGGAATTCGAATCGTAGGTACTTTCTGTCACTAACAAAAAACGGCATAAGTAGATATGATTCTTTCATATCTATGTTGGCTAAGTATCCATTACGAGGAATTAATTTTGAGGCTGTTTTATAAGATTCCATTTTAAAATGTACTTTTGTTACGAACTTATTTAAAGATTTTAAATTTAGTATAAACCTTTTTTCTCCGTTAGGTTTCGGAGCTAAAAATATATTTGAAATAAATTGATCATTTGAAGGAGAACAAGGCTTTATAGCCCCTAAGTCTAATAATTTATTTATAGCTATTTTCATGTCACTTTTTTCACATGATGACAAATTATTTTTAGGAATAGAATACTGACAAATTTGAGTATCAAATGGTATTCTAAATCCATAATTTATCCACTTCAATATAACTTCGATTTTAGTTACTTTTATCCAACAATCATAAAATAAATTACTTAGACCTGCATGTACCTTGATTAATGTTGGGTCGGAGCACGCGTCCTGGACTAAGTCTGCGGCTGGAACTTGGCGTTGAACGCAGAGTTCGATTGAGGGCGCCGCTGTGTTTGAGCTGCTATCGGTTTCCTCTGACCTCCCCGCCCCCCCCTGAACGACGGGTAACGAGGAGGTCCTGTCCAGTTTCCCTGCTGAGACGACCGGTTGACCGTTGATATTTGAGAGGAGACTGTTTTGGCTGGGCCTTTTTTAATTAGGGCTCCCTACTTTTCAATGGCTTTACTTGCCTTTATTTTTTCCGGCAACGAACTTCCGAATAAAGTTTCGTCTCTTTCGGAGTCTTGTATAACATGTTTAAAGTTTGTATCCAAATTAGGTAAAATCAGTTTTACCCTATCTTTGGTGAACATAAAGTGGAGGTCTGATAATAGGCAGCATCCATCACTTACGTGACGGAAGGCCTTCATTTTGTTTTCTTCCTTCTCAGGGAGGACGTCCATCTCTCGATTTATGGTGGTAATACCGTACCCCAGCTGTTGCTGAAAGTTTTGGATTTTTTTTTTTTTTTGTCACGTGCTCGTGCTATGTCAGTTATGGCTGCTGAGATTTCAGCATTTATTTCAGCTATAATCGTATTGAAAACAAAAGGTGATCGATAAGATCAGATAAAATTTATTGAAGTTTACATCATTACGATATTGAGCAGTTAACGTGATATATCTATTATAGATTACACGCATTTTCTGCTCTGTTTTTTTTTTTTTTTTAATAACCTGGAGGCGACATGTTTATGTCTAATTCATATTAAAAAAACGCCCATAACGTTATTACAGACAACGAGATAAATCTCCTTGAGATTACCCGCATTTTCTGTAATCGTATTGAAAACAAAAGGTGATCGATAAGATCAAATAAAATTTATTAAATTTTACATCATTACGATATTGAGCGGATAACGTGATATATCTATTATAGATTACACGCATTTTCTGCTCTGATTTTTTAAATAACCTTGGAGGCGACATGTTTATGTCTAATTCATATTAATATAACGCCCATAACGTATTACAGACAACGAGATAAATCTCCTTGAGATTACCCGCATTTTCTGTAATCGTATTGAAAACAAAAGGTGATCGATAAGATCAGATAAAATTTATTAAAGTTTTCATCATTACGATATTGAGCGGATAACGTGATATATCTATTATAGATTACACGCATTTTCTGCTCTGATGTTTTAAATAACATTTTTAAACCGAATAAGTAGGTCTTACCTTGTAAGATTTCTTCTTCATCGGAGGAAATAATTCGCTGTTTCCGTTTTTTATTTATTTTTTGTTCCAACTTTTTTATCTTTATATTATAATGTTGAAGCTGTTCTTCTGCTGTACGTTTAGGCATTTTGTAAAAACTTAAGTAAATGATTAAAGTAAATGACGTATGCTTGTTACCACGCACGAAAAAAGAATGAGGGCTTGGCGCGAACCGGGTGGATCATGCCACGGGGCGCCCCACCACAGTGTTTTTTTTATGATACTTTAAATTATGCGAAGTTACCTAGTACCTAAAAAGGACTACCTGTTATATAATATCTGAAGAATGAAGCGACGAAATATAATTACTTATAATACAAATAGAAGCTTGCAAACATTTGTTTTGCTGCGAACAATAGGTATCGTTCTTTATTTTAACCGCCAAAATAACTACGTGTAAGTGAAGTTGTATTTTGAGTGCGTCATTGGTAAAATCAAACAATAATAAGCTTTTCCAGCTTTAAGTTTAGGTTGGTAACGCATAACTAATCAATAATTTTAATGTCTATTGGTTCATATGCCACTTATGAGTAGAGGGGCCATTCAGCTATGTAATTTATTTCTCATCAAAATGACATTGAGACATTATTGCATTCTCCTAAACATCAAAATGGCGTTCATGTAACACTTTTTCGGATGGAGAGTTAATTTAAACTAGTATTGCGGTATTTCAAGTTTCGTTCTCACTGTCAAATATTACGTGAATTGGCCTTCAGGTGAGGAATCTACTTGCAAAGTCAGTAGGTACAGTCACGTGTAATAATGTATAAATTTTCATTGGACTTTGAGCATTATCACAATCAAATAAGTTAAGAAGTGTGTACATATTAATGCACGCGACAGTACTCCGACTTTAGTGTCATAAAGCCAAAACGGTATCCTCTGACATGTCCACACGCTTTTCACGCAAGGAGCTGCAGCTTCTAATATTCTTTTTTTAAAGTATTTCCAAGTAGTTCTTTTTTTAATTTATTTCCAAGTAGGTGCACCATAATCTCATTACTAATCTAGGCCTGCGGAGGACGTGAACTAAATAATTCCGAGCCGGCCCCGCCTCGACGCAGTAATTAGAAAAGAGGTCGCAGCCACTGCGGGGCTACCCCAAATATTTATTGTTCTTGTCCATTTCCTTAAATTATGCGGTCGTTATGTGAAAACTCTAGATAAATGAAGGGTCTGTTTTTCGTTTGCTGAAATATTGATTTTCTTCGAAACCAGTTTTGAAGATTTTATAGTCATTTTCAGAGAGGCTATCTCGCTTGTCAGATGTTACGTAATATTGTCCGAAAGTAAATCCTTATTAAAATTAGCATTTGATTACCGATTTTTACGCAAAACTTTTAGGTATATTTAACTATTTTCTACATATGTAGGTACCAGATCTTTTTATTGAAAATATATACCTAAGGTACCTATAACCGAAATTGGCGTACCAAATAAGTAGCCCCAAAGTTAAAATAAATAAGTCCGTGATTTGAATACCACAAGTGTGTGTTTGTGTGTGAAGTCGTCGTGGCGCCGTGGTTACTGTGTGTATCATACGATATCACAGGTTAAGCTACGTTCGGCGCGGTCGGTACTTGGATGGGTGACCGCCGACCATTCATTTCTCACGAGGCACGTTAAGCAGTCGGTCCCGGGTGCTGTATAATTGTATACAGTAGTCGTTAGGGTTTGTTAGAAGCCATCTTGGCGGCCTGAAAATTCTGGCATCCAAAACCCAGCACTGAGCCAGCTTGGTGGATTATGACCTATACCTCCTCTTCACCCAGGGGAGAGACTCATGCCCTGCAATGGGCTCATTACAAAGAGTTGTGATTATGATGAAGTGTGTTTGTGTAAAACAAGTGTGTACCAAGGTATAGTTCGTTAAAAGTTCTAGTTCGTCATATGTATAAATAGTTGGTTTCCAAAACTTGCCCGGCTAGGACCCAGGACCTTAGGCGCTGGATGTGAGCAACTAAAGCGTTGTTTAACAGACACCATAGAATATGGTTCGTTTAGTTAAAGAGTAACCTTCCAAAGTGGGTTCACTCATTGCCTAGTCAAATCCGGGACCAGTCTCCATTATTATTAAAAAAAAAAAATGTAACCAAACCAAAATTGTCGGACATCAATCTGTAGACGGTATATGAGTGACGCTGTAGAAATAAACTATGGGTACATAATCCGTTTACTTCTACTATTATCCGTTAACTGTAAACGTCATTCTTGTGATTTTTCCTTCATTTACGCTGTAATTTCTTCTTCTGTCTGCCAAATTTAAATATTTCTAGACTTTTTTTTACTCTATACGTCATAATCATTTGATTACGTTTAGTTACAAGTATGATTTTCTTCTATATTTTTAGCCGACTTTAGTACCTTCGATTTTCAATTTAACTTTTGTCAAGTTTCTTTAAGCTTTTCTGAAAAATTGACTCTTTACATATAGACAGACTGACGAAAAGCAACCGACCTGTTTTTTTCAGAAAGCCCGTTTTTTTCTGATTTTGCGGTACGGAAACCTAAATGATAATAAAATATATATCGAAAATAATATAATGAGGGGACTTGGTCTTCAGTCATTTTTAATAAACTTAATTAAAAAAAATATCAATACATGTGGAACCTTCTAGCAACACAAACTAACGCGATCTTGCCCAAATATTGCCAAGTCTGCGCAAAGGAAATGAATCCCACATCCCGCAGACCTACTCCTGCCTTTAAACTATTAATTACAAAAATCTCTAACAACGCAAAAACAAGGCAAGCCGTCATTACGACCGTGACGCGTACAGTCGCCATCAACTTGCGTAACACTGTTGACTAATACCGTCATACAGCTCGGAGTGTCCTCAACTTGTTCGGTGTACCACAAAGCCTTCAGAATTAATGACACCTCGTGGAAACCCGAGATGAGTTATTTTTGAGAGGAAAAGGCAAACGTCAAGTGGGGCGGTTGTTTTACATGCCGCCGCGGCGTTTTGTTCGAACTAACGAGGTCAAATAGTGAATGTTCACGGATTGCGGGCACGTAACAAGTACGAGCTCTGTTTGTCGCTGCGAGTACTTTGTTTTATATGGAATTTGTTTGAAGCTGCATGCTGGGTTGATCGTTTTAAACTTCCTTTTTTAATAGCTTGAATTTACTTTTTTGGGTTGCCAAAAATATTTATATCAAAAGTCAAGCCTCTGTTATTATTCAAAAGTGGTTATTCTCGTATAATCGTTTCTCGATGTACCTATTATTAAAGCTGATAGGACCATTTTATTCCCACCAGGACTTAGAAACCAAAAACCTGGTTGAAGAGGCATAGTGTCTCCAATTTGGAAAGTATTGAAAATACACTGCAGAATAAAATAGGCTATACCTACACATACATCGCTGAAAAACTCATCGAAGTAAATCATAAGGGAAAAATAAAATCTTCTCATTCAATCTAAACATTTCCAAATTCATTTACACTTCATTACCTAACATTCGCAAATAAAAGTCAAACATGCAAACATGCGTTTACACAAGTTTCTCGTTTCAATTAAAAGTATTATGACGTCAAATTGAAAATGCAAAGTAGGGTTGTGCCCAAGTGAAACACATAAGTCGCACCGCGCTCCCGGCTTAGTGGAAGATCGCAATAATGAAAGAACGGGGGAGGATCGACCCTGATCCTGTGGCGAATGTAATCTCTAGCATACATCCTAACTGTCAACATTGATGGACCTCACTGTACTTTTATAACCTACATGCTAAGTACTTTCGAGAGGTAATTCATTTCGATTTTTTTTTATTTGTTTTCTTCTCTAAAAGAGCTCATCATTTACCATTGATCAAATTAAGAAATTGTAATGACTAAAGAAGTTCTGCTATATTTGTTGTTGTGTACCATTGGTTATATAAGCAGTAAGATATTCTTTTAAACTCATGGACCAACATTTTACACACAGCTTTTTATACGGGCAGAATACACGGAGATATTGTTATAAAAAGTTTAAATTAAAGATTCTTATTTAGTTTAGGTTCAAATAATATAATTTATTAGTGGTTGCTGTATATAGGATCGGAATCTTAGTACACATAGCTAATTCTTATTGCAAAGCACCATTCACACGAGTAGCGTTTTTTAAAATGCGTTTTTTTTAAATCGGAAATCCAAAGTTCCAACGTAAAAAGTTCCCACATCAAAAAAGTTTTAACAACACGCATAAAAAAATAAAACGTGCACAAGTTTATCGAATGATCTCGTATTTCTCTTACCTATCACATAACACCGCCAAGTACCCACAACTTGTCTTAAAAAATAATTTAAGCTTGATTACAAGAACCGATAAAGCGATCCTCGGCTACCGTTTACGCTTCTATTGTTCGGAATGATAATAAAAATCCAAACAAAGGCTCTACAACGCGCAGTCTTTGCCTCAAACATGTTCTGTGAAAAAAAGAAAAAACAACCAATAACCTTTACTTGTAAAACTATTGTAATGGAAAATCAATGTTCTTCATTTGAAATTAACAGGGTTTAGGTTTTAAAATCATAGTGTAGGTTTAATATTATAGTATTCTTAATTTGAAAATTGCAAATAATATAGTAGGTTTCTATGGACTTCTAAATTTAAAATTTATGATGCGATTTGAAAATATCAGAGGAGTAAAGACGTTTTGTCCCTTAGTTGAACCATGTAAAAGATACGGACTATAATGTCCGTTGTAGAAGTCGTAACACGGTATTAGAGTACAGTCACCACTAACTGAGATTAAATTAAAAAGTATATCTGGGCAACAAATAACGTTGTTGGATTAACATAAATGATAGTTTCACCTGCACTATTTTTGTTTAACTTATTAACATTAAGATGATATACTCCAATCTATACTTACTATAAAGGAATCTTTAAACTCAAAAACACATTCACATCCTTTATTTTATACACCTTAACAGAAACATATATTAATAAAGATAATTATGAAAAATATATTGAAGAGAAGTAAAATGAATCTGAGCATAATTAAATCAATACCATTAATTGTTTATTTAAGAGTTCAATCTAACCCAATGTACTATAGGTTTTAATAAACTGTAAGACATGATAATGTCCTTTATCTATCTTTAATTTCATTATCAATAAATAATATTAAAATCTTTGAAAAAAATATGCCCTAAAACAAAGCTTCAAACAGGAAACCCCAAACCAAAAGTTATTAACCGGTTTTAAAAATAGATGAACCTGCACTAAATTTTCTCGTCTACAAATCTCATTCGTATGTAAATTACTTAAACAACTGGTCATCCATATTAATTTGCTAAACCCGTCGTCAAAAATGGTGAAGTGTTTCGTACGCGAGTGTACCGCGCACCTGGGCGACTCGCCGACGGCTATTATACAAATGCAAATCAAACGTTCCATTTTTAAAATCTACCATCTCGACAGACTTCTATACCGAAACGACATAAGTCTACGCACTGATAAGCATCAGTACAAGTTAAATCATGACTTGTGACGTCCAGAGAAAAAGGAACAAAATCCTTTAACCATTATCGAACATATAACCTTTTGAATGCAGGGCTCAATTTTGTCGTTTGGGACCTTTTAGGGCAAATTTCGAGTACCCAGGTGTGCTCCCGATCCGGTTAAGTGAAGCGTACTTGTTAGGGATTCTTATGTTAAATGGTTTAATGGTTTGTTTTTAATTTCATTTTTATTCATCGCGTAGTTACGATTTGTTGATATTAAAATAATAATGCACAAATAAATTTACTGTTGAATTTAAGTTTATACAACCATTCATGGCTATATTTTTGCTGGTGAGTGTATATTAATGCTTCAAGTTGCATAAGTTTAAATTTTATTTTGTTCATCACGAGTAATTAAAATACGAACTTTCCAAAACGTATCTCTATATTTCAAGTAAAGGGATATAAAAAACGAAATGCATCATTCAGTCCAACCCGACGACGTGGTGGGCACATAATTAATTACCCCGCTTCACATCATAAATCTTTTCAAATATCCTAACCATAATCCACGAAGGTATGCAAAAAAAGCAAACGTTAACAAAAACTCATAATCGATCAGGGGTCAGACAGCGTGGCACCGGCTTATCTCGCCCATCGAATGCTGGTTACTGTTGGCCCAATCCCACACGCCCGACAAACAACACAGGTGAGCTTTGGACCAAATATTGGAACCAATCTGATACACATAAATTAATAACACCCATAAACATTCTACAAAAGACACAAAAATTTAGCGAGCGCTTCGCATTCCTATCAAGATACACGTATCCTATTCCAACATATTAATTTAGGAATTTATTCTCCCTATATTTTTTTACTCATATATCAAGCAACTTAAAGTTTGGCCATATATCAAGAAGATAGATGAGTGGTCAAAGTGGGTACTTATTTTTTGAATGCGAAATATTGAAATTGTACAGAATGCCACACAAATATGTTTGCTCATAGGATTTTATTTCGATTTGCGTCCATGAATTGACCTCAGCAAATAATATAAGTAGTATTAGTATTTCAAGTTCAATACAGAAATGATTTAATGTTCTAAAACTCGTATCGTAAATCAAAGCGCTGGAGTCTCGGTGCGTTTCTCGATGTCGTAATGATTCCGAAGGACACGTGCTTTCTCATTATACGCAGTTATTGCAGGTTCGTTCCTGATTTAAAATAAGTAAATTTTATTACGCCATCTGTCATACAGGTGATAAAGCCGACTGCGCAGGAGTCGCGCTCGCGCTGTGCGTCATTCCATCTTTGACATTTATTATTATCGATGGAAGTTAAGTTACTGTTGTCACGAATATTAGTGTTTTCCTCATTACCCCCGACGGCCCATTTATAACTCGTCAAATTAAAATGAGATGCGGATGAAATATCGAAAAATAGCAATCATAAATTTTGAAGTTAAGAGTATTTTTATATCGTCAACCTCGAGGCATGTTTTAGCTCCGTCGAGAAGATTTTTCAAGCAAAGTTTTTGTACTTGTTATGTTGTGCGTGAAATGTAACGCGTGGATGTGCGCACACGCGTCTCTCGTCCTTGCCGGCAATCTCCGTTCCGCATTACCGACATCGTGTCTTCGTGCGACGTGCCTCACTGCCAATCACTTTACAAAACTGTGACGAATTTCTACACAAACTCACATACACCATCTAATAACTACATCTACATTATTCATAACAGAAATATTGCTCAAATAAATAAATAGCTGCACACAAAGAAAAGGATAAGCATCCCACTCATACCCAATAAAAGATTTCAACCTCGAATACCTTCACTTGAAGGTGCTCGATCATATCCAAAAAAGTAAATAATAAGATGAACCACTTAAAACCTCATACAAGCAAATAATTTCACATCAAAATGTTGTATCAGTGGGCATCAAAAGGGCTTGCTTGTCCGACCGGGCTTTCCTTTTAATTAGGCCCTAAGTACTCGTTAAAAAAACAAGATCTTTCTGAGCGAACAAAGCGACGAGTACTACGAAACAGTGCGAATGTAAAAAACGTTGGATAAATAAGTGGAAAAATACAGGTAAGTCCAAGAGGGTTTTTTGTACTGCCCGGCCAGCCACTTAGGTCATCCTGCGAAATAAAGCTTCTGAGTTTTTTATATCGCTTTTAAATGCGGATCCCGTGCAGCCACCCCGTCTACGATAATGCGAGCAGCAACGAAAGAAAATGTTTCCGAGCACCTCGTCTGCTTTTATTCAACCATCTTGTATTTAGTTTCGATTGCAAATAGTTCGTGTAATTCAGTTGGCCTTTATCGAAATGAACAAAAGTACTTCGAAACTACAATGTTTAAAATCCAGTGAATTTTTTACTTTAAAATGCAGGTTTATTCGTGAAATTGGTGAGACTTATAATAAAATTCTGAGTAATGTGGAAAACCCTTTGCGCCGACAACGCTTTGTTTCTGTATTATGATGCGTGAAATGCTTTGGTTCTTTTTAAAGGTACTTTTGAAATATTCTCTCCACATTGAGGTTTCCGGGAATAAGTTAAATTAGCACTTACTGTAATTATGTCGGTGTGTTGTTTTAGGTCTTATTACTAAAACGAGTCTTGAATTATTTTAATGTCTTCTTTGAGTGTACATGTGATATTCGTTTTCAATTTGGTTGCAAGTCGGAAGGGTCGGTGTGTTCGACATGAAGGGCTGAGGGTCTGAGGCGGTGATTAGTAATGCGGTGGGGGCTTATGCCAGAATAATCTTAAAGGAGAAGTTAATGAGAAAACCTTTTATAAATAGAAATACTTATAAAATTACTTTCTGACCGTCCTGTGAATTGTACTACAACATTTCTTTTTAATTATTTCTTGAAACAAGATTGCAATGAGTCCACCGTAGCGATGTGCAATGTAAAAATCGAAACAACGAAACCATTAGACATGAAACATTCATACATCATTGAACTGAAAAATTGCCAATCAGTATTTAAAGGTTAATCATAGCCAACATTAAAAGGTGGACCAAATTAAAAATTCTCCCGTAAGCGCGGGTGAGCGGGAATGAGCGAGGATGAGCGAATGAACGGGAGCGAATGGGAATTAAAGTTGGGATGGAGCATTCCCTGCAACTGGCGACTGGAGGGCTCCGATAAGGGAACAATAGGAATTTGCTCTTCGCACCGGCTGCCCCGGGTTTTTAAACTAATTACCACTTACTGGTTATTGAGATAGACGTCGTACTGTACTGTACGTGCTTATTCTAGAGTCTGTAATACTGTAATACTTTAGCATCGACCGAACATTTGTAAAATAGTAGCTTGCTTTGTTCAATACTTATGTTACGTAAATTGATCGCGGATTAATTTTGATTACATTTTGACGACCGGCTGGTGTAGTGATAACATACATTGCCTTCTATGCCAGAGGTCTTGGGTTCGAATCCCAGCGGCGGCGGATATCGGTGTGATGAACACAAATATTAGTCGTCGAGTCATGGATGTTTATATGTTTATTTAAGTTTATTCTATTAAAAATTTATTCAATATGTTTGTTTACATATTTCTTAAGTATATCAGTTATATAGTATCCATAGCACAAGTTCTTTAAGAAACTTAATTTGGGCTAGATAATGTTGTGTGAGTGTCAGAAATATTTATTTATTTTATTTAATGGGTACAGATTTTAGCATCAATTCGCGTCTGAAATTACGAAACCCCTATTGGATCACTTTGTTGTCCGTCTATCTTAATATCAAAAACTAAAGTCTGTAATCCTTTGCAGTTGAGAAAAACCCTTTTTTTAGGACAACGCAATCAACACACCTATACGGAAAATACGGCGCGGCCATCAATACTCCGAAAAGTATTTTTGCTTGGTGGTAGGATCCTTTCCGGGTCCGCCTGGCTAGCGACCACCCTTTATATAAAGTCTGCCGCCAAATGTTACCGCTCCGGCGGTAATGTGTTCCGGCAATATTGTATAAAGATCCAGTTCCTTCCTAAACCCGTGTGCTTTCATCTTCGACCTCATCGTCACTTACCATCAGGTGAGATTGAGGTCAAACGCGGGTTTAGTCAATTATAAAAAAAAGATCCGAACATTGTAATATACCTACGCACTTACTGGCAATTGAGCAGCATTTTATTTTTAACTAGACACCGCGCGCGATTTTACCCGCGTAACTTTTAATCCCTTGGGAATTTCGGGATATAGCCTATAACCTTCCCCAAGAGTTGGGCTATCAAATACAAAAAGAATTTTTCAAATCCCACTTGTAGTTTCTGAGATTAGCGCGTTCAAACAAACAAAAAAATAAACTCTTCAGCTTTATGTATTGAGTATAGATAGTTTTTAGATAAGCGTTCTATTGTATGCATAATTATCTTATACAAAATAAATCAGCACAAATTCTCTGATCCTTCGAAAGCGTGTTAAAAATAATATAAAACCATTAAATATCCAAAAACGTATACTAAATAAAATAAAATATATCTCAATAACAATACATTCACTTAATCAAATCCTAATCTTTCAATTAAGCAATACTTTTAATGTCATCGGGAACACCGTGCTAGTTAGGGTTGCCAACTTCTTCATCAGATCAAAATAAGGCGCACGTGCGACCACACTCCATCGAATAGCAATCCGTACCAATCTGTATTATACAAATCCCCAGCGGAATACACGACGAAAGAAAATAATTACGATCCACGAGTTAATCAAGTGCTAACCGAAATAGAAGTATTTTTTTTTGCACAACCCTTGGTTGGATTGATACCAGTATCCTAATTTCGAGGCAAAATCCATTCTATTATGGCTATAATTTCCCGAATTGTGGAGTTCGTAATAATAGCTTTTTTAAAGATGTCTGGAATGATACTTGATGAACAGCTTTTTGGAAATAGAAATACGGTTTCGTATGATTAGATGGTAGATTCAAATAACTCCAATTAAAACGCTCTTGGTTTTTGTTAATACCTAGCACAACACTATAGCTTTTATGCTGCATCAATATCATGCTTTAAAATCAGCATGGTCAGTCAGTTATTGATTAAACGACACTGACAAAATATTACTTAATATGGAGCATTCTTTAAAAATAAACCTTTTCTTAATCTACTCGTATTTATTTATTTACACTTTATTGTACACCATAACACGGTTAAGAACCAAAATCTCTATCATATAAGGATCTCAAAGTAATTAAGTATAATTTAATAAACGTTAACCCATTTGTCCCCAGCCTAACCCACATAACAGCTTAGCTCCATATAACTCTTATAAGCGACAGTCAATTGTTAGCTTGCAGACTCATTGGCTACATACATCTAATTCGCCGCCAGAGGGCGCAGGACGTGATCAAGCGTGGCTAAACACATCGTCGTGACCTGATGCACCATTGCACACCCCTGTCGCCTTCTGGCCTTTGAGAAAACGTCTGGATATGTAGGCACTTTGCTTATGAAGTCTTAGTACTTTTTTTTACATTGGCTCTGTTTGTTAAGTTAAAATAAAGGTTTTTTGTTGAGATTAATTTGCATGGGTAAATTGATTTTGTATGGGTTTTGAATATGATGAGGGAAAATTTAAGAAGTCAAAGTACAAATAGGTTACTTTGGATACGAACCCAGGGCCCCGGGTTCGTGTCCAAGCCATCATTACAAAACTGGCTTACTAGGACACCACATATTAGCACAGAAAACAACCTATTTGCACTATTTTGGCTCCATAACACAGAAAAATGCTTTGGGGCTACATACTTTGTGCGCTATTATAGAAAGCAAATAAAATAAATATTACACATGCGAAATTAAATAACTTCACAAATTCGATATATTTTCATATTTTTTAATTTAAGGATATAGGTTTAAGAGCATCTGGTAAAGTCGTTACAAAAACAAAAGCACCAAACATATTTTCCAAAACTAAATATTTTTCCAGTACGCGCAACTAATTCGCACAACGCGTTGGAGTTTGCGTGCGAGCGCTATCTGCGTTCTAGTTCATTAGGCGGGCGAGCGGCCGCCGCCGTATCGCTCGACCGCTCATTTTTCATGTGCGCCTAGTACCGCTTTGTCGTATAATAATGGATTTTGTCCGAGATTTTAGTGTTAAGAAGTTTTCTTATTTTTTGTTATTATGTAAATAAATAATAAATTATTATAATGCACATCTTCGTATCTTTATTTAAAAATGTAAAATTTATTGCTTTTTACTTTAAATTTATGGAAATTCTTGAAATACATGTCGTGACTAGAATAAATAAATATTTACAATACCAACTTGTACTTGGAGAAACTTGTACAATACAAATTAAGCTTCTAACTACGAGAAACGTCGTTATGATTGTATGTAAAATCAGTCAGTAGCTCTATGTTCAGACATGTAGGCTTTGAACAAAGAATTAAGAAAATATTCTTCTTTCATCAAAAGCAGATCGTCCATTTGATTATCCTTATCATTCTGATCCTAAACTAATCATAAGCTAATAATTTAAAACATCATTCTGTTCCTACTAACCTCAAAATCTTGAATGACATATTATGCAGTAAACTTGTCAAAATAAAATATTTCGTTTGTAATAGGAGGAGTTCTTAACTATTAAATTAACCCGGTTGTCATGAAAATGTATTCATAATTCAGATTTAGTTTATGCCTCCACAAATGATTGCTTAAAATTTTCATTTTTTATATCGTAAGGAATAGGGGATGGCTACGGGCATGGGCATGGTCACGAAGTCTTCTCTGACCTTGTCCAAATATATGATCTTTTCTTTCTACTTGTTTATTATTTTATTATATTGAAATTACTGAAAAAATATGCTAAATAAAATCATTTCATTATGATTATATTTAGCACTGCAGTTTAAAAAATAGAACCATTTTATTATGGTTCTATTTTTTAAGTTGCATGGTTTTTTAAAATGAAAATAATTTCTATTCATTGTCGCTGTTTTTGATATTTTCTTTGCAAAAATTGCGATATGCACGAGTTTATTTCGTTTATTTAAACATGAGTACATTTACATTGCGCGATCGATTATGTTCACCAATATTCATTAATACATTCAGTAATTCCAATTCCAGACTGAGATACAAATTTCGTACATAATAATAAATCTCCCTTAAACCGGAAACCCTGCAACTAATAAAATAAACATAAAATCCAACATCAAAGAAAATGATCAGGAGCAATTACACGTTTGTTCTGTGCACACCTGAGTTTATTTGATTTGATTACCTGCACAGTGGGAAGTGATTTAATTTCCACTGCCCCCCACGATTCGAGGACAATATTCAAATAAGGTTTCTTCTATTAACGGACCCCGTTGTGACATGTTCCATTATCTATAGCTTCCATCTAGGGAACCCTTCGAATTTCGACCCGGTGTAGACTGTAGAGGCGTTTTATACAGGACGATTTGTGATGTGACTTTTGTTTGTTGATACACAATAGTTAGCACATATTAGTCAATTGATAAAAGTTAATTGTTTTCAAATGGCCTCGTCGATTTTCACCTGAGATTGTGATAGAACGCAGGTCAGACTAAGATTTTAGACGTTATTAGTCGACTATATGTATAATGAATAAGCTACATAATTTCTACTACCACCCAAAGTAAGCATAGCTTGTGTTATGGGATGCCATGTAGCGAACTAGGAGGGAACCTAGAATATAAATACATAAATAGATAAACAACCAGACACGGAACATTTTTTTTCTTTCGTGCGGGATCGTTGATTTAAATATATGCAGGCCATATCTGCAGATTCCACAAAAAAATATATGCAGCGAGTATTTAATCCACGATCTCTACCAAATCACTATATTCCTATACCTATGTGTCTATACCTATGTGTCCTATGTTATCGTCATAGAGTTTAAATGCAGGTTGTAACATTAAAAATAAACAGTTGTATACTCACTCACTACAACATGGAGGCTGTTAAGTCAAATATTATCTATTTTCAAGAAACTCTCAGTAATTTAGCAAGAGTTAGTAAATTGTACACTAGCATTTTTTTATTTAATAGGGATAGGACGTTTGTCTTCCATGCCTGCCACCTGATGAAAAGTGCGATACCTAGTTTAAAAAGGGTCTCAAGTACCGTATAGATTTTTATTATTCATATATTTTTTCTGTATACCAATGCTTTATAAACTTTACTAGTTATTGTTTATCATATTTGTAAGTTAGGTACGGTTAAGTTAGTGGCAGTTTTACCTAAGCCAAAATTCTTTGTAAAAAATAAATAATTTTGCGTTTCATCAAAATACACTAAAAATTGAACAAACATTTTCATAATCCAAAAAATAGTAGCCCAAAATCGTGTCGTGATCGAATCGTCATCGTAAACCCCTTACTAACCGAAACAAGGCGGTTGCATAGCAGTTTTTATCAACCCCTTGAGCGTCCCGCGGCGAGGCGAGAACACCGCGTCAATCAGTGCACGAACAACATATTCATTTGCGACTGCCTCTGACAGGTTATGATTTCTTGTGGGTATTTTAATGTATTTCTAATAATTAGCAGTCATTTGCATTAATTGCTTCGTTTTAATAACGGTTACATCAGTAGGTTTAATATTAGTTGAATCAGAGCTGGGTACTTTTTCTCAGTGTTGTCGTAAAAATGTTGTTAGGTACTTAGAAACATTGAATCAATTTGTCATTCCTGCGTGCAACTTTTAAAAAATCTAATTTTATTATTTGACAAAAGATGTTTTTAATTAAACATATTTACAGTACCTATAGAATGTTACTCGCATTTCAGTACTTTTCAGACGAGTAACGCTCGTGGCCACGAGTTAAACGCGTTTTTCACTCAAATAATGAATGGTGAAAACCCAAGACATAACATAAAACAAGTGCATTATTATATTACAAAGAAAAAAGAGAAAATAGTATTTTTTTTACGTAGTTACAGAATCTTCCAATGAAATGTATGAACAACCTCAAAAGTATGTACAGTCACGTCTAATAATATGTATACAATTTCATTGGAATTTGAACCTTATCACAACCGAATAAGTTGCAAAGTGTGTACATATTAATGCACGTGACTGTACTACCGTCATACACTGCGAGTTATTTAGTAATTACAAATATAACTTCACTATAATGTGACAAACTATTTTCGGCGCCCTGAAAATTCTAATCTGACTGTATCTCTTTACATCCTCACAAATTTTCACGTTTATTTATTTCACCAAGATTAAAATACCAACCGTACAAATGCAACCATGTTATTACTTCTACAACGCAACATTTCCAATCACATCTTTAATTTTTCAAGTGAAAGGTCAATATGATTTGATGGGAGCTGGCCGTATTTTTGCCTACGTGGAAATAATATCGAAATATTGAAACCGGCACGGATCATCGAAGTCTGCACTTAGAGTGGTTTCAGCCGTAGGTACCGGCTCAAATACAATAGAGCGATTTAAAATATTGCATCTAGCGTAGCTTGTATTAAATTGCTTTGGATTATTTTTATCGTTTTGTTAAGAAAAAGCGCTTATTGCATGTTATTGGAAATGGATAAGAATCTATTTTTAAATAATATACCGTTCTTACAGGTGTACTTTAGATTTTAATACGTTATTTTAATAGTTGATATTGCTCCTGACAAGTCATGGTAATAGATTTTGTATATTTGCCAGCAAAACAATTTCTATTTATTAAAGTATTTTGCCGAATCAGGACGTAGAGTATTGGACGTCTCACGAATGAAGACAATAATTATACCTATTTTTTTTCTATGGTAGGCTATTGTTTGACGTATTATGTAAACACTGTCTCGATGCTGTAATTAATTTAGTGCATAATTACAAATATTTTTGTTCTTAATAAATAATCAACGGAGATCACATAGCGAATAAGCTACAGAGCCAGTACATAAAAGTTTTCTGAATAAAAGAAGGTGTCCCAGATGACGATGAGTATAACTTAGGGCCCAGAAGGCTGATATTCAAACTAGAAGCGAATATAGTCAAAAATACATTACATTTTAAGCCCCAGACTCAAAATACACGTTTCACTGTCAAAAACAGCATGCAATATCAAAAGTTTCCGACATTTACTTCAAGCCCAAAAACAAGTAAAGGCCAAAACATGTTTTCCGAAGAAGCAACAAACAGCATAAACATTACGCAACAAACTTGATATTTACCTACATAACTCAACACTCAAGACGTGATTGATAATAACAAAGTTACCCGCAGACAGTGAGGGTGGAAACTGAAACAATACAGCATCAGCATCACCCCTCGGAAACCACAGGAGAATATCATAAACTCAGCTTAAACACTCGTCTCGAAGGATATTAAATAAATAAAAACATAATAAAATAATAAATTCGATGCAACATATGGCTTGAGGATTGGGGATCCCGAACTGCGGTCGGTTTTTAGTGACAGTGTTTCAAATTGTATAGTGGAGTGGAGATTGAAATATTGTGGGAAGGGTTATGGTTTTGGTTGCGTAATTTTGATGCGATATAGAATAAGTGAGTTTGTTATTGAAATTATTAAGAAGACCTTTAAGGTGCCTATCCCTGTCACCTAAGAATAAGGTGACAAATATGACTTATACTCGAATCGAAGTTCCACTTAGGTTCATTTTTGAAACCGACACAACATCTTTGAAGTCTAAAAAGAATACAAAAGTTACGGAGCACTTTGTTGTTCAACTGTTCAACTAACTATAGTTGAACTAAGAAAACCTCGTGTATATAATTAAATTAGGTATCAACGTAAAAAGCATATAAATATTATATTGATATTTATATGTTTTATTAAGATTTATTAATAATACTTAGCGTTTTCCAGAACCTACATGCTAAAATTTATAATTTTGTCTATAAACTTTATTGCTTTTCGTATCGTATACAAGAGCAAGAAAGATATTTAATCAAAAGTGATTGACGTCAAAGTTGTATAAAAAAGATTTATGTAAAATAAAGACAAAACTTCAAACAATAAAAACAACAAGAATAAACTTTTACCCGAGCTACCTGCAAACACCTTAAATACACGCGCACTCTGAACTACTTATTAAGACCGTGAAACAAATCCAAATAAGTAGTAAATCCACACCCGAACAGTAAAAGAAATCACTTAAAAACTGCAGCATTTAATTGAAGCAAGTTGGGATCCCCATAGCGAGCGATTACGCTTCGATATGCCGCTACGGAGCGCTACTCGATCGCACATCCTATGGGGATGTCGGAGTCATCGATGCAAAAATCACTGAACACTTGGGGGATTTTTTCAATTCGAATCAATATCTGTGTGTCAGAACTTTTTTTGATACGCAACATGATAGGACTTTTTGGTATCTTTGAAAAGGGTATTAAATTAAATGGTTTTTTCAATCAAAATAAAAAAAAAATACATAAATAATTCAGTAATTACAAATGCCCTAATTAAAACGACATACAAAAGCAGGATTTAGTAGTTGAAAATAAAGATTTTGCGATATTATTTTCAGAAAGATTCGCAATGCATGTTAACATCAAAATCCTATAAATATTACAAATCTGAAAGTCTGTGAGGAAGTATAGATGGATATGGATGTTTGTTGTACTATCCCATATGAGCGACTGGTTGAGTTAACATCCTTGACACCCTGTAGGGCAAAGCCTGGAATAGAGCATAGGACTTTTTAGCAACTTTGTCCGTGTTTATCCCTATTCCGCGTTTATGCTGATCCTTATTATTTTTTTATATATATAAGGTTTGTTATCTTGAAGTACTATGAAATGAAATAAACTTGTTGCGTTGCTCTGTAATCAAAGGTTGAACTTTATTAGAACAAGATTTACATAGTGGTTATTACTCAATAATATAAATCCTTAGTAATCAAAGAAACTACATTTAGGGTTTATTATTTCATAAGTACCTTCCTTCACAAATATTTATTCTTTAATCTATCTATTCTGTCGACATGAGTTTCAAAAAGTAAACTGTCATCATTCATAACCATAAACTAGAAAAAGTATAACCTACAGACTATTATACCCCAGCATAAAACCACAAATCTTTAGTTCCAAGTATTGCCGTAACCTACAGCGCCAAGTGAGCTAAATACAGACTAAAGAAATACATGTATTTACTTAACATCTCCCCCCCTGAGGAAGAAAATTTACAGGTAATTTTTCTTTCAAGCTATCTACCTTATCCCTCCGTTTGACATTGGCATAAGTTTAGTTATATGGAAAAGGTTGGACTCCGTCTTCTTATGGCCTGTATCAATTCGGTATATTGAGTTTGAGATTTTTTCAACAATTTCAAACGGTCCAATTTTTAATTCATCTAATTTCTTCCTGTTCAGCCTGTTTCCATTTTCCACAAATACCATATCTCCTACTCTAAATTCATGTCCCTTTCTATTTTTGTCAAATAATATTTTATTGTAGCTATGTGACTTCATTGTGTTCTCAATTGCTGCAGTTTTATCTCTAATCCAGTCATTATGGGTCTTTTCTACCTTCAACTCTTTTGGTAAAATTGTTACATCTGTACTATACAAAAGATAGCATGGGGAAAATCCAGTTACTGTGTGAACAGTTTGATTATATTTATTTACACATTCATGTGCAATTGTTGTCCATGCTTTCTTATTTCCGTCTTCATTTATTTTACATCTGATTTTGTTAACTAAAGTTTGATTTAATCTCTCGTTAAGACCGTTTGAGAATGGTGCATTTACCGCAGTAAACACAATAGGTATCCCTTTGTCATTTAAGAATTTCTTGAATTCTCTTGAGTTTATTCCTGGATATTGGTCAGTGAGAATCATACCCACATCCTCTGTTTCTGTTATGTTCATGACGAGTTTAATAAAATCGCTTGCACTTTGCGTTTTTGATGTTAATATAAAGGCATATCTAGTAAAGTGATCTACTAACAGGTGAAGATACTTTTTGGTAGATTTTGATCCTCCGAATCCTCCAATTGTATCTATAGAAAGTATTTCAAATTGATTTGTAGCTGGACCCAGGTGAGACATAAATCCAAATTTGTCCTGTCCTCTTGATTTATTTCTTACACAAACCTCGGACTTCCTACAAACTGCTTTAATATTATTTGTCAAATTTTTAGCCATGTAGTATGGACTAATTGCACTCTGCATCTGTTTAATTCCAATATGGCAAAGACTTTCATGTAGATTTCTCAACAATTTGATACTCAATTCTTCTGATATGATAATTTTTTCTCTGTTTCTGATTTTTTTATAGTATATATTATGTTTCTTCACCACGTTGTCCTTATTCTTTTGTATGTCTTTATTTTTAGTCTGATCGATCAGAATTTCTTCTATATTAATCAAGTTAACAATCTTTAACTGTTCATCTATATTTTCATTTGATTCCAACACAGGATTCCTACTAAGGCAGTCTGCTTCTAGGTTTTGTTTTCCTGGAGAATATTTTATGTTAAAGTCATATTGTGATAGGTAGTAAGTCAAATCACCCAGTTCTTCATAGGTTCTTGATTTTAGGTTCATGTTTTCTAGTGGTTTGTGATCTGAATAGACTGTAAATGATTTACCCATTAACCAGTATTGCCAGTATCTCACTGCTTCTTTTATTGCTAAACATTCCAAATATATAGCTTTTTTCTTCTTTTGTGCTATGTTTAGCTTCTTCGAAAAATAAGCCACAGGTTTTTCTTTTCCATCCGGCTGTATTTGTTTTAAAATGGCTCCCACACCTTCTAAAGAAGCATCTGTATAGATATTAGTTGGTAAATTGTGGTCAAAAATTTCTAGAACTGGTTGGGAACATAGTAGATTTTTTATTTTCTCAAAAGCCTTCTGGCATTCACCATATAAATTTTTGGTTTTTTCTTAGTAAATTATGTAATGGATTTAGCAATATTGCACTTTTTGGTATGTATTCATTATAAAAGTTAATTTTTCCTAAAAACTGTCTTATATTCTTCTGTGTTTTTGGTACAGGGAAATTTTTTATCGAAATAAGATTATCCTTCACTGGTTTAATTGAGTTATTTTGAATTATATGACCTAAGTATTTCACTGAGTCTGAAGCGAATGTGCATTTTGTGAATTTTAATCTGAAACCTTCTGCATTAATTGCTTCCATTAATTGTGATAGATGGTGAATGTGTTCATCAAAAGATTTAGAAAATATCAAGATGTCATCGATAAAATTTACTGCGAAATCTGTAAGTTTGTATATTCTTAATATATTGCTCAATATCCTCTGAAATATTGCTGGAGCAGTTTTTAGGCCAAATGGTAAACAAGTCCATTGGAAATGTCCTTCCTGCGTTACAAATCCAGTCTTCTTTCGGTCTTCTACTCGTAATGGAATAGACCAAAATGCAGAATTTATGTCTAGAGTTGAAAACAATGTGCAATTCCTCGTCTTTGTGAGTAGATCCTCTATTAATGGAAATGGCTGAGCTTGAGGTACCACTATCTTATTTAAATCTCTGAAGTCTATACATAGTCTGGACTTCTTGTTTTCTTCTTTTTTAAATGCTAAAGTAACAGGTGCAGCAAATGGACTGTAGGATTCTTCTATTAGCTTGTTATCAAGTAATTTAGCTATCTGTGTTTCTATTTCTTTTTTATCATCTATAGTGCATCTATAAGGCCTTTTACTGCAGTACTTGTCTACTAATAAGTCTATTCTGGCTTCATATCCATTAACAGTTCCGACATCATATTTATTCTTTGCAAAAATTGAATCATATTTATTTATCAGTTTATTTATCTCTAACTTCTCGTATTCATTTAAATGACTCAATTTTACTTCAAAGTCGTCTTCATTTATATGTTCATTAAAATTGATCTTGTACTCTTCCTTTTCAGATTTTTTATTTAATATTTCTTTTTCCGTATTTGTTGTAATGTTTGAAATAGTTTCTGCCAAACTTTCTGTACCCAAGTGTTTTTTTTGTGTTATTCTTAAGTCTTCATTTTGTGATAGTTTAAACATTTTTATCATGTCTAGCCCAATCAAAAAATCATATTTAAAATTTTCTTTATCAATAATGTATACTTGGACATTCTCTTCTATTTCAAAAATTTTAATTTTTATACTAACCACACCACTTGTTTTCTGGACACCACTAATTGTAACTAAACTTGCTTCATTCAATTTATTTCCTTTTTCTTTCAGTTTCAGTAACTTGGAATTTATCAAAGAAACATTAGAACCAGAATCATAAACACCATTAATTTCTAATGTATCATTTAATTTTAATTTTATATTTATTAATGGTGTCACTATTAGTTTTTTTGATCTGTTTCATTCAACTCAGCTTCAATTACTGAATTGTTTACATGTTTAATATTTTTTTCTCTGAAATCTTTTGTTTTAAACCAACATGCCGAATCAGGGTGATAGCGCATTCCTTTATTTAATTTCTCACATACTTTACAAGGGATTTTTTCTTCATTTCTACTATTGGTTTTAGGATATTTTCTATAGAACGTGTTATGTTTTGTATTTACTAAATATTCAAACTTTCTTACCTCATTGAATAGATCCACTGTATCTGTCAAAGTTTCTCTATCAATCTTGCTCAGTACAAATTCTGGCAAACCAGCCGCAATAAGATCTATTAGGGTACCTGTATCAATTGAGTTTCTCATATCCAATAGCAGTTTTTCTTTTTTGATTGCATAATCCACTAACAATCCCTCTTTATATTTAAATAGTAGAGCATATGTAACTGAGTTCCACCCTTTATTAGCAAAAGTTTCACAAAATTTATTTCTCCACACTGTCCATTCTGAGTTCATAGTAAATTTCAGTATCATGGAACTGTACCAATCTATACAGCTTTTATCCATAAATAATCTTAGTATTTCAATTTTTTTCTCATCTTCTGTCACATTGAAACGTAAGCATTCCCTTTCATAAATGTCAATCCACTGCTTCGCATTCCAATTTTTTGTTGTAAAATGTTCTATGACAAACTTCTCCGCTATGCATTTCAAGTTTTGTTGTTTGGTCTCTTGTGTATTCTGCACCAATTTTTCAAATAATTTTTCTAATACATCTGTATCCTTACTTTTAACAAGAGAGGTTTGTTGTTGACTCACTTCCTCTAGGTATTGATCTCCAAATTGTATATTACCATCGTCTATGTAAGTTTTACTTAATTCCTCTGTCATAGTTATCCAAACTTTTCGAGTTTGATATCTCTTCTTTAAACTGTTTTTAACCTTGTTGTAGGCCGCTGTTTTTATTAAATCTTTATGCAAAATGGCAGGTTGAAATTCTTCAGGTATAGCATACACTTTCTCATCACGTGTTGCTATTGAGGTTATAGAGTAAATGTTCGATTTTCCGTCACTTCCTGGTAATATCGTGAACTCAAAACAAAGTTTCTCCATCTTGTACGTTTATTATTTAAGTATAAATAAACAAAAATGTAGTTTTATAAGGTTTGTTATCTTGAAGTACTATGAAATGAAATAAACTTGTTGCGTTGCTCTGTAATCAAAGGTTGAACTTTATTAGAACAAGATTTACATAGTGGTTATTACTCAATAATATAAATCCTTACCTGTAATCAAAGAAACTACATTTAGGGTTTATTATTTCATAAGTAGCTTCCTTCACAAATATTTATTCTTTAATCTATCTATTCTGTCGACATGAGTTTCAAAAAGTAAACTGTCATCATTCATAATCATAAACTAGAAAAAGTATAACCTACAGACTATTATACCCCAGCATAAAACCACAAATCTTTAGTTCCAAGTATTGCCGTAACCTACAGCGCCAAGTGAGCTAAATACAGACTAAAGAAATACATGTATTTACTTTACATATATTGTAAGGATAGGACGTTTTTCTTCCATGCCACCTGATGGAAAGTGCGCATGAAGACTATGGTGTTTTTAAAAAACTTAAAAGTTCCAGGACTGTAGTGGTCAGGAAAAACAGGCGCAGGCAGATTGTTCCACACCTTGGCAATCCGTACCAAAACGGAACTATCGAATCTTATTTCAAGGTATGGCCAACGTGGGAAATTTCAGCTAAATTCGTCAAGCCTAACAAACATCACTTGCCTACTTTTATATTTTGGTTAGTTTAAAAAAAACTGGACGGTACTTCCTGCTCAATTAGCACAAATCAAGATTAACTCGTACATTTTTTTTTACAGACGCACATTTAATGGTTGTCGAGATACACGATTTTGCTAAACGTTACCGCAGCAGGAAACTGAATATCTCGGGAACCTGAAGACCCACTAATTATTTTTTCAGCGCACTATTTCCTACACCCCTTAAGGTACCTGCGCATGCACAATGTTTCTCTCTACGACCATTCGCTTAGAATTTTCCAGCTGGAACAGCATTGCCCTAGCAGGAATCGTTATATACACTTTTTTTTTCAAAACTACAATACCCACTATTTTTTTAATTTTCGCACAATTACAGCACATAGAGACCCATTTGTGCGCCCAATTACAGCTCTCTAGAAGCAACTTTCTAGCTGCAGTAACGGACACCAATTATCGACGCTGCCGTGGTAATATTTGCTGACCATACATATGGGAGCCAATTCTTTCCCAATTTATCTTAAATCTTGTCCTTACGTATAACATGAAACCGGCATAAATGTGATAAATAAAGTTTAACGTGGAGGAAGCGAAAGAGGTATGTCTGAATCGTAGCTATTGGTGTTCCTTGTCTCAACCTACCCTTAAGGGAGACAGGCGTGAGGTTATGTATGTACCTATGTATAAAGTTCAACCAAAAATATATCGAAAAGATCATCTTTTACAGGACCAACCTGTATACTAACATTAAATAAATTAGTTAAAATGTCTAAAAATAAAAACAAATCAATAATTCTCATCTATGTTTGTCTCGTGGTCTCTTTTCAATTATTTAGCGAATGTTGTGCACGTTTAATCCGATTTGTGAAATGAACGAGCGGATTATTCGGCAATTGGCAGCAGCTTCAGTAGGAATCACATCAAAACTGTTTGAAGATGGCCAAAGACTAGACAGTTTGCTGATAGAGATGTGAAAGTTAGAAGATTTTGTGTTTTTTTTTATTCATGTTATATTAGGGGTGTTATAATGTGGATTCGTACATTTCGTTCTGCAATGAGCTGCTAATACCTCAAAGTTTTGTATCAGTCGTAAGTAGATTGATAAACTGATGGAGCTGATGATTGAAAAATTTGCTGACCGTGATTGCACCTGTCACTTGTGCCCAGTGCCCACGGTGTCTGTGAAGAAACCGATCGTCATGTGAAGTACCTATAAAATATAGTTTACTGCAATAAATCCGGTAAAAGACGTATTTTATTTACGATAACAAATCGTAAAAAATTAAGGCCATATAAACATTAATTATCTCATTAGATATAACACAAAACAACCTTTACGGTCCTATAAAACTGTCACATCTGCAGTCTATTAGTGTTTGCCTATTCCAGCAGTAGCATAAGGCGTCTACTCGCGGTCTGTCTATGTGAAAAGTCGCGTGCGCATTGCTGCTCACCGCGCGACGACCGCGCGACGACCGCGCGACGGCCGCTCCTCGATCGCCTGTCGACAGTGCTCGCGTCACGTGGCGAATACTCGGCACGTGCCGCGGCACCGCTCGGCACTCCCACCGATTATATGCTGCTGCTGGGAAGATTTTTTCACTTTTCTCATCTGAGGTCATCGCGTTTAGTGTTATGCATATAGGTTGTGTTTAGTAGTGCAGTGCGTTTGAATAATATTACTAACTTAAGTTTTTGTCGTGGAGTTGTTAACAAGACTATTAATTTGTTACTTTCAACCGTGTATATGAAGTCAGTATAAAACTCGGGGGCTAGAAGAAATAGCGGACCACAAAACGGCAAGCTCGCAGCGGCAGCCGCGAAAAGTAATATCAAGGTGTCAACTGCACGCGATTAACGCGGGATAAAAAATAGCTTCAACGGTGGCGAACTATTGCCACCCTTGCCGGTGGTATCTGAGCGTTTATCGGCGATAGTATCTGAGTGAGACATCGCCGGTGACATTTGAAATATGATGCGCGCGGTCCCCGGGGCGCGCCGGGCCACGTGCGCCGCATATTCAAATCAGAGTCGCACGCGGCCGACCCCCGTGTTGGGTAAATACTCCCGCACAGCGCCCGGCCCACCCACTTACCGAGGGTCGCTCCTATGTAATCGAATTTGAAAATTATTCTAAAACACTGAATAATGTATTTGGAAGGGACGCGCGCCGGAGGCGGTGCGAACCGAACGCTGATTTTTAAAATAAATTAAACTTAATCAAGTGGGTTCGCGCACGTAAACGGATTAACTTGGTAACTTGGCGTTGATTTGACTTACTCTGTTTGCGCAGCACATGGAGGGTGGCGGCTTAAAGGTTGACGCTATCAAACTAACATCGTTTACGAGCTGCGGAAGTACGGCGCTACATGCTACGTATCATGTGATTAGCATAATCCGGGAATCAAATAGTATACATTCAATTATTGAATACTAGCTATTTCCCTAGGCTTTCCCGCGTAACTCCTGTGGCCGGGAATCGTGATGAAAAGGTAATGTATCTAGGTGTTTTTTCAAATTGTACCCTTGAGCGAAGTTCATCTTATCTAGCCTCATAATTTATGATACCTATAGTAATCGTGAAAATTAAGGAGATAACTGAGTTCTATGCCAAAATAAACGAAAATAAGCTGTTTTTTTTAAAAATAATAATTTGTAAATCGGCCAAGAAGATGGGGCTAAAAATAGTATTATATAGGAAGGTATTTAGAAAGTCATATCGCAATTTTTATTAACATATTTGTAGTTATTTTCTATAAGCTGTCCATTTTCAATTTATCTTACTTGAAACAGAGCCACAAGTTCTGTTCTAAGTTGTCTTCCTATAGAATTTTTGTACCACACAACATGGGTTTCGGCACTAGGCGTGCAAGCGGGACTATGTTTTCGCTTATGAGCATCGAAACGATCACTGAGTAGAACAATTATTTTTCTAGTGCCTAAATACAAAGTTTTATCGTTTTATCTTTGATCATATCGAATAACCAAACTTTTTTCTACCCCTTCGAGTATTTTATACAATAATAGATAAAGTAAAGGCCTATGTACTTTTGCAAGTTCTAGTCTATATCTGAACCAAATTTCATTAAAATCGGTTGAGTGGTGTAAGCGTGAAAGTGCAACAGACGGACAGGATGAATAAATTACACATATATAATATTTGTAGGTATCATATACCGTACGTATGCTTCTTCATATTTTTTCAATATTTTACTTACTATTGAAGTGAAGTTATATTCTAAAACGCATTGATGTATTTTTTTCAGTACAACATGACCATAATTTTTTTTTAAATCTAACCAATAAGCTACATTCTTTAAAAAAGTAATGATTATGAGAACAATATATTTTTTTACATATTAAGAATCTATTAAGTACAAAAACTTTCTCGGTTAATCCCTATGTAATGAGTACTTAGTTATAATTACGCGAATGACAACAATTTAAAAAAATCCCCAGACAATCACACCAACTACATGGCCCCAAAGTAAGCAAAGCTTGTGTTATGGCATACCATGTAGCAAACAAAGGAGAAACCTAGAACATATAAAAACACCGAACATTTTTGTTTTCTTGTTCTGTGCGGGAATCGAACCCGCTACCACTGGCGTCTTAGGCAGACAGGTTTACCCCATCGCCTTTAAAAATATTATAAACAATCAAAAATATACTGTCATTGTTATTTATAGCAAAGCGACGTACCTACACCATTGTTATAGTAAAGAAAGCGCATGATATAGTTTGTTTAAAAAGGTATGTTTAAATTGGATGTTGTAATTAAAATCATGACATTGACATTGATATAATTTAACTAAAAAATAAATGATAAATAAATCCCCAGACAATCACACTACAAGGCCTAAAAGTAAGCATAGATTGTTATATGGGATCCCATGTAGCAAACTTGAGGGAACCCTGACACGGAACATTTGTTTTGCTCCGTGCGGGAATCGAACCCGCGACGATTGGCGTAGTAGCGTCTAACAACTGCACTACGGAGACCGTCGATACCTATGCATAGCATATCTTTTACATATAATTCTACGTATTTGCAGGTTGACTGAAGTAAAGTTACGTTGCATAATAATATTATTTAAACAAACGAATTTGAGCAAATTTAACGTACAAACTCCGCAAATCAAACCCTATTCAAGTACTGCGTCAATATTTCCACAAAATTTATGACTCGCAAAATTCACTCAATTTTAAATTTCGAAATTAAATATTGAATAAGACAATATTAGTTCACTCGGTACATTAAACTTTATTGCGTTATGAATACATTTTGCTTCAGTACGATTTGCCACGCAGGGCTGCGGCCCGCCATTAGCGCCCGATATGAAATTAAAATTAAAATATATAAAAAACTGCGATGAGAACTCTCGACAGACCGCTAAGGGGCAGCCCTACAGATTTGGGAATAGAGAAATGAATAGAGTATTATTTTTCTGTAATCGTTGAAATGTTCATTGAACTGTATTTGCAGAGGGCATTAGTAGAACTAGTCGATAGTTTTGAGAATTACCAGTGTGTGTTTAACATACAATAAAAAATATTTTTAAATTAGGTAATAATTTTAATCTATAATTTTTAAAGGAAATAATACAAAATCAAGGCTATTTAATTATGAAAGTAATTGTGTATATTAACAAATACAATTAAATTTTTAGCTGACAATGTGCTATTAGGTACATAATATTTGCTACTAAACTTGTCTCAATATACGGAATTTTATTAGAAAACACAATATTTTTTATTCGTAACTGACAGAGATGGCATTTGTTCTCATCAACTTTTTTGATGGTCGATGACGTTCCGAGCAAAGATGGATAATGCCAGCTTACAAAACCTCTCTATACCCAAAACACTGCGCCGATGCGTCGGTTTCCGGACAAGAATTTATCTTTATCTCCATGCTGAAAACGATTTCTTCCAACTAATGGGGGACCTTAAACTCAGCGTCTCGACGTATTCCTCCTACTAGCATAAGACTAGATAAACTGTCTGTGAGGATCTCCGTGATAACTTATAGTTACAGCGCTACCAGCAATTAATTAAAAGGTCTCCAGCGATTACACGAAGTCATCATGACCTTGATCTACGCATCATCTAAAATGATAATGATGATTTTTATAACACCGTACATTAGTTAATCAGCCGACTTAAAAAATATCTTTATCTATACTTAAAATAAATCTGTAGAAGTAAAAATTTTGTACATTGAAAATATCAAAAATATCAAAAAAAAATGCCAGGGTGTGTTAGTAGACCGACACCGAACCCAAAAATGTGATTAAAACAGTTTTTGTCTGTCTGTCTGTTTATTCAGGCATCACGCAAAAGCTACCATTTCAATTACGATGAAACTTAGAATAATTATTCTTTAATATCCTGGGCAGCACAATGGGTACTTTTTATCCCGGAAAAGTATATACAATAAAAAACAAACTTAATTTTGCGGTTCGATCCTTAGACCCAAGTACTGTACCAACCGCAAATAATAAGTTTGTCGTAGGTCATGTCACACACAGTTCACTAAGTTCTAATTTATGCTGTAATAGTAGTACTGAATAGTGGCTTAATTTGGCTTGCACCGTTCGCAACACACGTGTGGTGTGCGGCCGCCACGGATCGCCAATCGCCAAGTGGCGAGCGTTTGTTCTTATTAGCATTCTATAAATTGTATGTATTATTTGTTACTTGCAATTCTAAACCGTGCTTTTCAGTGCGGCCTTTTTATTACTCTTAGCCCCGATTTCACCGATGTCCTTCCGATCCTTGATTAACAAATCTCGGATTTGACTAAAGAAAAATTGAAGGCGGAACTCGTTTTAACGCGTAAACTGAGTTCAACTCGAATTGATCGCGTTTTATTACACGGTGAAATTGGGGCTTAGTTTTGACTAAGTACGGTTCAAGGTAGAGTTATTCAGTTTTATTTCTATAAGTCGTAGATATAGATTTTAATTTAAAGTATAGGTAAGTAGTATATTTGATATTGTACGTAGTGGCCGTAAGTTATTTTATAATACTGTTTGGCAGGATTATTCATTCGTAAAGATATGAGTTTTTAGGAATTTTGGTTATATATTGAGTTCAGATTAGTTATCATCAGAAATAGGTTTATTTAGGTAGGAAGGTATTTTATTTTCTGTAATTGAGTTTTTTTTTAAATTAGGTAGATACTTAGGTTTACTTTTATAAGGCCTTCTTGCGCGATTTCATGTAGGTAGATAGGTACATACAGAGATATATTGTAATAAAGTTAAACTTAAGATAATGGAACTCAATATCGTTTAGGTTTTCTTTATTTCGTGATCTTGGAAGTCAGAATCCGTAGATTTCTTCGGAATAAAAAGTAGCATATGTGTAACACAGGACTTTATTAACTACCATATCAAATCACATTAAAATTGGCTAAGCCGTTAGACGGTGAAAAACAGCCAAACATATAGGTAGATAGGTACATATTATACACTGATAATGGCTGGATGGATGGAGTTTTGCTACTCTTTCCCGCAAAAATTACCCAATGGATTTTTATGAAACTTTACAGTTGTATAGATTTACCTAGAATAACAAGCTATAATTAATAAGATTTTGTATGAATTAAAAAAAAATTCAAGGCACTAACGATATGTTTATAACGCAATGTGCATTTGTAATATAATAGATACTGATGTTTATGGTAAGGAGTTATACATATTATATGGGTCAAGATTCTTCATTTTTATTTTTGTTATTAAAGATAGATAGGACCTTGGCGAAGAAAATAACTTACTCGAAATACTTATTCCATGCAGACGAAGTGGCGGGCACAGTCTTTCTAATATACCTGCCTACCTATAAACCTACCCTTATACATATCCCCATTACTTTTACCCAGTGTGCCTTTCGTAGGTATGATCCTGTTTGATATTTACGTTTTGTTTAGTTATATGTTATTTTTTGTAGGTCTTTTTCACAAAACCAGGTGAAACTGCAGATCACAGCTTTGTTGTAACAGTTTTTAAAGTAACTCTGTCTGTTTCTCTATCAGTAACGCTTTTACAGCGATTTGACGAAATTTAGAATAGTGTAAGTTTGTTTGACTTCAAGGAGGATATTATAATATTATTTATCCAACTCCGATTACCAGTATTCATGAGGACGAAGTCGCGGGCAACAGCTAGTAAAATAATAAGAACGTCTTAAAAAACTCGGCTCCATAGTTTTTGAGCTTGAACTATCATGTAGCGGTGTTCGTAGGGGTGCCACTCGATGATTTGGTTTTTCGATTCGTTACGCCGTCAAACTACCCTCGAAATGTACCCTCGAATATGTTCCCTTGCCTTGAATATTATTTATACGTTTGTTAAGTGGAGTTGTACGCAGCCAGAGAGGATTATGGCCGGGAGCTCAGCACTTCAACAAACACCGGTTATGATTTTTGATATCGATCTGAATTTTAATGACTCTCTTGCACTTTTTATTAACATTTTTTAAGTTATTGTTTCTATTTTTCAATTTAAAGTTACTGTTTCAATATTAAACACAAATTTTGAACTTAAATTTCATACTACGTCAACCTACGTTCTCCACTGAAACCAAACAGCTCTATAAATATTTTAAAAGTCTCAGAAAACATAGTGCCTACAAGTATATTCTACCTTGGAGCTGGATGGTGTGCACACATATTTTCTCTTGAGACTGGGACGTTATGCAAACAGAGGCCAACGTGAACGAAGGTTCCTCGTGTTTACCAACTCCGCGTCGCGTGCCCTCATATATTAAACATTGCCTGGCCTGCCTTAGCCACCGTATACGATACCTTCAGCGATACCCTACTCGAACACAAAGCCCAGCAAACATCAACCATTCATTCGTCTAATAACATCCCCGAATCATAACGACCAGCAATAAGAGTAATGAATCCGTTTTTCTACAATTTTACACCGGCATAAAAATAAGGTCGCAGCCGTTAACACGTTTATCGGGCCCTCATTAAAGCAGAGAGCGATCTTGCTTCGAAGTCGTTAAGCGCGCAATAGTTCGCGAGATCCTCGTAAAAAATATCTCGCAACCAACTTTATGAGCGCCCTTTGTGAACGCATCATTAAATTTCCATCTAAATTTAAATTACGAGGTGAAACAGTCCAACGCTCACTCCTGCATGTTTCTGTTTTCCTAGTTGGTGGAAATGTTATAATTGCTGCACAGTGAACGTAGCCGAGTCGAGAATTTGAAAAAAGATGACGTCAGTTGGAATTATCTTCAGCGCAGCGCAATTGAAACGGCTTTGCGACGGGGCTTAGTGAAAAAGTTGGCGTTCGTTTTAATAATTCCTAGCTCCGGCGCCTCGTCAGAATGCCGTTGTCACTTCGTGGATTAAGCTCCGACACGGTTGAGTTGGGATTTGAGAGTTATTTTAATTTGCATTTCTCGTACAATTCGGAGAAAACTGCGCTAGTATCTTCGTAAAGAAGTACCTAAGTCTCGGTATGATTTGTTCACGCATCAAAAGGTTTATGAGGTGTAGATGTGCAAAGACGAGGGTAGAAGTCGTTTGTATGCGGCGCCAGACATCCCCGGGAAAGGCATAAAGTGAAGCAGGTAGAGGCGGTCACGCTATTTAGATAACGCCATTTTCGTGACCTCTCCCCCGCGATAAGGTTTAAGTGTTTTCTGCCGCACTTTGTTGCAATACCTTTTAAATTCACGTGAAAAAACGAGATTACATGAGAAAATTTCAGAAAATAACAATAGAAAACAGCCCAAAAAACAAATAAGGTCATTCGATTAATCGGAATGATTCAGGGAATTACTTAAAACTCCAAAAGGCAGTTATTCGACTTTCCCCTTGACTTTAGAACCGTCGTCGTCGCGGTTAAAACCGGTGCGAATAAATTGTACGAGTGGATAAAAAATATTTGTTCATCTACCCCCGCATTAGGAAGGCAGCGGCCATTAGCGAGATGCAAATAACGTCTTGTCATTTTTACTTCTTTATTTCCCTCTTCGTGAGATATTTCAATCCCTCCCACAGCGGACGCCGACGATATGGAAATCCCTATTTTTGCAAAAAGGTTTTTGTTCTCATTGTTTATTTTACTAGCGTAATTTCAAATTTCAGGAAGCTAAGTATCAATATTTAGAATAAAACAAATTAACATTAACAATTTCAGCAGCATACAGTAACAACTTATCGGCTATTATTATCAAGGTCCTTAATAAAAATGTCTCTATGTGGATAGAGTCAGAAATTTGTTCAACTATAAATTATAACAAATAAGCAAAGCAAGACTTTGATACGGGTTATTCCGGAACATTCCCTATTAAATACTTGCGCAAAGATATAATTTAATTTTTAAGTTTTACGTGTAGGTATCTACTTTGAATAAAATAACTTAACCTTTTAAATTCCAAACCAATTCAAATAAATAGCTTTTAATTTTGTGGCTTTAGTATATAAACTAAATTTAACAATTATGGCTTTTATTGAAGAAACAGCCTAAGGAATGGAATTTACTTTATTACAAAAAAAAATCATAGCACCCTTGAAGTAATCTCAATAAGCAACCAACACTGTGCCAGCAACCTACCAGCGCTGGTCCAGTTTAGAGGTTACTGGCCCAAAACTTCTCTGCACCCAGGGAATAGTGTAGTAGGGATAGATATAAGTGGGCTAATCGAGGGGTTATAATGAATAAAGCAATTTTGATGACAACCGACTGGTGTGATAAAATACATTTGCCTTCTGAGCCAGAGTTCCTGGGTTCGAAACCCAGCGACGACGGCGGATATTTGTGTGAAGAAAAAAAATAAAAATATTAGTCGGCAAGTCATGGATTACCTATGTTTATGGTAAGTTTATATTCTAATAAAAAAAATTATTTATGCAATATGTATGTTTCTTAAGTATATCAGTTATCTATAACAAAAATTCTTTAAGAAACTTAATTTGGGCTAGATAATGTTGTGTGAGTGTCAGAAATGTTTAATGACCATGTTTATCATTTGTTTACTCTACAGAGGTGACACAGGAATCGCTTGCCAGGCGCCCAGTTCGCATGCGTGGGCGCACGTCGTAACTCTCACGCAACAAGACGCGCACGATAACTACTGCAGCGATTATATAGGGTGAACAAAGAATAAATATTCATTAAATGGTGTTTTACTTTGCAAAATATTGTTTTTTCAATCTAATTAAATATTAAACTATCATAGTTTAAGCAAAAAGCTTTGACGACTTATTGAAAAATCACCTGTTATATTGAATTAAAAATAAAATATATCTGAGAAACTACGCAGCTATCATGTGCGTCATATCAAAAAATCCTATTTGTAGTTTCTTAAGCAGCGAGGACAAAAACTTTCATAAAAATGTCCATGAATGTAATTTAACTTTGACCTAAACTCTAACCTGATGTTACACGTGGAAAAGCATTGTTCCTCCATCACGTGTATCACGTTTATTTGGAGTTATTGTTTTCCCACACAAGACAAAAAAGAAAACAACTTCCATTCAAAGCTAAAAAATCGTATACCGAAGCTTTTTGCTCGAGTTACTTCGCGATCGTAGTTACATAATACATAACCATTCATTTTGTTACCATTATTCACATTTTCTTTTCATTCTTTTGGTGCCATCTCCTACTGGAGGGCAGCGATCATCATGAAGATTCTAACTTTATCGACGGCCGCTCTAAACAACGTTAGAGAGCTCATACCAAACCATTTACGGAGATTTTTAAGCCAAGATGTTTCGCGACTGCCTGTCATATTCATAATTTAAAAAGTATCAATAAAACACGCACCCTGTACATGGCGTGGATACCACAGTATATATCCACGAAATGCACAGGTAAACTGCCACCGGATCACTCTTTATGGCCTACAAATGTATAATTCACGCCGGCTTAATCCGGCCTGGTCGTATAAATCTGGATTAGTTGAGCACTGGCCGATTGTGCGATGTCGTGATTATACCGTTAACAATTGTAATTGAAAAATAAAATGTACGTAGTGTAGGAGTGTGAGAGCACGCTAATTATACACTGCTAGCTAGTGAGCTAAGACGTTTTTATAATAGCTAAATAATAAAGATGTTATAACTATCATTACGAAGATATGTAGCAAGTCTTAACTAAAGTTATTTAATATTTTCAAAAATATAGGTATAAGTGTAAACGTATGCTCTGAGCAGTTCTAGTTAGAGACGAGGAAACCCTCAAGTCTTGATAGAAGTTGGTTTTTCAGATGCAGGTTCAGATCAGGTTCAAACTTCTAAAACCAGAGCTGAACACTCAGGTTGTAACAGATTACTATGACAGGTTTACTTATCTTGAGAACTACTTGGCGATGGGGTAACACTGACTGCCTCAGACGCCAGTGGTCGCGGGTTCGATTCCCACACGGAACAAGAAAAAAAATGTACCCGGTCTGGGCGTTTCTCTATATATGTATTTATTTTCTAGGTTCCCCCTAGTTCGCTACATAGTATCCCATATCACAAGCTTTGGGGCCATGTGGTTGGTGTGATTGTCTGGGGATTTTTATTTATTTATTAGTTGGTATTTTCACAGCTTTTACATGAACATTATTAAAATTACAAATAGTTATAACATTTAGCCTATAAAAGAAATACACCATTATACAAAAGAAATAAAATATAACGAACGAATTAATTAACAAAACCAATTATTTTAAATTTAAATAATAAACGAAAAAAATATTATTATAAATAAAACAAAAAATAACAAATTAAGTGATCCACAATTAATTGATAAAAGAAAAAACATAAAACTTAAAACATTTTATATTATTTTATTTATTTACTTAAGCATAAATTATTGAGAGTTCTTTATGGAGAATTGAGGGCAAACCTTTGATTCAAACCGCAATCATAAGTTACAAGTTACACAATATGACCTCACCGTCACTTATCATAAACTGAAGTTAAACGTGGATTAACTTAAATAAAAAATCCCTTAGTTGATTAGATTGGCAATTTCTGATTTAAAAAAAAACCTCGGCATTTTCATCCTTCCTCAACACCTAAATTAAAATGGACGACAAGTCAGGCTGCTATAATTTTGTTTTATAGTTATTTAAACCGTAATCCAAAGGTCCTGTGGTTTTAATTAACAAGAATTTCCATTAATTACAATTTTGTATATTAACGAATAAACAAAGATTATTGCGAGGTAAATCCAATATGACTGATTTATATTGTTTCATTGGTTGGTGCATTGACAGTGGATCGAATCGACGAAGTCAAAATAAGTCTTTGGCGTTTCATACCTATGGTATGGATCGCCAAATTACAAAAATGATATGGGTTATTCATACCACTGGTCAGCATCCGATAGTATGAATCTACGAATTCCCCGTAACGGCCTCAACGCTATGATATAAATTAAATTTGGAAAAAAAAGTCTAATTTTTTTTAAGTAATTCTTTTATTGGTTTTATATGCAGTAATATTTTAATGAAATTTTTATTCGATAATATGATATTGAGGCCAAAGATTGAACAATTGCCTTGTTAATTTTTTTTAAAACCACTTTAAAAATTATTCTTTAAATTAAGATATAACAAACCAGACCTCATAAACAAGTGAACTTAGGCAGGTCCTTAATGAGTCCCATTGCCAAGAAGTTATTTACGTAGTCCTTTCTTAGTAGAAAAATTCACTATGACAACATCATAAGTTGTTCTAATTACCTTACTTCCTAAAAATAGATACATACTGATATTTAAAAACATCAACGTTGATTTCAAATTATGCCAAAAAGGAAGATTAATCTAAAACATAAAACGGATTATACCGTGAAGATTTAAAATTTAAGATTCTCTCATCTATCACGGCCACAGCTTCTGAATTTATTCAGATAGGTCGAAGAAAATTGAAAAAGAAAGTGTTATACCAGTTTACCCGAAGTCACGTAGCAACGTACACCTTAGTACAGTTACCCTCAATCGTAAAGGCTGTATTTATCACGAGGCGATTGGCGCAGGTCGATGTGGCCTCATATTTCACGGGTACGCACATAGAGCTTCCAGGAATTTAGGGAAAGAAGGTTTTGTACCATAGAGTTAGGCTATATTGAAAGGTTAAATGCGTAAGTCAAACTGTTATTCTTTAGTTAAAGTGGTTTATGTCTACTCAGTTGATTTAGCAATCATGATTTGTGTTGTTTAAAATTTTAAAAAGATCCATAATAAAATAAAAATTATTCAAGATATCACAAGTTGAATTTCAAGTAACAAATACGATAGACACAACGTAATAGGTCGATGTTCCGTAAACTGTATACTCTCGCAGATGGAAGCGACAGTTTACATCCCGACTTACATACTACATCATCCAACACAACCGACTAATACATTTGACATATCAAAGTACCTCTTAGCACCATCACTTCCAGACTACATAAATCTATTGCCTCGCTCACCTTCGGGTGGTCGGGCCATGTCGACGCAGCCCATAAATTACCTAAAACAAGCGCCAGATGCCGGGGGGGTCATCCCTACCCCCTCTCTAATGCCACCATTAGTGGCACTAATGGCCAAAACTGACGTTTACACATAAATTCTTGTCCTGTCATTCCTACGCGTCCTTCCTAAGGGTTAAGTTTATAGATCTACAATAACACATGTAAACTTAGTTTTAGAGAAACGCATGCAATTTACATGTTTTTGTGCGAGTCAGTACATTTGAATAGATAAAAGGCGCTCTAGGGAGTATAGGAGTCGAGAGAGCTATTTTAAATTCACTTACTGCGCCGCGTGGGTGTGTCGGCTTGAATTTGTTGACTAGCTACTAAAACTAGTGTGTAGAATTTTGTTTTTGTATTTACAAACAAAAGAATTTTAACTTAATATTGAAAAAATCTTCACCTTGCGTTTTCACGCCTGTATGACATGTTAACTCGACAACTTTGTAGAAACAAATAAAAAAACTGTTAACATGATATATTTTTAATTAATTTAAATAATCGAACCCAGTATTTTAGTGTTTGAGAGCCACATTTTAAAATTTAAGTAGCTACTCTACAGATACCGTAAAAACAAAACGAACGGTGGAGGTTCCTTAAAAAAAAGTATGGTTCAACTCAAAAATAATGTCCACAGGCCTAAGTACTATCATGGCTTTATTCAAGTAACAAATATAATTTCAATATAAGGAAACACGATTCCCATACTCCATACCCTCAATCAATTATTTCTTGAAGCTATTTTATGTACACGAACTACTTAAAAAAACATATTTAATGCAGTACTTTAAAAAATAATCAAGAAACAATCATTTGTAATACGTGAGAAAACTATCCCCCGCGGCATCCCTCTCTGCACCCCACAATTGCCCCACGAGGGGCAAAAATACCTTCTAATTGAATGAATCAATTCTATCGCCATTAAATCGAGTTACCCAGCATATTGGGCGCGCAAATTTACTTACCTAATAACCCCTGAGCTTCCCTTGTCTTTTTCACTTTTTTTATTACTCCTACATACCCAATTTATCCTACAAAACTTCGCCCAAATTATACCCGACGGCATTCATAATGCGTCGACTTTAATTACAAAGTACCCAAAGCTGAAACTTTCGCTTCAAAATTATACAGCCAAGACGTTACAATGACAACTTTAGAGTTGCCCACGAAACTCGGATAAATATTTGATCCGAGTAAAGAAACCGTCACGGGCACAACTCGAACTCGAACTTGCATCGAGGGCGGAACTGCGAGAACTTGAAGAAACTTCCAAAGCGACAACTAACGTAAATTAATACCTGACATAAATTTGCCATAACACTGCGAAGTTTCTGAGCCTACAGCTCAAGAAACTTTACTGAGGCAGTACACAATATGACCTTTCTGACCGATGAAATAAAGGTGAAATTAGTTAGATACTAATGATGAGGATTCGCAGGCCGGATGTCACTAGTTCTAATAGCGGCATAAAACAGCGGGGTCCGATCAGACCCTTCCTCGCCCGGCTCGTGATCTTATCAATTTGTAGGAGAGTAGGATAAGATGATCAAGAGATGTTCGGAGACTAAAATTAGATTCACTTTATTTTCGCTACTTATACTTATTTATTAGGTTCGGAAAAGAAAAGAAGAGGTCTTTTCAATAGATATAATAAAACACTTTTTAACCGGATTTTTTGCTCATAGTTAGTTACATATTCAGTGTTTTATATTTACTAGTCTCTGATAGTACAGATCGCGAACACTTAAGACAATTTATAACGCTTTATTTTGATAGTAGTATTTAAGAGTTCTACTATCAAAATAAAAAACAACCACGCATTATTTCATCCTTTATGCCAAAGTAACTACCTACAGTCGCATATACTTGTAAACCTAATAAATAAGCAAGAGCTTGTTCAAGCAGATCTGTACAAGTACTTATGTACTTGAGTATTATATCTTGAAACGATTGTAGAAGCGCATATCCACAGATGCAACAAGATACCATTGCTCTAAAAAGACCGTAAACAATAAACAAAAAGAACTAAATTACTCTACAAGAATCTAAAGCCGGTCACACAAACAAATCTCAGTAGAACCGTGCATTCTCCTCGCGACAGTACCTGCAATTTGTCAGTACAGTCACGTCTTCGGGGCGAGTGGTTCGAAGGTCCAATCACTTCGCTAAACTAATAAGTAGGAAGGAAGCGATGGTGCCCTGGTCGTTCGTATGTGCCGCATGCAGAATGCTACATACGAGTACATGCACGGAATTCGAACATGCATTGATTGAGGAAACATGGCCGGTGTGTTAAGCTATGCAGCGTTCGTGTACGAAGTGGCTTTTTATTTAAGTCACTCGATTGCGAATGTAAAAAATATCGGTTCAATTTGTTTTTTGTCTGTAGCCTTTTCTATATAAAATGGAATAAAAATACAAAAAATATAGGTTACATTCATAACTAGTTGTATAAATTAAGATTCAATGTTTTGGATTGGAGCATTCTTGGTGTGTCCAAAAAGAGTCAATTAAGTACATTAAGCAAAGGATATTTAAGGATTAAAAATATATGTAAACAAATACATTGGACTTTTTCGTGGCAATCACTGGAACGAATCATCTTTGTAGACATGATATTTGACAGTAAGCTTTTATATGAATTGTGCATTGCCATGCGAAGCTTGGGTGACCTACCAGCTAAATTTTCTTGTATGATTGACGAACAAGGCATTCCAATCAAGAACTGAAAGCATTTGTTTATTAAAATCAACTGCATCAAACATAAAATCATGTAAAACAAAACTCACAAACAGTACCAACCGTATAAACTAGATGGCAGGCCAAGCATCAGCAACTGAAGTCAATTTATCACTGGATACAGGGAAAAATGAAAAACTGTGCTGGTCCATTAAAAATAGTCGCACATAGTCGCATGACCCATAAAATGAGAGAGCTGTGTGAAAGAAACACGAAAGCGAAAAACATGGTCGGTTTGAGTAAATATTTTCCGAGGGCTCCGGATATCTACATTTTTGGAACAACTGAATGTAGTTATCGTATTTTTGGAAATTAGTTATTAGTTATTAATACTATAAGTAAAGTAATATTTAGAATTATTTCAAATATAACAAATAGATGATATTTTAATAATAACATTTATGTAGTTCACTTTTTTCATGAGAAGTGCTGAATACGGCACATTCATTAAACTGACACAAGTCTAAAGTTACTTCTGTTTATTTTAAAGTTAGAAAATAAAGTTAAAGTAGATTTGACAAAAAGTTGTATTTGTTGGACAATTTCATATGTTGAAGCTCATTCTTATAAATATGGTTGTGCATGTAAAAAAAATTGCGTAGGCATATAATATTAACGCTTTAAAAAGAGTGTAGATATATATGAGTAAGTCAATAGTATCTCAGAACACACAAAACTAATTGAATAAAAGAACTGAATAACTTCACTATAAGTTTACGTCAAAAACCGCAAATAAAAAAAAAATTCACTTTTAGGAGCACGGATCTCCAAGAGCTAGTCGCCTCGTCAAACCAAGCATGAGTACTTCCAAAAAAGAAAACCAATTTGCTCGTATGAAAAGGTTCGATTCTATCGCCGCCGAATCCACTTATTTAGTATTTCCTAGTACCCGAGAAAATTACAAGGTGGCGCTTCGATCGCAGGAATTAGCTATTTATCGCACTGTCAACTGTCAATCGTAGATTATGAAAATGTTTGCAACTGAAGTTTTCTTATTAACACAAGTCATTGCTTTTTCTTTTCTTATTCAAATTTACTATTTGATTTGGATTCGACGTTTCGAATGAATGTGATTTTCAGGGTTATTTCATTTCTTGGCGGCTTGTTGGAGTTATTTCACAATCATAGTGACTTAATCTTTAAAATTGGAACTTAGGATCAAGTTTAATGTAGGATTTTGTTAATTGTTAATGGTGGTAATATTACAAAAGAAATAGTTCAGGTAAAATCTAATTTGGTAACAATTTTGTTAGGGAAAAACGTATACTTTGAAGCACATATAAATATTTTAGAGTTTAACAAATTCTATAAAATTCCCAAAACTCAAACCATTTCCTATATCTTCCATTATTGGACTTACATAATTCAAATTGTAATCGTCAAACGTAACATCTTTCATTTAAAACGCGGGAACATTTAAATTTTACATAAAAACATTGGCATATAAACTGAATAGGTACTTACATAGCTTAATACCGGAGCAAAGCCTCCCCTCGTCACTATGACAACCACATCATCCGACGAACTCGCCGATAAATACACGTTTATTTCAATAAGCTACACGAAAAGGCATATCAATTATAAGTTGCCAATAACACAATAAATCGATTCTTAACCGGCAGTTTATTGGTGACATTTTTACCTGCTGAACTTAATGAGAGCCTTTATTAGCAACTTTGGTTCTGTTTGAATGAAAGAGATATCGTTCTATAAATCAATATGTTACTCTCGCTTGCTCTGTTGGAGTTGAGTGGTTGTTGAGTAGTAGTGAGGGGTCAAATAAAGGAGCGGTCGATAAATCATATCAGCAAGATTGATGCGGGGCTGGTGAAAGGGAAACGCTCGTGATTTGCGAGCGCGTTGACAATGGATGACGTCACGGCCCCGCCAGCGGACGCAGTGGCCAACAGACAGTAATTTACATGAGAAAAGTACATCTTGTTAATGCAGGTGCTCGCTTGTGAATGAGGAGTTTGAGAAGTAGGTCATGTTTTTTATACAACTAATTCGTACTACTTTTTTGTATGGACCTAGTTTTTAGTGGAATTTCTGGACGTATAACAAAGTTTTTAGCAAAGCATAAGTGGGTTTGGTAGTATGTGATTAAATTAAGAGATATTGTACAGAAATGTATAAGTAATTAATTTTTTAAAATTATTTAGACTTAGTGACGGTAAGAAATCGTACATGTATACAATAAATTAGCTAAGCTTATGCTGCAAAAGTCTCATGTGAACATAGCTTTAGAAATAAACGTTCCGAATTCCTAAAATAACAATAAGATACTTCATTCTCAACATAATACAATAAGAACATAAAACTCAAAATGAAACTAAATTACAAATCCTTGCACGATTTTAATTCATTAAAACCCAAATTCGGGGTTTCGGATCCACGGTATCCGGAAACGGCAGAGAATTCATTTAGGCGTAATAGGTTTCCTGACCCGCACCGGTCCATCCATCCGTCGCCCGGCAGCCGTGTCCGGCACGCAACGGAAACGGAACGCAAGATACGCCATCGGAGGAAATCTTGGGAAAAATAGATATGTTGTATTATTTTTATTATTATTCATATTATGAGGAACATAAGATGCTTCGAATATATGTTTAGTTTGGGCGATGGTTATGCTAGACCAAGACTAATGCTAGAAGTCGTCGTAGCATCGTGGTTACTGTGTGTATCATACGATATCACAGGTTAAGCAACGTTCGGCGCGGTCGGTACTTGGATGGGTGACCGCCGACCATTCATTTCTCACGACGACTTCCGTGCTTCGGACGCACGTAAGTAGTCGGTCCCGGGTGCAGTATACTTGTATACAGTAGTCGTTAGAGTTTGTCAGAAGCCATTTTGGCACCCTGAAAATTCTGGCATCCACCACCCAGCACTGGGCCAGCTTGGTGGATTATGGCCTATACCTCCTCGTCACTCAGGGGAGAGACTCATGCCCTGCAGTGGGCTCATTACAAAGAGTTGTGATGATGATGATAGATGCCAATCTTCGAAATACTGCGGCTATACGTATGTAGAGCCGAACGATCATCGTAGATTATGTCCATCACATTGACGACCGTTTACCAAAATTTAATACTTATCCGACTTTAGACCTAATTTATAATGGTCGTATATTATTTAGTACATAAAATCTTGTCATAAATATTAATAAATGTGTAATACATGTTAAATCAGTCCTCCATCACAGTCATCACGCAACACGCAAGTAGGCAGCTCCCCTAATCCCCATTATTAAATTCTTCGTCTTTGGAATAAAATGTCTTACAAATAAACTCACACTTCCCTCAACTCGGAGGCTTTCATTAAAACTTAGTGACGTGTCATTAAATCCATCGTAATTATTTATATTAATATTCAAATCATAATTCTTGAGCGAAAGCTATTACGCTATAATGCACGAGTATGAATAATTTGCAGAAAACTTTTACTTACGTAATGTTTTTACTTGTGACTTTTCAGTTTTGAGTTGCTTGGAATTGGTATTGATTATGCAGGTAAAAAAACTTAGGTAATTATTTTTAACATAAACATTCACGTAACTATTTTACATCGTTTTTGTTTGGTACTGTGGTATAAAACTTGAAAAATCATATTGGATGCAATGATCACAGAATTGTCACGAAAGATTTTGTAAGAAAATTGAACGCAAGTAAACTGGACCCTCCTCTGATGATTTTACCATTTGGTCACTCACACTTTGTCATTAATGCCATATTAAGTTCCTAGCGATATAAATCTAATATATAAAATTCTCGTGTCACAGTTTTCGTTGCCATACTCCTCCGAAACGGCTTGACCGATTTTGATGAAATTTTTTGTGCTCATCCGGGATTTATGAGAATCGGCCAACATCAATTTTTTTTTTATTTATATGGCAAAACAACCATTGCCGGGTCAGCTAGTTGAATATATAAATGTTTAAATTAACATACAACTAACGGTTAATACGAGCATAAATGTTCATCTCAAATATCTTCCTTTAACAGGATTCGACTCCAAAACTGCCTTTGGCAGCCGTAGGCGTAATATGTATTAAAATTTCAAACAAAACTAATATACCTATCCATGTGGAAAAAAACAGTTTATCTAGCTACTATTTACGCTATAGATTACGCTAAAGAAGATTAACCTAAAGATTACTTTTCTTATTCATAAGATACCGAACGTGGACATGTTAGTAGATATGAAATTGGTTTAAATTCCTTGATGGTCAATATGAATTCATACAAGTTCGGTTATGAACTTGAATCTCTTTAACTGCTGAAGTACATATGAAAGTTACACTAAAGTCAGCCATAAAAGTTTATTTTCAGTGAATACCCTATAACACGTGCTTCATAAGTTAAAAGTTATATTATATGTATTTGGAAATTAATATTAATTTGTTTATGTAATTTTGACGACCTTTGTGGTAGGTTAGTCACACTATACCATCACTTTCGATCAGGGTGAGGTAAAGGACAAATAGACTTTCGCTCCCAGCATTCAGTACTTATCATAGCATTATTTATCTTAAGTGAGCAGTTATATTGTACAAGTTGAACTTAGGTTTTAAGGACACCTTTATGATGACTGTAACTCTAGTACAAAGCATTAAGCATACATAATTATTGTTCATAACAAAAACGCAAATATATCTAAAAATACCTTAATATTTTTTACCTGTCGCTAATAAAATGTGCTATAAAAAAATTATGCATAAATATTATTGTAGTAAATTCTATTTAACTTATAAACTTAAACTCATAATCCTATAAAAACAAGGACTACATAAAGAGAGCAAAACATAAAATAATGCGAAGTAGGCAGTCGTCTCGCCTCGAGCCGTGGTGCAGTAATTTTTCTAGATTTCATATTTCTGCCGTAGGCGCCCGCTGGCGGTGCTACGACGTAGACTCGTAGCAATCCTTCGCAGCTACGAAACCTGTTTTTAATTTTAAAATTTAATGAGTTTTTATGCGTATGGTTGTTTGATTTATTAAGAAAACATATTGTTTTTATAAAGTTTCAGTTAAATTGTTTGGCAACTTTTTTTATCTATTTCATGTCTGAACTGTTAGTTTTGGGTAGGCAATAAGTGCAAAAAAAACTACTAAGCGATTAAATTGCCAATATTTAATGTTTGTAAAATAACTTAATTTAACGATATTTAATGTACCTTTGTATACACATATTCATTCAAAAGTATTTCAGATTAAATCAAAATGAAAACGATCGTTTCGAATACAAAATAATAATTTAATACATTCGCAGTCTCGCATAATTATCTTGACGTTGCCATATACCGTCTTCCAAGGGGTCTATTCGATAATGTACAACATATGTACCGTTCATGTAACGCTTATGACGTACACTCGTGAAGAAATTCCCTTACTGCCTTATTACATGTTGTTCCGCTTGTTTCGCGTACAGGTGGGTGGGGAAGTGAAAAGTTAGAAATTTGTGAGATACCTGTGTTTGAGAACGACTGCTATGAAAGCTGTGACGGTACGCTGTTGTGTGTTAAGTAATTCGTATTAAATTTCATGTTACGTAGTAAACAGAATGCGATTTTTATTTTTATTGCTCTTGTTTTATGTATATTGTAAGGTTTAACCTATAATTAAAATCTCAGATTGACCTATTATTGACCTTTTGTAAGCTTGTTATAATATTATTACCAAATGTTCTGAAAGCTTTGCTTAATACGTGATCACAAGAGATGGTATAATAAAGAAAACAAGGTTTGTTAAAAATTTATGAATATTAAAAATATTATCTGTCTGCAATGTTTCTGAATACAATACAGATAAATTAAGTTTGAGTTATGTTTGATGTCGACGGTATGTATAAAACACCGCAACTCTCAATCAATTTTTGCGTCGCAATCAATGAGTTTATTTACTAAGCACGGATTTAGCCCTATAAATCACAACTTGCACTCTCAAATCCCTGACAGTGCTGAAGCCCCTGCCGCACTGAAACTAAATGCTCGCTACAAACACATTTGCTATTAAAATTTGCGAAGGAGCATCACCATTATTCGTATTCAGCGCAGCGAGTTAAAGCCAGATATTAATCTCGACGGCAGCACCCGAGCGCTGGATTCGCCATTTTGCGCCAAAATATGATAAACTTTCCCCCGAATTTCTTCGCGTGCCCCCCAAGATTGTCCCCGCCCCCCCAAGACTTACAGCCCTGCTTTTAAACTAAGCTCGTTAATTAATTATAGCGGAGTTGGGTCGGCGTTTTATAGTGTTGCCCTGCGAGGCTATGTGCGAGAGGTTAAATTTATGTTTTTAATTTTACATTATAGAAGTAGGTATATTTGTAGCATAGACTAAATATTTCATAAAATATTAGGATGCCTCGGCATTTCTTTTGTTGTGCGCTATAAAAGATTATATTTTTAGTTACACAAAAAAATCCTGTAAGTATAATATCTTTCTAATTTTGGAATCGGACACCAACAATCCACCTTTTTTTGTCTCTTCTATTTCTTCTTTCTCTTCTATTAGGAAAATATGTAAACTTAGAATCCACAAATCTCATCATCACACTAAAATGCTTTGAACTCCCTGGTTAGGAAGTTTATAACTTTAAAGTTGAATTATGTTTTGACAACAACACTATGAAGTTAAACTTTAAAAACTTAGGGCTTTTCCACAAAGACCCAATTATTTAGATATTTGTATTCAAATATCCAACACTAAATCGGCAACATAAAATTATCATTTGCGTCGTGAAATATAATTCAATCTACTTTTAATACCTTCATAAGATATTCACATTTTTAACTAACAAAATGCAATTAAATTCAAAAATCATAGCGTTATATAATTGCATGAATATACATAAGCAACTGCATCCAACTTAAAAACAAACGTCCCCCAAAAACGAGTAAATCACGAAATTATTCACAATATTACTAATTGCAAAATCATCGCGAGATACCAAGAACACTTCCTTGCCTCCATAATTAATTGCTACTAAATTCGGCCCAATTTGAATCCGGTTAGCAAGTCCATGAAGAAACTTAGTGCGTACATAAGACTTAAGGGCAGGGCCGTCCGGATGGAGGGAGGAAAGAGGGCACGACCCTCCCGGGAGGGAGGGGGAGGGCGGAACTCAGATTTACTCTAAGTAATTGCAGTAATAAACACGCAAATATATCACGCTGCGGTAATGACAGGAAGAACGACAATTGCCAACTCAAATTGTGTGTGTGAGATAAACTCATTTTTTGAAATGCCGCGTTCCGCGATGGTTTTTTGTTTTTGACATGTGGCTTCTCCCTGTCGCTGGTGGTTCGAGATAAACAGTTCTATGGAAAAATGATTGCGTTATTTAGTCTGTTGTTTGAACTTTTCTGTTAAAAAGCCTTTAGCTATACAAGTTTGCATCTTTCTTTTGAATGTGAATGCTTGGTGAATTATCCACACATTAATAATAACGCCAATTTGAACCGTGGCTCAATGATGTTAAAACATCCCGAAATAAAATTCTCCAACGTTGAATTTCAAATAGCAAACGATAATACTTCAAAAAGGCTATGATAGGCTTTTTGAACGTTGCCATGACAACCAGATTGTTATTTACTATGTAGCGACATGATCCACCATCATCGGATTGAATATTGAAACACGTCGTACAAAAAAATAATGGAATGAAGATAAAATGTAACTCTCTTAGACAGGGCCTTAGTATAAGTAATTTATGATTATAACTTATTAAAAAAAGTAATGATAAATGTAGTTCACAAAGACTTTATTCCGTTTAAAAAGTAAAAGCAGATATGTTACTGTATGTATCCTGTTAACTTTCTGTTATCTAGTAACAAGTTATTTGGACTAGCTTGGTGCGACGCGCGCGGACACCGCTATCTGCAACAACCCGAGTTTGTTACAAGTTTGGCAGACAACTTTTATGGGGACTATAGTTTTAACGTGTTGTGACTATTGGTATTTTTGTGGAATTTATCAAGCACATACGATAAGTTAGTTGTTGTAATTAAAAACTACAATGAACAAATTCTAGTTCTAGCAATACAATCGAACTTTAGATTTTGTACCGCTTCAAAGCTTGAACTGTTTCCTAAATCTTACTAAATTTGCTTTTGTTATGTTCTTACAATAATAAAAATTATAATTAAACCATTTTTCGAAGGTTATATACCCTTAAATATACAGGGTCCGCTTGTAATAGTCAATTATATTTTAATAGCAGATAAGGAAAGATGAGTGGGACTGAATTTCGTCATAAAAATATATAATATATTTTTCATACATAAAAATTTCAAAACTCTTCTCTGTGAGTAAAATTTAAGATTAATCTACAATTTACTACAGATTCTATCAAACTTTAATTTTGATCACTTAGAAGAATTTTGAAATTTTAATTTATGAAAAATATTAAAAAATAAATATATTTTTTTCGTAATTATGACCCACTCATTAGTCTTAATCTGCTATTAAAATATTATTGACAACCCTATATACCATTTAATCGTGTTATCAAAATCCCTTTGAACTTTTATATATTGTATGATATGTGTGTGTGTGTACTTTTCAAAAATCTCCTCTTATTTATTCTGGGTGCCCTAAACGGTAACCTGGGTAACCCAGGGAGTGTACTTTATCGAAGGTATTACGAAAATAGGGTGTGCCAACCGTAGTACATAGCTTCAGCCCCATGCTTATGTACAGTCACGTGCATTAATATGTACACACTTCGCAACTTATTCGGTTATGATAAGGTTGAAATTCCAATGAAAATGTATATATATTATTAGACTTGACTGTACACAAGTCATGTTTCGCTCATTTATCGCCAGTACAAAAATAATCCTAAACTTGCAAAAATCTTTTTTTTTTTTTCAATAAATAGAGATTTTTGTCTTATTTTTTTTAATAAGCAAGTAGACAAGTTTGTGATTTGCATAGCTTAAGTTTATGTTAAGCTAAGCCCAGCTATTATACATCTTTACGTTACTATAAATTTTTTCTGTGACTTTCATCATTCGCATCCAGTGAAAGGTGAAAGTCTGCAGTTGTCGCGACACATTTCTATATTTTTTGGTGTATGTAGCAGCGTTCAGACCAGCTTGAACTAGAATGGGTATTCGCCGACTATTAGTTTATGATTAATATATCTGTACTTTGGAGCGCATTTTAAGCCATTGCATTAGTTTTGGGCGCAGTATACTGAAAAAGCAAAATTAAAATGAATGAAAATGAAAACGTTTTTATACACAGTGGGTATGCTTATACACTTTGTGAAAGTCAAACGCTGGATGAGGGCGGCGCGGGTCCGGGCGACATGAAGAATCCTGGGGGAGGCCTCCGTCCAGAAGTGTGCGCCTCTTGGCTCATGAAAATAATGATCGCCCATTATCCACCAATGTCTAGGTGTTATCTACTACTACTTCTTCGGCTATACAAAGTTATACAGGGTTGATTTGTAGTCATCAGCTAAATTTTTCTTACACAATATGTATAATTTGGTGTAGCGGTAACATACATAGCCTTCTATGCCAGAGGTCCTGGGTTCGAATCCCGGCGGCGGCGAATATTTGTGTGATGAACACAGATATTAGTCGTCAAGTCATGGATGTTTATATGTTTATTCAAGTTTATTCTAATAAAAAATATGTATTTATTCAATATGTATGTGTATATATTTCTTAAGTTTATCAGTTATCTAGTATCCATAACACTAGCTAGATAATGTTGTGTGTGTCAGAAATATTTATTTATTTATTTGCAGAAACGATTTTTGCAAAAAAAGTATTTTTTTTTGTAAATAAAAAAAGATATCCGCTAATATATTGAACAACCATGGTCACTCTAAATTACCATTAAAATAAAGACAACTACGCGCTACTACAAAACATCTTGTAGTACTGCGTCGTAGTATTTTGCATAAAAGTTTGTGTTGCCATATCTTTATTTTTTTGTATTGAGCTATACTAAAATAAATATGCAGGTACGTTTATATCGTATCAAAGAAACTAACATTTTAATTTGGCTGGTGACTAGAAATCAACCCTGTATACAAAGGCAAATTATCAGAAGACAATCAACAACCAGCTCTGGGCCATTTTATTAGGTTAAGGAGGAGTGGGAATCTTACATATGTATATGAAACAAATGTTTAATGTAACATAAACCAAATATCTCAACGCTATTAAGAATACGTCAGAGTTTCTTGTTCACAAAGCCCCAAAAAGTTTCTTTCTAGCTCAATTTTGTTTTTATTTATTTTATTTAACAATTTATGTACACACTACAAATGAGATCAGATAAAGTAAAAGGTAAGTTGTACAAAGGAACTGCTTATTTCCATAGAAATTTCTTCCAACAGTCCTGCGAGTGGAGAGTGGGATGAATAAAGTGCAATTTAGTGTGCTAAGTTGATAGTAATAATAATAATAAAACACACATAAATGTATACATATATATACCTACATCAAATAAAATAGACTAATAAATACATATAAAATATAAATAAATACATATATTTAAATAATATAATATACTGAATATATAAATAATCAATTGTATATTTTTTAGAATGATTGAACAGATAACAAACTATTTAGCTTTGTTATATTAGCATAAAGTAAATATTACTTGCACATCTCCGCGTAATTTCCCCCAACCCGTTAATATTGACCTGGCCAATTTATAACGATAGCGATCAGCAAGTAGAGACATAAGAAGCGATGGCACATTAATTATTCAGGCAAGACAAGAAAGGGGGCGGCCCCATTTCCAATATTTATGTATCGCCGATGACTAAACGAAAATGTTTGGGCGTCGACTCCTTTTTAAAATGCGAAGAAAGGCCCATGGAAGCTTTCTTAATGCACAAACACCTCGGCCGGCTGCCTACCTGTTCGACTTGATTTATTGAAGGTATTGTTCGCACCTCGTTACAAGCTTGTTGTTGCGTTTTTAATTTATTTCCTTGGCGAAATTTCGCGTTAATATTTAGTTAGATAATAAGAAGCGTGATAGGGAACTTGGGAGATTTTCAGAGTTCTTGTTTAGATTTTTTGTGTCGATTTTTAAATCTGTTTTTGAACTTGATATCGACTCACAGGTAGTTACAATGATAGTCTATCGAAACAAAAAAGGACTAGAAATGGTAAATTTCTAATATTGTGATTTTACCTCTAATAACAAATACAACGTACCTATACAACTGTGCTCGAAAACGACTATCTCAACATTTAACTAAACACATTACCAAATCGATCCACTTGTGAAATATCAGTCGAGATGCAAATACCATCGCGCACAAAGGTCTCAAAGTACTATCGAGTTGAGAAGCAACAGACAGTCCGGTCGCCAGTGAATTGACGCGAATGCCGTCCGCCGCAAACGCTCGCCGGCCGACACGACTCATTGCCAATTCAATGAATATTTGCAAATTTCAACCAGACTGCCATATTTTGAGGCACTTTGACTGATTGTCGTGTAAACTGTGTTGGTTCGGAGATGAATCTTTGATTTTTCTGTGTTGGTGAGCTTATTTTTGGCTTTATAGGCACAAAAATTGGTTTTTCCTATTTTTTTTTGGTTTTATTTTTTTGGTAGAGAGATAAACTTTGATAGACAAACTTGTTTACTGAGCAACTACATGCATTATAAAAAGTAAAAATAAAGAGTAAAACAGAAAAAAATATATAAAATAAAAATAATGTAATTGCAAATGGCCATAGCTCAGCGTAGATAGGTAGTAAGTCTCATTAAAAATTAAATATTTTCATTTGGTTCACAAATACTACTCTATTTTCTATTGATCTAACTGGCTAAAAATTTTGTAAGCGACCATGATACTCGAAGTTTAGATACTTTTTTTTGTTCTAACTGCATTACGTGTTACATTTTAAACTGGAATAGGTTTTCCTACAGTCAATTCAAGTAAATTTTAACCAAAATAAATACAGCCGAAAGAACCACAAAAGCAAAAGACCCCGTTTAACCCCGCAAAGCCCCTGTTACTTAAACACCATTTTACTCTGGTGCCAGTAACAAACATAAGATATTTCTCAATGACACAATACTGTGAACCGGGTTGATATTGACCGCTTTTACCCTTCCTCATCAGTCATAACGGCCGTCATATTCGCGGTGACATTCAAATTGGCCACCGATGACGACGTGCTTTCACGACCCTTGGGTTATCTGTGACTGAATTGTGGATGTGGGTATGGAATTATGCCTAACTTTCTGTTTGTCGCAGCTTCATCCATGAGAATATTGAAAACAAAAAGCAAAATAAATAATTGGATTTTTTTAGCACTAGCAGCTGTGCGCGGTTTTACTCGCCTAACGTACGAATTTCGTAATGAAAAAAAGCTAGGCACTCGCAAAAATATTTTCAAATCCAACTGGTAGTTTCTAAATTTGCCCATCCAAGAAACCCTTCTACGAGCAAACAATCGAAGAAACCCTTCACGAATATACCCAAATAAGATAAAATTTAAAAAATAATGCAAAAGTTAGAATTGTTTTGAAGAAGTGTATTTTGATAAAAAAAGACACATTTAATGTTATAATGATCAATTAGATTTAAAATATTGTACTAACTTGTAGATGAAAACATGATCACCTATATGATGATAAGTTATTCGAGTTCGATACCTGGAACCTACAAGTGAAGTTCTTTTTTAATATTTGTAAAATAATAGAACGAGCAACAAAAAAAACTTTCACAATTGAGGATGAAACATTGTTTACTATCAGGAGTGGCATGGATACGAGTAGGCAACAAAATAACATTGATTAATAATAGAATCCCGATCAAGGTACAAAATTAGGGATGCAAGATATCAATTTTTCATACAAATTTATAAGATCACAATAAAATATGGTTCTCGCTTAGGTGCGGTGAGGAGCAGTTCGTTTTCATAACGGGCACACGTGCGCAAGTCGAGAGGGTGTGACACTTGCTTCAAGCAAAACAACAAGAAGCGCTAAACAAAAGGAAAAGTAAAATTATAATAAATCATTTTGCCGCTGATTATTAATAAATCTTTGGCCAAATAGTGAAAAAATACAGTACACAAAGTTTTCACTCAAACAAATATCAGGTTACTCAAATATAAAAAAGCTGTTCATTCTGAATTTTAAGTAACTTTGTGAAAGTTTAAAGCCGTCGTTTTGTTGATTTCTCGTCACTCACATTCATTCGCTCACTTGATAAAATTGATCACTTACAAATTAAGTCACTCGTTCCCTTTGATAATGTGTATGCCATTGGAAAAGTATTTACATATAAACCAAGGTTAAGAATTAGCTTCAGAAAATCTGCAAGACATTCCCATCTACCCTCACTTCATCTTAGCAGCGACATCTACCGGCATTACGTCGCGGGACATACTTTTTATGTCATCAGACATCGCTACTACGGCTTATGGCGGTCACGCCAAATCTATTATCAAATATGGCCGATCCCTCCCGCACGTGCCCTGCCTGCTTTATGGCTTAGCAAGCTTTGACGAGTCATGGACTGAAATTTGAAGGTGGAGAATCTATTACTATTTTAGATAATGTGGAATAATCGATGGATACGATTAATATAAATCATTTTTATTTATTTAGGTATACACAACAGGTTACAATTAGGCATATACAAAAAAAAAGAGTGAAAAACAAAGGTATTAAACTAAATTATAACCCAACAGGGTATACAGACAAAGTTACATTTACATGACACGTAAACACTGATAAAGAATAACAATAAAATACAAATAAAGTGCAAAAATAAGTTAATTGAATAGACTAAAAAAAAAATGAAATTATATAATATTAAATGTTCCCAGAAAGCTCAGGAGAAGATACGCTTCACCGAAAATCTTAATGAAACATGCCTTGTCATGAATATGTCAAGTTCCTCGTTTATTTTCGAAACCTCATTGTAAAAACAGCACATACGAACTATCGGATTATAAAAGGAAGTGTTATTTTTGAAGATGTATAGGGTGAAAACTGTTCTTCGCCAACGAGATAGTGGTCGTATGTTAAAAAAAAATATGTAGTGTTTTGTGTTAAACAGTGGACCGTATTTGTCATGGAGCTCTCTAATGTTAAGTACCTCTAAAGTTATACTTAAAGATTTTAATTACCAAAACCTAAAACTAGAGAATGTAATATACACGTTCATTACTGTAGAGTCTAATTTTAACAGTACAAAAGTAACTGAGTAGGTACAGTAAAAACGACATAAAATTTTCACTAAAATAAGGTTGCATGTTAAAAATGATTTAAATTGCAAACATACAATGAGATGGATTAGCCAATGTAGTAAATTTAGACAAAACGATATCAAAATACCGTACAATTACAACAAAATTTCATCGGTTAGGACTAAACAGACGTCTTCAAAACCAAACATCCATTCTGAAAAGTCTCGCGTACTTTGTTTTCCTTTGTTAAAAAAAAGGATCTCGTAATATTGTCTTCACTTTTCACGATTCATGATATTAGTAGGTATTTCGCGCGGTTCTACCCACGCAATTTCTAATCCCGCGGAATATATCAGGATGCCTATGTGCCTATGTGCTATTCCAGGCTGTACACTTTGGCAAATTTCATCCAAATCCGTTAAGCCGTTCCGCCGTGACTGACGAACAAACATCCAAAAATCCATCCATCTAAACTTTTACATTTAAAGTGTAAATATAAAAAGTATAATATAATAGAGTAATAAGTAAAAAGATATCATAGCCGGTTTCAACGAGATATTATCGTCTGATATTATTGATTGAAATCAATTTTGTCTGTACACACGTGGTCACTAATTATTCTTTGAAATATTAGTCTAGCAATGCCTAAAGTAGTCAAAAAAATAACCGTGAGAAAAACCTTATGACGAGTTACGAATGCTGTATAAACATTGCAAACTATGCTGAAAAACGTTTCAAAAAAGTTTAAAGTTATTTTAAACTAATTGTATAAAGCAATTCTTTCGTAACATTCTGTCAAACGTGACCATTGTTAAGGGCTAAATTTATATTTTTATTAAGCAATCATTATGCAAAGTTTAGCTTTATTTACTAACAAGAAAGGAGTTTGTAACAGGTTTCATTTCCGAGGGTTGGCACATTCTTATTTAGGACAACACGTGACTCGGGTAATCCTGCTGAGTTAGGTAACCACGGCACCGGTAAGGCATCGCTTATTGTTTCGTTTAGTCCTTTTTGATGTTATTTTCTGCAACGGTTATTTCTGTAAAAACGCATGTTATGCAACTTTCTGACAGGATATTAAATCTTGTATTTTGTTATGAATCGAATTAATGATTATCCTTAAAAACAGTAAATTGTATATCTGAAAGTATTACCTAACCTTTTTTGAAATTCACAGTATATTTGAAACATCATTTTGTCTGTTATAGTAAACTGACAAGCCATGGGAGCCTAAATAGGGGGTAGAGATTTCAAAGCGGATCTTCAAAAACTAATTTCAAGTAGCTTATAAAATTGCTTGAATTAAATATAATGTACGAGAATACTATACTTTTAATATATATAATAGAAATATGATTCATTCGGTAACGAATAGTATTCCACATATGATAGTTTATAAGTAAGCATTATTGTTCCTCAGTCTCTTGAGTTGCAGTACTGACTCAACCACATAATACGTAAGCATCATCATAAAAAAGTCCTGGCAGAGACATGTCAAACAGAAATGACGAATTAAAACAAAAGCAAAACATAATTAAAACAATCGATATTTACATAGTGGAAACATCGACATCGACACTCGCTGACAACGAACATGAAACGGAAACCCGCCAATAAACATTCATTCCAAAATTAAACACATCTACCTGCATGTTTACCATCACGAAATCACTAAATGAATAAAACAGTGAGGAATCGCGCCGTAAATTTGCGTTCGACGAATATCAATTTGACTAAGGGAGGTGGGTGGTTCGATAAATAAAAAAATATATAAAAATACAAAGTACGAAACATGAAAGCGGCGAATGGCACTTGTGAAAAATGGACTTGCCGCTCTTCCAGGGAAGCAATCATTCAAACTGGTTGTTGTCTGTTTGCGCTTCTGCTCTTTTTCCTTTATATTTTTTTTTGGGTTTTTTTAAGCTATGTCATTCGCAGCTCAGGTGAGGGTACACGTGGACCGTGACAAAGAAAACAAATATTAATAACGGGCATTTTTTAAAGTTGCAGGAAAGTAAGGAATCGTTTATAGCTGCCAATACTTCGTAAATGATTCGGGTATGATGCAGCGTTTTGGGTAAGCTTTGTTGGCGGTGGGTGGAGTGGAGCCTGTGGCAGTATTGTGTTTATTTATCAACTAATGGACAGGTTGCTGGATGCTAATATTTTTCGTATCATCAATTTCTCTGGGGAAATTTTAAATACTTTATATGATTACGCATTTTGTCTGAAGGAACTTTTATAAATTTACAAAAGGATTTTTTTTATATAGTTTTAAATAAATTCAATTCTGCTCAGTTTAATAATAATACATTTCTGACATTCGCACCAATACTTCAATAAAATTCACTTTCATTTATATTTTATATCATCCACTTAATAAACATGTGAAAAATATAAGCATAGTTTGTCATATCAAAATCCGCCAGCATCTAAATTAGAACACAGCTTAATGTTCCTATCCTAAGAAGTCTTCGAATATATTTTTATAACAGAGAGTTGATCATTACTATTATTTGTGATAATCTGGAATAATAACCCCTCCCATATCATTATGATCATCATAATTATCATAATAATTATTTTTTTTATTTAAGACTTTCTAATGTCAACATGGAACATCGAGTGAAGATAATTTGTTCTTACAAAGTATGTCGGCGTATTCTTGACCATATTATCAAATCCAAACTCAGAAGTGTTTAATAACTTAATTCAAATATTTTTGCACAAACAAGTCTCTCTCTGTGATTCATAAATATGATTATTATAATGAGAATTATTTGTTATAAATAAAGTTTAGGTTACGATGAGGCTGACACATTCTCCTAGAATAAAAGCCTCTTAAAAATAAGAATAAAAAAAACTAATTGAAGTGTAACTTCCTTAAAGCATTAGCACGATTCGACCACACATTATTTCCCGCCCGACGGTGCCATAGCAACCAGCTTGTCTTTGATTTTCTTTTTTCCTAATTAAAATAATGCCTCTCCCTCCCCATCTCTTTAGGCCAATGTGCTGTAGATAAACGCTGTTTTCCTTCACAAATACGTCTATTTTTCGTCCGTTTTCCCAAAATGAAATGGAATTTTATCCTCCGCAATTTTTGAACATATTTAACGGTCGCCCCTCTGTTTCTAATTAGCGGTTTTTTATTTTTACCTACCAGGGTTTTTATGATAAGAGCTTGTTTTGTGTTGTAGAACGACCGGGAAATTGTGAACATATTTAAAATGTAAAATGTTGTTTTATTGTAAAACTTAGACGATTTAATTTAAATTGAATTAAAATTTTCAGGAACTGTTCAAAAATAAAATTTAAGAACACTAAAGTTGAACTAATTAATTTTCTTACAAAGCTTCCAAGCAATCTTGTAGAAATCTAAGTAGCATTTTCTTTAGAATGAGTGAATCTCGAAAGAAGCGTCAAAAATGTACGTAATTTTTCCGAGTTCAGCTCGTCGACCTGAAATTTAACCCTTGCACTGGCAAGGCTGTAATTTCTACCGCTAATGAGAACGCGGCGTCTAATTAGCGAGTAAGACGCCACTAAATAGAGACGTGGCGAGAGCGTGGCGACGCGGCAGCGGACGCGCTTGGCATTTATTTGTTCTCGATTACTGCAAGTGGTGGCAGCAATAACATGAATAATAAGTATCTGCCTCTAATTCTGAGACGCTGCGAGGTGAATGGTGGGTTAACTTACGATATGTTTAGTATTGTAGATATTTGGCAAAAGCGTTTTTCTATTTGACTACCAAAGCATATTATCCCTGCTGCTGTGCTTAAGATTATTTTAATACAGCATTAATATTATACTGAAGTTTTTTTGATATAAAATATTACTTTTAGGTACGGATAGACTCCACCGAATAAGTCAAATTTAGTCTATAAGCTATTCAGTGAGTTTAACGAGACTTTAGTACATAGCTATCTTTGCAATCATTTTGAGAGTCCGCTGTAACCAATCAGTTTGGTGGATTATATCCCTTCTCGTGACCAAACAGTGATCAATGGTCGCAGCGTGAGATTATAGTAACAATGACATATAGACGGCCTAGATGGCGTATATTTTCGATCTTCGTATAAGCCTTTAAAAACGTTATATCTGTTTATTTCTTAAGATACTTTCATAGAACCTAGATCCTATTTGACTCAAACTTTACATTGACAACAAAATAGGTTTAGTCCTATGTAACGCCATCCAGCGGTGAGAAGAAAACTATAACATACTCAATAGTACAAAATTTATTAGAACGCGCTTATCTCGGGTACCACCAATCGGATTTGAGAATTTTATTTATTTATACATTATTTATACATTTGGCAGCCTGCCTCTTAAAGAGGCATTGAGCTAAATTTCCCTATTAAAATCTTACGGGGTCAATGTTACCCGGGAAAAGCCGCACAAAACTGCTTGTTATAAAAATACGATAATCATGTTTTTTTACATTATGGACATAAAGGTGAAGTAGATTTATGAGTAATCTAATAACTTCCCTAGTTAACCTCTTAGCTGTGTTCGTGAGTCAACTGCAGCCGCAAGGTGTCGCGACGGTCGCCAGTCTCCACCTAATGAAGTGTCGCTTTGACACGCGTTCGTTACTGCAGACCACTCCAATCCACACTTGGAGAGTTGACACCTAAAATCAAGATCTAGCGCAATTTAATCTCCTGTTGACGCCATCTAGCGGAGAGATGAAAACTAAAGTATATATTACGAGGTTTGTTTGAAATATCCGAATTAAAAAAAATGGCTTTAACTTCCTACCTCTTTCCAAAGGCTATACGGGCTATATTTTTTACCAAGATATACTTTCACGATCAAAAATTATGTGGGAAAAAACGGACGGAGCTGCTAATTATAAAATGAAGGATATAATGTTTTTTAATTATGAAGTAATTTACAAACTTCTCTAGAACAGCCGCAAGGTGTCGCAGCAGTCGCCACCTAATGAAGTGTCGCTTTGACACTCGTTCGTTACTCGCAGACCACTCCAGTTCGCACTTGCACTTACTTACTAACTACTTCGGTTACTGGTGAGTATGTGCGTGAGAACTGATAGTAGAGTGGAGTATAGGGGTAAAGATTTTTGATGATTAGACAAGAATTTGTTAAATTTGAAGGTATGGTTTAACTTTTTTTCATGTGCCAGATTACGTAGGTCATTAGTTTAATGTTAATCGGCAACATAGAAATAAATAAGTATTTTGTAAATTTTCGTCTTATGGTACGAATATTATTTTTTTTGTGTTAAGGATTAAGGGTTAAACAAAAACATTAAAGTCTTATAATCATTTCGAATTCTGGAATCCACCATGTTCATTTTCCCAGTCGCACATTTTTAAGTAATACCAATTACTTTAATTATTTTAATGCAATTCTCTTAACTCTACATTCTATGATGTCGTTCCTGAGATTTTCAATGTGACAGTTTTACACTTCCTCATCTTTCTCAATGCTTGTTTGATTGTGTTATTAGGATTCTTTTATTTTTCAAAATGATTCCATCTATCTTCAAAATAAACAAATTTTTAGAAAGAATTTCATCAGTAAATTAGATGTTTCTTTTTTTCATACTCAGACTTACCGTAATTAGGTCCTTATCTTTATCTTTGTTTCTATTCTTTATTTGAAAAACTAAATATTGCATTCAATACAATGCAATATTACTTCAAAAACACATTCAGGATTCCGTGCACAGGGCTCTATGGGCAATGGGCATATGAGTACTACCTTCCTTGGTGCCTACGTAGTAAATACGAGCTACGTATAAACTGGGTCTAATACTTAATTGCATCGTATATACCGAGCACAATGGCCGACGTAATCAGCCCGTGAGCGTCCGACAATATGAAGCTAGGACTTATTGCCAGGGTTGTCAATCGACGACAGCAATAATTTAATAAAGCCATTTTTTATCATATTATTGAAAACGCACACAAAGGTATCTTTCATATGAACGATAAAATTAAAAGGGATATAATCCACAAATATACATCTACATAGACAACGCAAGTGCATGTACTTCGCGTGTCCGAACCCCGACCAAGCGTCAAGGTTGTTCGCCGATAGATTCACTCCTCGCGTACTATGTCTGTTAGAAAATCGATATCACAATATCAACATCGTTCTTAATAATCGATTTCAATCGTCGGCATCGGTGTCTTTGAATCGGTTTGTATTTCCCAGCAATAAATATAAGCTATGACATCACAAAAGGTGTTAAAAAGTCGGCACGCTTGGTTTCAATACAAATCGTGACACTTGCGTTGTCTATTTAGATGTATGTCTGTGATATAATCAGATTAGTCTTATTTTATATAATTAATAAAGAAATCTTAACCTAAAATTTTAAGCCAAAACGTAAAATCTCACCTGAGCTAAGATACATTTGCATAGATAATAGGTAATAATAAATCAAACTTGCTACATCACAATAAAAATCTCCCTTGTTCATTATCGGTATTATACATAAAACAAACATTATGGAAATGCACAGGTCTTTCCTCAAACGTATTGACCTAAACAATCTCTTTATACTTATACATACTGAATTACATAATTCTGAATTTAAATGATATAAGGATTTAATCATCAAGTGTAATTGTTTAATTATATTCCTACTTTCGTCAACTGTATTTTCATATTTGAAAAAAAAATGTATAAAACAATCTAAAACATTTTACTAAATGTTTGTTTGTATAATTTTCCTCATGTGAATAAACAATTTAATATTAATAAAATAAATAAATAATATAAGTGCCGAGCACTACTATAAGGTATTTATAGTAGTGCTCGGCACTCGGCACACTACATTAGAAATAAATCAAGAGTTAGCATCGGGCAACCCTAGCTACTTCCTGCAGGTCGCGTAATCCAACTATTCAATTTTCAGCTAAAAGGCTTGTCCATGTCTTAGGTTTTTTATCTTCTATGATCCCAACGAGCGGTTATTGCTTGCACAATACTGTTCCTGTGTATTTCTGAAGCTGAGAGAACTTAAATTTCATTTTACGAAGATTTCAAATTTAGAAAATATTGGCTTACGTTTCAATTTTTTTTTTTATAAATTTTTTTGGTTTAAAACCAACTGTAGAACCTGCCTGGAAGCATTTTTGCGATAACAATAGAAGTCACGTTACACGTTGTACGTGTATAGATATTGATAGTTTCCTATTCATGTACCTGCCACTAACTTAAATTGGGCAAAGGTTTTTTGGGATTTTAATTATATGTTTACTTACTAGACACAACAAACACAATTACTTAGGTAAGTTTAATAAAAATAATGGGAATTTTAAGTCAATATTTTATTATTCGTCAATAACTGGATGCTTGTTAAGAGTTTTATTATACATGTAATCAGTTTAATAATAGTATTACAACTGTTTTTTGTTGCTAGGTGTAGTTGCAACGAATCAGGTGATTAAAATCATTTTTATTATTCTGTTCAATATCGGGTTAGTATATCAGAATCTAGCACTTCTTCTTTATTTCAAACATGGTAATAATATTATATTATAAAATGAGTAAATACTATTAGTAATCATTTTTAACTCTTCTATGTTATAAGAAATGTAGTTTTCAATAAAAGTAGCATATGTTGAAATATGTACTTATTTTCAGATGCATGAAATCTATTTAATTTTAGTTCAATAATCACCGTTTTAAAATAGGAGCAATCTGTAAACAAAACACTGTAATAACCCAAAAAGCTCGAAACTTTTACCTCTCCAACTTAAAAACGAAATTACGCTCCAACATTCATTCAGCTCATCATTTAAACTTGCAACTTTTCTAATTGTACAGAGATTTACATCACAGGATTTTAACTTCAGTCTCTTAAAAAAAAGCAATTATCTTTCTCATTCCAGAGGTGAGAAAGCATATTAAAAAACTTGAGAGGCGATGTCAGAGCCACGTTTCGAGGAGACGCTGATGCCCATTAATTAAAAGGGTTGCGTGGATATATTTCATTTTCTTTTTTTTTAAGACTAATTGAGAGTTTTTTCTTTTTTTTTTAAACTTTTAAAAGAACGTGGATTTGAAATCTTTTGCTGTGTTTTTTTTTATTAGTGGCCTAACTCGTGTTTGGATTCAATGTTGCCAAAGAGAAAAGGTGATGAAATTGAAACTGGAACTGACGGATTCGAGACTATTAACTTCGCCTGGTTTTATCTGGATAGTGTTAGACCACGTAAGAATTTCATGACTTTCTCAAAATTATGGCTAAAAATCAAATACGAAAATTACATAAGAGATTAGAGCTTTCACATAAACAAACAAATTCTTCAAATTTATTTGAGTAGTCATAATTTTGATTACCCGAATACACAATCGCTGGAACGATGATAATATTTAAAATAAGTTATATCTAAAGAGGTGCTGCTGCTAAGCACGAGTCATTTGAATATCCTGATAGTAGAGATAGAGTCTTAAACTCAACACAAAAAAATAAAAAAAATATGATAATATTCATATGAAACAACTTTTTGGTCTAACTGAATTAAAAAAAAGTAATTACAAAAACTAAACAACCCGACTGCTGAATACTGTAAGTTTAAACTAAAAAGTACAAAACAAGCAATATTACTATAAGAGCTTTTAAATAATATTTGTAAAAAAACTTGTAGCGGCAGACGGGGACAATGTTCAAGTACAAATATGAAATTGTTATAAACTGAAACATGTTTTTAAGCATTATAATTAGCAAAGAGTTACAAAACATACAGTTCAATACTTTCTATGTTAGCTTGTCCCTGTCTGCCGCCACGTCTGGTTTTTACTTTTTAGTTCAGCAGTCGGGCTTATTAGTTTTATTACTTTTTTATTTCCCGCTTTTTAGTCAGGTAGGTACTATTATTTGTGTGACCAGAAACCTTAATAACCATAGAAATGGTGAAACCCAAGTTGATTATAAGGCTATGTATGACGATAAAGCCTCAGACATGGTATAGTTTCATTCAAGTAAACTAGTCAAAAGTTGCTTCCCCTATACAAAATTTGGACCCGTTGAATAATCCTTATTCAAGCAAGATTAAGTAAATTAGATAAGATTAAGAGTAATATAAAATTCTATCAGGATTTTGTTAAGTAAACTATAACGGATATTAAAAATTCAGTTGCTGTTTACCTACATTGTATTTACCTACCTACGTTATACCCCAAAAAATAGTGAACAAAATGTATAAACCTATGAAACAAAAACCCAGCGAATTGACTAAAAAGCGTACCTAAATGAAAATAAAATGTTATAATACTTATTATAAAACCTTTCAGGCCGATGCGTAAAGTACCTAAAACTACCATCAGTGTTCAATTTATTTTTTATTTTTTGATTTTCAGTGGAAATTTTAAATTTCAAGTATGCATATATGTATGTGCATATATATTTAGAATAGGCTGATCACAATCTTTCATTTGATACCCATATTGTTAAAAACGGAAATCTTTTGTTGCTATCTCCCCCCTAAATCCCAACTTGCAGGCGCCATCTTGGAATTTCATATAGCCTATATTACTCGCGCAGTTGATACAAATCTTTTGATACCTCATTTGGTCAAATCCATCCATTCATTTAGTAGAAATCAGGGAACAAGAAACAGACATCATATCCTTCTTTAGCGATAAGGCCACCTCTTGTACCTACTCTAAGTTTTTATTTCTGTAGATTATCTAAGCATTTATTTGTAGTTGTGCAATAAAGAGTTAATTATTATTATTAACCCTCCTTTGCGTGCCGCAGTCTGTTAAAAAAGGCAATTTTGGCTAGTTTTCTATATCATAGTCTAGTTTCTTAAAAAAGAACTGTGAATGGAAACAAGAAAAACCAATGCACTTATAAATTAAGTACACGAGACTAATAAACTAAAATTGCTCATGCACATTTTCCTTAAACACCATCAATAAAATCCCCTATCAAAAGCAGTTATCTTCTAATCAAAACATTACCCTGTACAACAAGGTGCTAACTCTAAAATTTATGTAAACAACGCGCGCAGCATCCTTATCTAAGATGAGATCTGTCTATAGTGCGTGCCGTCACAGACTGCGGTACTCCGAGGTCCGCCGGGATCACGTTGTTTACTTTTGATCATGGTTACAAGATAATTACAAAGCTACTTTTATTTATGGAAGATAAACAACAGTTTTGATCAAACGAATTTCGACCTGAATAGCTGCGATCGATAGTTTAAATTGAGAAAGCAGATTTATAGCGTTTTCTCAGTTATGAATCAGAAGTAGCGAAATTTCCTTTCCAATTTCGTAATTCTAAAGTAAAAGGGCTTAATCATAAATAACTGACGATCTACTTATAACGATCTATGCGAATGTTAAGCGTTTTATTAGCAAATAGCCCACAGACCATTATGTCAAAGAATGAATGAATTGCGCCAGTTTTACGATCCTTTTGAGCTACGAGCCTTCAAAGACAATGCATCTGAACACTGAAACATAGCTGGAAATCCATTGACAATCGATTCCACCTTGCGCAGGACCTCCCAAAGTACAAAGAATTTTTGTTTCCATTCACGAAATATCATCATTGATTGTTTTAAACAGACTCGGCGTCGCCGAAGCGATTCGCTCGAACCCTGAATTTTTGCTATTGTGTACGTGGATCGTGACGGGACCTCGATCAATCAGGGCTTGGACCCCCGGGGCCCGTTTCCGACCAGGTGTGTCTTTAGGAATTTTGCGCCAAAAACTGCGATTCGAGTGAAAAAATCCTTTTGTTGCAATTCCGAGTAGTGGTGCAAGTACCCGCGCGTTCTTCAGGTAAGGATTGTCATGGTTTTAGAGATTACTTTTTAGGGTAAAAATTGTAAATTAAGGGTTTTATCACGGTGAACGGAACATGAAAGAGATTGCCGATTAGCACTTTTATTTAAAAAAGGAACAATGAACAGTCACCTGTATTTCGCTAGTTGACAATAATCAGTTGAAAACCGGCTTTTTTAAATACCATTAATAATTTATATACCTACTATTTCATATTTACGATTTATTATTACACATTTTTCAGCACCGTATTTATTGCATAATTTAATTTAAGACACACAATAATGGGCATCATTTTTACACAACACTAGCTAGGTCTTAAATATAGTACCTACTTACTTTTTAGAGTTCTTAGAACCCTATTTTTTGTAAGCTGCCATTATGTCTTCACATGAGGTTATTCCAAACTCTTGGAAACGCCACAGTTAAAAGTAACTTACGTTTTATTCCAGACTTAGCATAGGTATTTAAAACACCTCATAATAAGTGTAAAATTTTAAAACAAATTACTATACCATGAAAAACATAGGTTTATCCATAAACGATCACCGCTACATTTTTCAGTAAGCTGTTGCATGTAATGAACACATACACCCGTGAGACAAATTCTTCTTCAGTTCTTATAAAAAAAAGTCACACACAGGTTAACACAGGTACGCTGGACACGGGCGGCACGGGACCGAGCGCCGCGACGTGGAGAAACTTGGGGGTAGCCTATGTCCAGCAGTGGAAGTCTATTGGCTGTTAATGATGATAATGATCTAGGCCCGTGGGCTTTCATCTTTAATCTTCGACCTCATTTTCAAGTGATAGTCTCATATTATAAAAGCTTATTCTGAACTCTACTTAATTTTATTAAAGTTTTCTATGGAGAATTGACAGCAAATCTTGGTTTAAATGCTTCTTAGAAAGCTTTCAAAATAAGCCGGTTCTAATTCGCGTCGTCAGATGTTAAGTATACAGGGTGACTGGTGACAAATACTGAAGGAGAGCACTCTGTACTCGATTCTGATCACAATTATGTAATAAAAGTAGATACTTAATTTTTCACCAGAAATCCCTATGAATAAATAAAGAGACCTTACCACAATTTTCCCGACGCGCTGCCTCAGTCAACACGCACACAGCAGTGTTCCCGCCATACGCACACCACCACCCGCTAAGTATTTATTGTATTACGCTAATGTAACCATGCGTTGCGTAATGAATTCTTTAACTTTCGGAGAAGTTTACTCAGTAAATAATTTATATTTATTTTATCTCTTCATGTATGGATCTTAAACTATCACGTCCTGGAATTTTGAAAGTGACCCACCAGACACCCTGTATAGGTATATGCGTGCGAAAATAAGCATTTATTTGTGTTTGTGTTATGGAGTATTGTGATATGGTGTTTGTGTTATGGAGATCACAATACGGAACTAGCTTAGGTAGGTACTGTTGGAAAGCTTAAACACAAAATATATGTAATATGACAATTGGTCCTGCACATCCGACAGTGCGTAGTTAGTGAAGCACGGTGGAATATAATATCTCTCGGAGTAGAAATATACAAATTTACGACTTCAAAAAAACCCATGAAAAAGAACCTCGACTTCAATTTAGTAATATTATTAATGGCTAAATAGATTTAAAAATATTGTATCGGCATGCAAGAGTATTTGACAGTGACTCTATCACCAATAATAAAATTAATACAAAAATTAAATAACACAGATGAGTAAAAAATTTTTAAATTATGTATGGAACTAATAAAATTATTTGTTACCGCCAAACAAAACAGAGCAATTTATCTAAAATAACAATTTTCACGACACCATCCGAACACACCTTAAAACAAGCTTATTTTATTTAGTGCCACCATTAATTATACTTTAATTTGGGCCGAGGCGTATGGCCATCCTGTGATGGACACAATGCTTTATAATAAACGACAAATCGTAAAAACACATAAAATACGACTCTCAGAAAACTTTAACAATTGCAAGGCAATTGTCGATACCTATGAAGTTCACTTTCTTATTTTATTGAGAATTTTGGAATATAGACCTTCTTGTGTTAGACGTAGAGCTTTATAGTTTACTGCAATAAATCACAGGACCACCGCACTCAGGTAGGGCAATAGTTTTGGACGCGGCTATGAATGAGTTTCGAGAATTTTGGATATTTGATCACCGATGCAGTTACGTAATTCATGCCTTTTTGTATAGATTTAAATTTAGAATGCAAAAAATGTGGTTCAAGAATGTAACCCATAGATTTTTGTTTTTGTGTACAATGTTGGAAGCCCTGCTTTTGCACGATATTATTTTGGTAATCATGTCAATATTTATTGATACTCGATTTTTCTTAGGTTTTTCATTTCATATTTAGAGTGTGGCGTCGCCTTGAGAAAAGCGCTACCCCATCTCTTCCCGTGGGTGTCGTAAGAGGCGACTAAGGGACAACAATCCCTAGGACGAGGGCAGCAGTGCCCTTCTGCGAAGTCACAACACCTTACTTTAATCGCCAACCCGCCTGCCAAACGTGGCGATTACGGCATTTTCCTCCCAAAAATATTCATGAATCGTAACCAAAGGCCCGGGCTCTAGTCCCCGGCGGTCCCGCTAGTCTCAATCAAGGTAGCGGTCGAGGAAACGGCGGGACAGGGGGTGCTGCAGCGTAGGCAGGATGGACCGACGACCTGGTCAAAGTCGCCGGTAAACGCTGGATGAGGGCGGCACGGAACCCACCGACGTGGGACACCTTGGGGAGGCCATTTATTTCCAGCAGTGGACGTCTCCTGGCTGAATGATGTTTTAGTATATGGAAATAAGGCAGCCCGCGCAGGTTTTTAAAATACCTCTAAAGCCCCTGGATAAGCCTGATAAGGCAACTAATCTGAGTTACTCCCGCTATCTGGTAGGACCCATAAAACCCCAACTGCATAGCGACTACGCTTCGTATAAAATCTCCCGCCAGATATCACTGCTCCCGCGCTGATGTGTTCCGGCAATGTTTTGTGTAGAGCCACGTCGTTCCTAAACCCGTGTGCTGCCACGACCACATCTTCACTTGCCATCAGGTTACATTGAGTTCAAACGCAGGTTTCGACCAAAAAAAAAGTTAAGTTTCCAAATCAACTTTATCAGAAGCAGGACTGCTGGAGAAAGGCTTTAAAAACATTTTCATCGTTGATCACTCATATGGGGGCTCTCCTCCGCTTTCTCTGCCAGTACGTGGTCGGCACTCTGGAACGTGCACAGGACGAATATCCATAATACTATACACGAGGGATTGCGAGTTAGATCTCTGCTACATGACAAATGTATCCAAGTATGATGTACATTCCTTTTAAGTTATCTGATTATACAGTTATTTTGAGTTGAGAAAAGACTTGAGAATGTTAAGAAAATAATCATCACTACATCATTGAGCCTGCATAAGACAATGAGCTTTTTCTCTGGTTACATCACTCCTACCCAGTTTCGGCTGTAAGTCACCAAGTTGATCCAAGCTGGCCCAGTGCTGGTTGGTGGATATCAGAAGTTTCAAGAGGCTGCAAGATGGCTTTAGATATAAGATATAATGTTGGGAGTTTCGTCGTTAACGAAAATTTTTGATCCTTTCTTTACATTTTGTAATAAGTACCTATTATTATTATGAAGAGGCTATAAATATTTTTTGTATGGGAAAACTAAAAATTTTTAAAACTATTAATTTCGAAAAGTTGTAGAACAAACGTTGTTAGGATTGATGTAGAGAGGCTGCATGCAAGAGGTGACGCTTAAATGCGATTAAAATTAACGCTGTATTAAAATTTAAATCTTTGTGTTAGATTCATATTTGGCTTACGAAATTATGATCATGTTTCTGAATTCTGGACTAAGCTCAAGAGGCTTCCGATTTGCTTTCGCCGGAATATTCAAATTCTATGTCTGCTGTATTGTATCGCTTACTGTTCAATCCGGCCTCACCGGAATGATCGCTCTGAAGTGATAAGGCCGCCCAAATTCCATTACCTTTTGTTTTACCTTTATTTATTGTAATGTGTGATTCTATGTTAATGGCCATAAAGCATTTTTGTATTGTATTTTAATATCGGGATAAAAAGCCTATGCACTATTTCAGATTATACACTATCACTATGCCAAATATCATCCAAATCCGTTAAGTGGTTCTGCCGTGATTGAGGAACAAGCATCCATACATCCAGACAGCCAAACTTTCACATTCATAATGTTAGTAAGATAATAATATTCACAATTCGACGTGACGAGCAAATGCAAGAAGAATTTTTAACATCCGACTGTACCTACTTTTGACAAGGTAATAGTTCAGCTTTATTATTTTAGTAGACATGTTACAGATTTACATAACGTTAAAACCTTAAAATTCGCTAAGTCACGCCGCGCCTAACCGTCCAGCCGTCAACGCGCAGTGGCATATAGCACAGACAGTTCAGTACAGGTGTCACACATTCTATTCACCGTGTAAATCGGCAACAAAGGACATATTTCTTAAATCAAAGCTCTGAAGGCTACCAACAATAGGAGTATTCGGGGGCTTTGTCTAGCTCTAGCCACGTGGGACAGGTGAGACTGGCGCACGCGCACATCTGCTCCTATAAAAACACTGGCGGCTTGCGCAAGAGATATTAATCGGTTCCATTTTTGAAAACGATGACAGTTCGGTAGGTATTTCGCGCCAATCTTACGGCCCCGCCGCAGCTGTCAGTTAGGATACCATTAAATCTCGCAATATATGTTTTTTTTTTATTTAAAACATTATAAATTAAGTTTATGGCGTCTTGTCTTGAGGCGAATTTATATTGTTTGCAGATTTTGAAGAATTGGTAATAAACACTTAGGAGATAAAACGATTTAAATGGTTTAAAAAAATAATTCAAAGGAATAGGTTCTTATTTTAGATTGTCACCTGCTTACTAAGAAATATAGGTTCAGAACAACCTAAACGCGTGGCCCATCAAACCTTTGATTAAATAATGCATTTCAGTGGATGCTGAACTCGCATTTGACATCAGTCTCACCTGCTGGCAAGGGAAGATGAGGTCGAAGATGACAGCACATGGTTTTAGGAAGGGACTGCCAATATGCCACTATACCACCACTTGTTATTTAAAATAATAAACCGTAAAAACTAAAAATAATATCTTGTTGGAAATGTTAAATACGTTGACAGTTTTAGCCTTTAGGCGACATCTAAACGTTAATAATCAACAAATGCAGAACATTAAAAAACTGACTTCACGTCGAAACTTTGGCTGAAGTATAAGGTCGTCAATGAAAAAAATCTCCGAAATTGTTCATGAATCAATCGGTTTCGATGAGATTTATATGGGACCAAAAAGTAAGTAGGTATCCTCTATCATATTGTTCACTCAGTCAAAAGTTATGAGGTAACAAACATAAAAAAAATGCATACCAAAGAATTGAGTACCCGCTTCTTTTTTTGAAAAATTAATTAACAGAAAGATTGCACTCACATATTTTTTACGTAAATATTAACTAAGTATCTAAAAACAGAAGTATAATGCGTAAAATTCCTCCTACATTCCAGGGTGAAGGCTCCAATACATGTAACCCCATTAGAAGACGCGCGCGATGAATACCGCACTGCGATTGCCTGGATTGCACAATGACGTACAAAGCTGTACAGAGCGATTACCCTCTCGTCGCGTCACACCACGCGAACTCGCGAGCCGAGCCAGATCGACGGATAGCTGAATATAGAAGATACTTTAATAATATTAAGCGTTTTATTTAATTTATTTTCAACACAATTGCTCGTAAAGTGAGCGTTATTCTATTGAGTTTAGAACTATAAACTGGGCTATAAGTCACGCGTGCATAATATATTATACCCTAGTGCATAATATAATGAATCGTACAAGGTTGAATTGTACCTTTGTGCAAATAACATGCGAGAAAACAGAGCATATTTTATTGGTCCGGGTTATACACTAAATTATTTTTAGAAACAACAAAGAGGTTTTATACCACTTCAAATCCATATACATTTTTAAATGTTTGCGCCTTATATTAGTAAAATAAATTTGTATATTAAACAAATTATTCACAATTTACAATCATTTGTCATAAAATATTAAAATATTTGCATTTACCACTCCAAATTAAACATTTTCACTTAAAATAGGCTGTATATGCTATACAGAAATTGACACATTTGACGGAAAAAAAAACCTACGCGCATGCGCGAGGTTCGGCGCCATTTTTCAATCACAATTCACAGCTTTGTTATCAAGTGTGTTTGTTATTTTATGATCACGTATGTCTGTCTTTTACTCACAAGTGTGTTGAAAAACGTCGTATGTAACTCGTGAGCGTTGCTAATTATAGTCTCGGCTCATTATTAAGCCCTCGCCTGCGGCTCGGGCTCAAATCACAGCCTCGACTGTAATTAGCAACTTCGCTCACTTGTTACATAATATACTATTATTTGATATAGGTTTAATAAAAAAAAATATGAAAATAATATAAAAGTATCAATAATTATTAAGCATCCGTAAGGATCATAGACCTGAAAAGGAAAAGGTGGTATAAAAATATAAGTACTCTATCTTGCTCTCTATATAATTATATAAGTACTTATCTAAATAATGTGAAACGTAAAAATTGTTTAGTTCCACATAGTTGATGTCCAACAGCCATGCCTTGATTGCCAACATGGAGTTAATCCATGTTATATGGCATGGCTGTTCACATAGGGTTCACCGGCCCTAAGTTACTTCATCTGCGTATTTCATCTTCGATTGAGGTGAAAAAACAAACACGGATTTTTGCTTTTTTTCTTGATCTAATCTTTCATCATTTAATCTTTCTTATTTTATTTCTAAAATCTAATCCCATAAAACCAACGATCAAAACCATTTATAATACATTCAAATACCCTATTTGCGAGGTGCGAATAAGTGGTTCCGTGGAAATATTTCAAATCAGAGCTGGCAATGGCTTGTCGCTATACAGGCAATAACGGTTGACGTGACATGCATGTCTCGTGTGTAGACTGCCTAATGCGACGGTGAAAGGGCCTAGCACTGAGCCTTTTACCCTATTTACAGGTCGCATTCGATATATGCGTGGCTGGAGGTGCTAGGAATTTAAAAGTACCTAAATATTTTTTGTAAACAGTTTTGTAGACAGTTTACGAACCTTCGGAAAGTTTGAAAATGATTATTGAGTAAAAATATAAATGGTCAGTGGCAAAATTCGTGGATGAAAAATTAGTGCTAAGAGTGCAGTTCAAAGAAAATCTTTTTGAATTTTACTAAGTTGGTATTTATTTCAATAACTCTTTGTGTATAAATACATAAAGTAGATAAAATTAGTACATGGTTTTTAAAATGCCGAATATGGTCCATTCTGAACCGAGTGACACGTGGAGATCCACGATGGAGAACTTTGTCAAGCAGCGGGCGTTTGTCCGAAGATATTGGTGAATCAAAATTATTTAAATAGAATCTTTAAATACATAAAAGAGCTAAAAGCAAAGCTTCAAATGAAGTCTTCTTTTAAGTTTATATCAGAAGGCGCTGAAAGTATTGTGCAGTTGTTCAATGACACGTGAAAAAGTCCAAATAATATAAAAATAAACATTGTTAAACATAAAGTCACTTTATTGCTAAAAGTGGTATATAGAAATACTGCTAAACCTGCTAAACACACAGGGGTGGCATTTAATTTTCGTTCGTCTTAATTGACGTCATTGCAGATTTTAAAGTAATGATACTGGGAATCTGTTAAAACTAATGAATATCCTATAAATCTCACTAATAGAAACTCTATGATCACAGAAATTAACCTTGTTTTTATTTCACGTGATGATAACATTTATGAATTCAATTTGATAAACATCTTTCTGCTTAATTCCATGTAAATAAACTAAATATCTAATTTATTTAACATTTACCTTCCCAACTAAAATCTCATTAGTGTATTGGGAATGCGTGCGTACACTACGGAATGAACGCAGCCGGTCAAATATCAGCCCGAGCCCAGAGCTAAATGCCGAATGCCAAAAACCCGAATGCCGAACACCCGAATGCCGAGCACCCGAATGGCTGACCCCGCTCGGTGACATATTGGAATGTGACTCCATTTATTCCCTTCCTATTGGAATCCGGAGTGACGCGGCAAATTGGAAATTGCGGTTCCTGTTTTTGGCGTTACCAATAGATAATTCCACTTGTCATGTAAAATATTCCTAGTAAATCCATGGTGAGCGCGCCCTATGGAAATGTTTTTTCTTTATATATTAAATTTAGGTAAAACCAATCCTAAAGACTGTTTATTAAAATTGGTACGTAGATTGTGGTTAGTTTATAGACGTTTCTATATAAAATAGAGTACATAGGCACATACATTTTGACAGCTTCGTTTTGTGCTTATTAGACTACGAAAATTCTTACAAGCCGTATCAGAATCTTATCCAACACGTATGTACTTACTTAACATTTATGATTTAAGATTATTTGCTTCTGTGTTACCATATCAAAAATATCTCATAAAAATATATTCGAAAAACAAACGTCATTAATTCAATGAACATTAAGCCAGCTGCACACACGCCAACCGAATCGTCCCCGGTCCGTCAAACCGCATGCATGGCCCGTCAAAGCACGATTGCCCTCCGCCATATTAAATCACATTTTGACAAGCGTACCGTGAAAAATTAATCGAGTATCATCGAGTGAGTGAGTGCAGAAAAAAAATGAAAACATGGTGGCATTTTGCCTGGTCCCCGGAGCTGGAAAGGTCAGGCAGCCACTCGTGAAATGTCCCGGACGCCCCCGGCTCGGCGGCCGGCCACTGCGGCTCCGCCGGGAATACGGCGCGGTTTATGAAACAATTTGTGTTTCGTTGTAAGGTCATTTCACCGTATTAGAATACCTACTAACAAATAGGTTTTGCTCATTCTTTGATTTCAAGAATAAGTAGTTTAATTACTGCTTCTATTCTAGACAAACACACTTAAGGGATTTTTTTTACCAACCTAGGGCACCACTAGGTAAACTCGACTAGATAAAGGAGTGGAATCAATATATAGACGATAACTAATTTCGGAGTTTCTCTCCCACCCTCCCGAGTAGCGATACTTCCGAAGGCAATGCAAGCTAAAAACCCAATGACCTAATGTCAATTGATGATTGTTCGTAAGTATAATCTTAGATATGGCTTGGACCCCTGGCACTGAGCCCTTAAGTCTGGTGAAATTTTAGACAACTGAAAACCATAAATACCTTCAGGATCACATAGAAAAACAAGTCCTGTTTCATAATGAAAGTTGACCTATACAGCAGATGAAATAGGATAGAAAGTTGTACAGATATCTCCAAGAAAATTAACACTATGAATATAAATGTCATGAGTAGGGACTTGGTAGATAACCCCAAGCAAATTTGGACAAGCGTGGTAAACATGTGACTAATGCAAATAGCCCGGAGTCACTCGCAGTACGAGTGTGGGGGTCACTGGAAATTAACACTGTTTGAGATTAAAGAAAACCATAAACTATTTTAAATGTATGTATTATGAATAAATAATTGTGTATATACGTTATGCTATGTTATTTGATTCGTTTATGTCATATGGACTTTTCATATAAAGTTATTTGGAAGATTTTATTTTCTATAATTTATCATCATACCTATTGGCTTTTATTATCAGCAGGCCACCTGAGCCATGGGTGCCTCTCCTTACTGACAAGAAGATTTGGATTGGAAACCTCCAAGCTGGGCTCAAAGATGGTTGTCAATGGATATTAATGTTGGACTGTCATCTATCCGTACCGGCTGAGTTAAGAGTTGCTTGACCTGTACGAGTTTGTTTGTTTGTTTGTTTGAACGCGCCAATCTCAGAAACTACAAGTGGGATTTGAAAAATTCTTTTTGCATTTGATAGCCCAACTCTTAAGAAAGGTATATTTTATCCCGAAATTCCCACGGGATCAAAAGTTACGCAGGTAAAACCGCGTGCGGTAGCTGGTCAATGATAAATGTAGAGACAATATTAATAGACTTAAATATCAATTAGAATAACACAGATCAAACCAAGAAGTAACTTATGAGTATTCAGATCTTAAACTCAGCTAACACCGCATACTTCCTCAAATATAAAAGTCCAAATTAATTCAACAGCAAGAAAAACAAAAAAAAAGAATTTTTAAATTTAATTCAAAACCTTTGTTTCCACAATAAACGTCATTACTCTTCTCGGATTAATTACTAGTATCATTAAAATAACCTGCGCCATATTTCATAAAACCATTTTATCTTGTGATAAACGGGATTGTATAATTAAAATGAAGGGTGAGAACTACCCTCGGTTTGTCGTGATAGTACCTATTTATAGTGAGTAGTTATCAAGCACGAGATAATGCAATTATTATTGAACTGTTTTAGAGAAATCGTGAGAAAACACACTTGTTTTGCGGTACAGTCAGCCCCAGAACCGCAGAAACTGGTAAACATCAAGTTCTAGGAAGCTTTAATTAGCAATACGATTATTTTCGACAATAGTAAGAATGTAGAGTTTCAAGGAAATCGTAATTCATTTCATACCAGGCTTTTGAAGTGAACCCGCTTTCAAGCATTCTAGGGAAAATTTTATGTTAAGAAGTAAATTTCGTGTTTTACATACAACCAAAAGGATCTCGTGAAGTTATTAAAAATGAATTATTTCAGTTGGTATTTAAAGGCGCTCATCAACAAGTTTAAACTTTTTAAGTAGACTGGGAATAGATGAATGTTTGATTTTTAATCATAGAAACAATTGACCAAAGTTAAAGTCTAGGTTTTGTATCGCCAACTTTACTTTAGCTTAATGCTAAATATTTTGAATATTTAACTGGTTCGCACTTCACTGGTTTATTTTTTGAAAGCAGTTGCTGTATATTTGTGCTAGGGCTTGCAACTATTTTGTAGTTTAGGTTTTAGTTTAGGTACCATCGAATCAACTGATTCATGCATGCCCCATTTTGCTTAAAATTCGTTTGAAACTGTCAAACTTGTGAGGTCTATAAGATACTGTACAAATGCTGTAGGTACTCATTAAATGTCAGTGTCCAATGAAATGATAACAAGTTCGTCACCAAGGAAACGTATCTTCAAGCGAATTTCGATCTACTAGCATTTACACGATCCGGCTTTTTTTCTTTATCACGATTCCGGGGGCGCCTTCCGAGCGCTGAATATTTAGATAGGTATTTCATTGAACTTAACGCCATTGCACAGTTTGCACATGTACTCGTTACGACAAATACGTATGCGAAAAATTATATATTAAAAAAATAGTCATCAACAATAATCATTGTTTTACCACAGATTAGGTAGGTATGTAATAGGTTTTACTTTTATTGCAATTAAATAATAATATAAACGAGAGTTGGATTGCTGGTGTTTTTCAACATTACTTACAATCATCTTCTCAGTATAATTCGTTCTTATTCTTTTGGATTGGCACCGACTTCAAACAGTGCAGTAGGTAAGTACCAAGATAAGTTAGGAAAAGTCACGCCTTTTCGTCCTTCTAATAAAAATTCTAATTATTTTTTTCGCTTTTTGGTGTTTGTTAATTTTTGTTTGAAGATTCTTTTTGAAGGCAGTCTTTTTTTAAACCATTATTTAAAATTTGTATAATTGGGTTTAATTTGTATAATTTAAGTTTAATTTTAGTTTTGTATTTTAAAAAGAGAAATAAATTATCAAAATTATATTTTTTTTTGTTTTTTTTTTTTTTGTGTAAAAGGGCGCAGGCTGATCCCGGCAGCCCGGCGCCGAATATGCTTAAGACGGCACTGACTTTGTAGTTAACTTTGACCTCAGCATCTAAATGGATGACGATATAAAACCCGATTAATAACCTAATATTTTATTTAAACCTACGTAGAGTCAATAGGACTGTACCATTTACCAATTACCTCATATACTGTTTGAGGTTATAACCATACCAACATCATCTAAAGTTATAAATAAGAAATTAACCAACTACTCAATATTCAGTTTAGTCCCTGACTGTACTCTGTTTAAGAGGGAGGGTGGATAAAAAAACAAGAATTTATGTTGGAGACATTAGTGGTAATATAAGAACGATCCATCAAACAAGGAAGGGACACTTCGTCGACTCCCGGCCGGGGCATCTTATGTGGGTACTTAGTTCGAGGTACGATAGAGTCCAACTTATTACGAACTTAGTTAGAAACGTGTTTTGTATTTAAGAATATAAAATATACATTTTATAAGATAAGCAGCTTCTTGCCTTATTATATGGGAATCAGATAACTCAGAGACTGTTAAAATACTTTTCAACCTGCTTCCAAAAGGAGGAGGTTGTCGTTTTTTTTTTTTTGTATATTTGTTGCACGCTTTTTTGGATAATTATAAATTGATTTTGAATATTCTCGTTTCATATGATAGAAAATACTTCATGGGACCAATATAAATTAAATCGAAATCGATTGAGAATTTCATAAAAAAAAATTAATAAGTTTGTGTGAATACGGAGAATGTTTACATTTATGACAAGTTTTGACGTGAAAACGGTTTTTCTACATTCGGTGATTATTGGTAATATACATTCATAAGGACCTCTTTGGTACTGTGGTCGAGGGTTCGACTGTGGCTTGAGACGGCCTGAGGCAAGCGGGTCAGCTAAGATAGATGTACAAACATAAACCTGAATATGCCTTTACCCACTGGGCGCATTGTACCTACCTATACTAGTTGATTTGATTTATTATACTTTTATAAGAACAGTTAAAAATAGTCAGTTTTGTAAGAGATAGACAAACAAAAATAAATAATTTAAATAATAAATGATATTGTTTATTTATGTAATAATGTATTTTTGTATTTATGTAGGTGTGTGTGTGTATATGAATTATATGTTCATTTGTTTATATATTCATATAGTTATTTTATATTAGCTGCACACTAAATTGCTCTTTACACATCCCAGTCTCCACTCGCAGGACTGCTGGAAGAGATTCCGCTAGGATTAAGCAGTACCTTTGTACCATTTAATTATATTTCTTTGTTCTATTATTATTTGTAGTGTGTACATAAAAAAAAAAAAAAAAAATTATCTTCACAGATCACTGGATTATTTTGTATAGTTAGGTAAACTATTAAAAACTTTTTATTTTGATACAACATCATTTAATAAATTTTAATAATTTTACACATCGGTCAAAATTATACCATTGTTACACATTTGTGCCAGTGCCTGATGACTTTTAGTACCTAGACAAAAGCAAATACCTTTTTCTACTATGCGTCAAAATGTTTAGTTTTCATTAGCTGAGCGATGCTTAGATGTTGATATAGAAAAGGTGAGAATTTATAATCAAGGCTGGTCGCCGCTAGATTCAGTCGCGCGTATGTAAGTATGTCTGTTAGAAAATCTTCACAATATAGATATCGTTCTTAATAATCGATTTCTTCGGCGGCATCGGTTTCTTTGAATCGGTTTCTATTTTATAGCTCAAAATATCAGCTTTGACGTCAACGAAGGTGTTAAAAAATCGACATGCTCGGTTTCAGTACAAATTGTGATACTTGCGTCATATAGGAACCACTGTCAATTCTTATGTAGCTGTTAGCTCTTCAAGTACCTAATAAATAAATCAAATCAATGTCTATATTATTTATCATTATATTTTACATTGTAACTCGAAGTTTCGATGTTTTTTTGTCACGAGCGGCCACGGGGCTTAATTATACCTAGGTACGTGATAAAAAAGTGTATATTTCAAATAAGTAGAAATTAAAACAAGCCTTGGACATGCCTTTGATATCATTTACTGACGTATCTTCCTACAGCTAAATAATACACAACTGAACTTTTAATCTTGAAAACGAAAGCGCTATTTTACAACTAAACAATTCATCTGAATACAAAGGTAGACTCTCCACCTGAGGGCAGCAAATCATTAGTACACACCCCATAGCAACGAGTCCAGCGCATTAAGTTCACCGATGTGTCGAAAATCGCTTGTTATAATACCTCAATTCTTTTAATGCCAATTAGATCTGACGATGCCGCACTATGAAAGGATTTTGACCTTTATTAGCATCGGATATTGTTATTAGATTATTCACGTGGAAGTATCTTTGTGGTGTAACGCAATATGGTGATGGGGGTAACAAATACCCCCGGGTGTATGCGGATTATTTGAGGGTACTTGCGTCCAATTAATGTATTTTAGGTAATTATTTTAACTGGCAATATTTATAGCGGATTTCTGTTCGGTTGTTGTGGTTTGATTGGCTTTCTTGATAGTAGAGATTTTACTTATTAAATAAAGTAATTATAAGGGTTTTTATTTGTTATATTTTTGCAATAAAGCCTAAAACAATAGAGACACACTTTATCCAGATTAAGAGTCTTCATTAGGTTGTAATCTCTAAACAACCAGTTGAACTTAATCCTTGACTTTGATAACCCAGTATCTACTTATTTGTGTTGTTTTTTTACATAGCATGACAATTGGACTCTTTTCTTCTTTAATACTTGGTATAAAGTAATCATGAAGAATATTTTACTACACGTCCATACGTAAGTAACCTAGTCACTCGACGCTTAAAACTATCAGTACTATTAATGGTCAGGAACGAAGCTTCTAGTTAAGCAAATAAAACAATAAAATTAATCATGTAGTTATTAAAAACCCATTGCAATATGGGGCAAATTGTTAAAACACACTTGAAAAAGGAAAAGAATAAATAAAAATAACTCCGCACCTATATGCTACTGATGCTAAACATTCGAAAGACACAGGCCATTTTTCATAACCTAAGATGAGGTTCTTTTGGTTTGTAAATTAAGTACTAGCAATATTTAATAACAGAAACAAGTATATTATTGTCGGTCCCTATGGTGCAGTGTGCGAAAAGCAGCCTTAAATGCATGAATAGCGGTCGACAAAGGTTTTGTATGGGACTGGGTATTTTTGTACGGTATTGCTGTTTGTTTGTTTTAATGCACTTATCCCTGAAACTGTTTTTCAGATTTGAAAATAACAATTTTGCATTTGATTTGGTGGTGCACAGAACTTAGAATTAATTACCAAATATCAAAACAGAAATTTGTAAAAGAAATTGTCAGTCAATAGCCATTAGAATTTATAACAAACTAAATGATGAGTTCAAATGTTTACCGTTAAATAAGTTTAAGAACGTTGTGAAAAAGTGGCTGATTGATAAAAGTTTTTATTCTGTAGTAGAATTTTTTAATGACAGATGATTCTATAAAACATTGACGACATACGTAGGTAATTAATGCACCCCAATGGACTTAGTTTATTATATTTTTTTGACTATTGCACGCGTGTTACAGTTTGATATGTCAACCAAACCCTATAGTATCTCCACCTTTTGTATAGTTATATTTTTTGCAATAAATATTTTTTTAGTTTGATTTGGTAAAACCAAACGGATAAAACCAAGCACAAATGCTCTGTATTTCAAATGATAAATTAAATTACCCAAACACTTACCTATTACCTAGGCAGCTTTCCACTTCATTATTTAAAGACGTTGCTAAAAACGAACATTATTATAATCTCATACCTATGGTTGTTGCTGAAAATTAGCGACATGTTTTAAAGCTACGGGTATTTAGCTGAGTTTTAACATACCTACTTTAAATCTTACTTTTTTATTCTTATTATATCGCGATCTATTGCTCAAAAGCCAAAAAGGTCGTTACGAGAATTATTCATCATGAAATTTCCCACAAAAAATGTCTATCGCATGCACTCATATACGGTATTATAATACAGTACGGCTCGGTGTAGGTATACCAACGCGCAAACTCGATATATTTCATGTTTGTGAGTTTGTAGTCAGTAAAATCTACTCCATACACAGACACATGGTACTAGTAATTCTAGTATAGACAATACATTGCGTGTCCGTGAATGCCTCATTGAACCTCAACTACTTAAAAACTTTTAAATCCTCTTTACTTTGGACCTGCCATTAAAAGAAAACTTTTATGAAAATTCCCATTTTGTTTTTTCAGAGTACGTACGATAGTGTTTTATCATTTAAATGTCATTTAGTTGAACGATTAATAATAAATAAATATTTCTGACACTCACACAACATTATCTATCCCAAATTAAGTTTCTTAAAGAACTTTTGTTATAGATACTAGATAACTGATATACTTAACAAATATATAAACATACATATTGAATAAATACATATTTTTTATTAGAATAAACATAAAAACATCAATGACTTGACGACTAATATCTGTGTTCATCACACAAATATCCGCAGCCGCCGTGATTCGAACCCAGGACCTCTGTCATAGAAGGCAATGTATGTTACCACTACACCAGACGGTCGTGGAATGATAACAAAAATGGATTAAAGTTAATTTTTATAGTTCAACCTCTTATTACTGCATACTCATAATATAGTCACTTTCTCAGCCCTCTACTTCGAAAACCGTTAAGTTCACAGAAAAATGCAAGGACATTTTTGGTGGGAAATTTCATGACGAATAATTCTTGTAAAGATCTTTTTGGATTTTGAGCAATAGATCGCGAGATATTGGCGAAAAACTGATTTTCATGTGACCTCTGTAATTATTTTTAGGCGGCACGATATCAATGTCGATTTTTTACATCTTCATTGTAACGCCGTAATAAAGGCTATGTGGCATATCTCCCAGAGAAAATTTTGTAAATATTTTTTGGGTTTTAATATTAAAGAAACCTTTTCAGGAATAAATAATAAATATAGTTTACAGTTTTCCCGATTTATTATATTACAAGAAGTCACAAATCACACGACGATACATCAAATTTAATTTAAAAAACCTCCTCACATTTTATACTCCACCGATTAAATAAAATAGGTAGGTAGATGTTATAGAACAAACAACTTTCGATTTAGACACATTTGAATCGGTTCTTTAGTTTGGGTATTACGAAACCACAGACAGACACAAATAAATACACATGTCAAAATAGTGATGCCCCTTGTTTGCCCCAGAAATTAAAAAATAAAGCTAACGTGACGAAATCAGGTTTCAATCGTGTTTTTATTGTAAAAATATTTAATTATCTAATTCAATCGCATATTCATTAATTGATACCTACATATTTCTAACAGAATTATAGCCCCGCTCGCCTCAATAAAGTAATAAATTGTGATAAACAAATTATTTAACAGTTAAAGCTGATAGTTACTATCAGCTTATATTGTTCTAAACATCTAAACAAACATTCTAAACATCAAATCCCTCCCATCTTCATTTAAAACACGGATTAAAAATCACTCAAAACAAAAACAAAAATCACTGAAAAATATTCCCAATTGCCTCCCCATAAAAACTATAAAATTTCACAAGGGAAAGTGTAAGCACTCTAGGGATGTACACCAAAGGGCCTTAATATTCTGCAGTGAAGCGTGATAAATGCCGAAATGATGCGCGAATAAGGCCCGACTCACTCGGGAACACTGACGATGCCCCAACTATAATTATATATAATCAGGGTTACCCCACGTGTAATCAATGTCAGAATGATTATAGTTTTGCATATGCAATGGGATTGGGCAATGGTTATGGTTTTAGCTGATTACTGTATTATGAATGTAATGTTAGATGTAGAGCTGTTGTGATCAGATTTAGGGTACGATTGAGTTTGATTTTGAATTTAAGTAATTGATAATCCATTTATTTTTTAGCTTAAGTACTAAATCTCCTTTTTATAATATGAATCAAGTAAAAATACAATGTAAGTGTATTTTCATTTAGTGCTGAGTTTTCGATATTTCAGCAATGTTGCAAAACATCATACCATTCTATTTGTTGTGGTTTTTAATTGAAATAAATTTTTGAAACCAACTTTATTATGAAATATATGAAAATGGCGTATAAGTTGACCCCTTGTGTGTCGAATAAACTTTGTAAGGCATTTAATAAATAAAATAATATATTTTTCGATTGTTAAATAATTACGCTTCGAAATCATGTCTGATATAACCTATCATGCATCGCAACAATCAGGTTTTCCAACAAACAATTTCATTAAACATAAACATACGTAAGTATAATTGTCCCTAAACACACGAAAAATACACATAACTCAGTGTAGCCGATTCCTGGCGTAATATTTACGCATGCAATAAATTATCCCGCGGGACTGGCCGCGACCTCCAGTCGATTAAGCATCAGTAGGTCTTCCTTCAATTTCATATTTATAAACGGGGATTACGCAAAAATGCCTGTGTAATGGATCACCTAGGTTAGGGTGGAGCTGCAGTGTAAGAGATAAGCTATGTTTTGTTTTAAGCTCCTTATTACGCTTAAGATTTTGAGTACTTGATGTGGGATAAAAACTGTACATTTATGTGTCAAATTAAACCAATAGAACACGAATCTTTATAAATATTCTTGTCTCCAGGCATTTGTTTATTTTTTCACAGCGACCATATTAATGTTAATTATTATCAACCTTTTCATATTTCACCTGAAAAAAAAAACTCCGTACGAAAGAAAAGCTGACTACTTCTACATACAATCAAGGGTTAGAAGTGGATGTGTATAAACTAGTTTAGAAAGCACTGCCACTGTAAAATTCGATCAAGAAAATTTGTTTGACCTAAAACTAACTTATATTTCTCGCATCGACTGAGATCCATTTATTCGATTTGTTATTTGAACTCCACAGTATAAAAAGCCACGCTTTCTTTGGACCTAGATTGCGATGATTTATATCAATGACCATCGAAATTACTTATAATAGAGCATTGTTTACTATTAAGAAGTAATTTATTCCAGACAACCGAACCTAATAATCAAAATCACATATTGTAGCTAAATAGGTTGAATTTACGTAATTTCCCTACCGACTCACTAAGCAACCAATATCAGTAAGAAAAACTAGTGAACATTTTCATGAATAAAACAGACAGTCATAATTCAAATTCAAACAAACCAAACTTTTTGCATCAAACCTATTTCAAAGACCGCGCGCAATGGGCCACCGCCTTTACTCCAAAAGCTCCGTTGTTGGTCGGCGCGGGGCCTGAGGGGGGTAAATTTCCAAGGGGGGGTTGTCCTGATCGCCAGAGCCATCCATCACGAGACCACACGCATGTGAATTGGGGCGTTTTATCTGGAGATAGCCTTAGCTACCTATTTGAATATTTCGTCGCTTAGGAGACCTCCCAATACAGGGTATGACAATCCTTCTAATGATAGTGGATGACGTTTAATAAATTATGTAGCCTAGGTAATTATTTGCATGTTATTTATTTTCAAATTTGATGGTTTGTATATAATTTGTTGTGGTATTAAGTTTGTAACAAAAACTTTCTCTAATCTGAAACTAATCTGAAAACTCTCTAATCTTAGATCTAAGATCGGTACCAAGTGCCTATAGGAAATTTGTATTTTTACTTTTTTAATTTGTATTGTATAATAATTTGCAATAGTGCGCGTTAAGTGACGGACGTGTACCTACTTCCGTGAATTAATACAACAAATGCTTAGCGCAGCTCTAGCCGTCGCTCGACGGCTAAAAAAACCACGCAAGGCCGCTAGTCCTAAACACTTGTATACAGCTCAAATTCAGTTTATCGAATAAAAAAATTTGGCTGGTGACTGTACCTCAATCAACCCTGTACATTACCTTCCTTAGACGTTGCAATGAGAACCTTTATTGTAGTCAAACTGAATAACAGCAGGTAGGTATAGTTACCTAACCTGCATACCCAAATTTTGTATAGGTATTCCTTTTACGCAGCTGAGCCATCCCAAAACTAAGCTCATTCCGTGCTATAGGTAGGTACTAAAATCACTAATATACCTAACGATATTTTTATAAATATAATATTCAGGTCCTAAGCCAACTCAATGACTACCTACACGACGATGGCCGAAATTATATCTATATTAGTTGTGCAATAAAGAGTTAATTATTATTATTACTTAATTTTATCTTAATAATATTATAAATGTGAAAGTTTGGATGTATGGATATTTGTTCCTCAATCACGGTAGAACGGCTCAACGGATTTGAATGAAATAACACGTCTATATGGACTATGTCTATGGACGTCTGCCCAGCACCTGTGCCCAATAAAATAGTTGTGGGATACCATTTAAAAACACTAAAAGTAACTGTTAATTTAATTTTTTGTAACTTTTCGTGTAAGTACATTAAGAAAAACTACTTGAATCGACAAAGACCACAGATGACTGCAGACGCCATTTTTAAGTCATATTTTCACTGTGATATTCCTATGTTTATGATTTCTGCCTAGACGTAAAAGATGATATCAATAAAAAAACTAGAAAACCAAACTGAATTCATAAAATATTGCATATTTTTGATAGATAAGTAGTGATGAAATGTCACTTCCGATCATTATGTTGACCTTTCAGGATCATCTCTCATTGACCTTTTATAACTTTTTGTTAAAAAAGTCGTATGAATATATTTTAGAAGTTTTGTAATTTTTTCTACATTCTAAGAACAAAAGACAAATCTCTATAGGTTTGGAACACATTTAATTGAGAGATTGAGTATCTATAACAGTAAGTAGGTACTTACGGCCATTTTGTAAAACTGTGGATATTTATGGCAATAACGTCATATTGTTTTTCCATTTGTACACCTAAATTACTGTTTCAACTTTAAAGTTGTTATTTTTGATTGATTTGTGAATAATTTCCACGGTCCTAAAATTTGGCATAGGTACCTAGGTTTCGGCCAGGAATACAACGGAACCTGTAGCATAGTGATAGTGTAGAGTCTGGAACAGCACATAGGCTACTTTTTATCCCGAAATTCCCACGGGATTCAAAATTGCGCGGGTAAAACCGCATGCAACAGCTGGTAATATTATAAAACTGGAAGCTATCTCTCTATCTAATCTCTGTAACCAAGTTCCACGGGTAGGTAAAGCCGCACGAAGCTGCTAGTCTTTTACCTATATTCCATTAATTTGGTACCTACTTAATGAAATTGTATTTATTTCTGGAAACCCTTATTTATTTCTCTTAGGAAGAAGATCCCTAATATACAGGGTGACCTACATTGGGAATCGACAAATTGTACCTACATACCTAATACAAAAAAAAGTTTATTGGGAAATAAATTATTGACTAACTACCTGCTTTTATTATCTAAACAGAAAATCTGAGAAAAACACCCTGCAGAAAAAACATGTACCTACCTACCTAGATAATATACCTATATTGAAAAGTATTACTTTATAAATGTTCTAAAATCAGGACAAATTTTAGAGGTCAGAAAAGTAAGAAGCGTTGGTTTCAATTTTGGGTAAAAAAATAGTTAAATGTCTAAGAACTTTACAATCAATTTAAATGGAAGAACAAACGTAATATAAAAACATTATCTACAAGTAGGCAGTATGATTTTAAATAGTAGAAGGTATCTAAAACCGCTCCACAAAAAAATAAAACTTCTAATCTCTAAGTACATAACAATTATGGTTGAACTTGAAAATCAGCGACCCCTATTAACAATAACAAAGAAGTGTGTCATATCATCCGCACTCTATTGACTGACACCGCAATACCGGAGTCGTTGACCTGCCTTTGTACAACAAGAAAGCCATAACTCAAAACCATCTAACTCTTATCTTTTGTACGCGCTACAAATCGAAACGAAAGCCCGAGTTCTGGCGTCCTGTCATACAGTCAGTTTATAAATAGCGTGTAGTAGTGCAGTAAGTATAACCCAAACAAATCGGCGTGCCGCTCGACAACCGCCCTTGAACTGGCGGCGGCGGCGGCGGCTGCGCGGGCGGCGGGGGCGGGGCGCGCGCGGCCAATCAGCGAACCAACACATTTTTCAGCCCCCGCCCGCATCGCTGGACGCTGCCCAAAAACAAAAGGATCAAAGTCGGCGAAACCTATCTCTTTCTTTGTGAGGCCGGCAAAGGGGCATCGATGAGAGGATAGATACAGAGTGTCGCGCGGGCGCGAATCGATAAGCTCCCTGCCCGCCCCGCGCCCGGCGCCCCCCCGCTGCCCCGCCGGCCATTTGCACGGATGTTTACTATTATTATTTTAGCGAACAGACGGTAGGTGGCGAAATAAGAATATTTACAACTAATTCGCCTTTGATTTAGAGTGGGGTCGCAGATCGTAACAGTTATCTGTGCTAAGGTATGTGTGGGGTAGAGTCTGAAATTAAATCTGTTTTTACTGTACGTGCATACTATGAGAATGAGTGTGTAGGTAGGTACAAAGTTAGTAGTGCTGGTTGACTTTTCAGATGAGTTCGGGTTCGAGTCCCGGGGGAAGATAGGTATATCTAAATTTAAATAAGTTTATTTATTTGGATGATAGTAGGTAAGTAGAGTTCACATAAGTATAATAAACTGAAATCAACCTGTACACAAAACTTATCTTGAAACTTAAGGTGTGAAATAAGTCGGTACCTACTGTGGTAAATATACATAGCTATAAATATTATAAAAAGGTGTAAAACAAACCTTTTCTTCAGTAAATAAAGCTGATTATAAGTACCCTAAGTAGGTACTTAACACCTAGCTTGACTACATACAACAAGACTCTATTTTCAAACAAACTAAAATTTATTTTTATACAAAAACTAAACATATATGTAACATATTTTAAGATTTTGAATATGTCTAAATTCAGTAGGTATAAAAAAGACAAGAAATCGGGTAGATAGGTATACCTACTTATATCTATTATATTTTTAATATTTTTAGCATCAACAACTGACTCTGGTGGCGACAATTCCGAGTGTCCCTATTTCTGGTGTCCTAGTAAATAATCCCTTAATATAAATTAATAAAATCCCCAAACAATCACACCAACTACATGGCCCCAAACTAAGCAGAGTTTGTGATATGGGATACCATGTAGCGTACATAAATAGATAAACGCCCAGACCCGGAACATTTTTTTTCTTGTTCCGTGCGGGCATCGAACCCCTGACCACTGGCGTCTGAGGCAGACAGTGTTACTTTATCGCCAAAGTGAAGCCATATTGCAAGCCCTTTTTTACACTTTTCTTTTACCTACTTACTTGCCGCGTGGTTTTTCCCGCGTAATATATATGTTTTGATAAAAAATCCTTCGCCAAAAGTTGGGCTTTCGAATGCAAACAATTTAACGATCGGTTCGTGTAGTGGTAACATAGATAGGTAGGTACTAGCCTTCTACGCCAGAGGTCCTGAGTTCGAATCCCGTTTGCGGTTGATATTTTTATGTGATGAACACAGACACGGTAATTATAGATAGGTACCTACTTAGTATTACTGTGACACAGATATTAGCCATCAAGTTGTAGGTAGGTTATTTAGTTTAAGAGATTAGCGCAATCGAACAAAGAAATCCGTAGGTGCAGATAGATCACGTGATTTTTTTCGGGCATTGAATTAGGTACCTAATTATAAGACTTAGGTACTGTTAGGTTAGGTTAGATACCTGCTCCTTCCTGATGCTTCAATACGAATCGGGCTAACGTTTCCATAGACAGGTAGAGCAAAGCCTGAAACCGACTTTAAAAAGGTGGAGTACTCAATTCGATGTTAATTTCAGATGTAAGTAGGTATATTTCGTAAAAATCTAATTCGCACGTTGAAAAACAATAAAAATAAGTGAACCAATTTTATTAGTATTTTTTTCAACTGGTTGCAAAAAAGGAAGAGAATTTTCTCAGGGAAGCGACTGCAGCCACGTGTAGGTATCAGCTGGTTCTGTGAATATGAGTACATTTTACTATGCTGATATAATTATACATTTTACTATGCTGATATCATTATACATTTTACTATGCTGACTAATATTATAAACGTGAAAGTTTGGATGGATGTTTGTTTCTCAATCACTGCAGAAAAGGTCAGCGTGTTCATACCAGTAGTGTGTTCATAGGTGATTGCCGAAAATTATAAGGTATTTTGTTGATTGTAAAGACAAAGTTATCCGTAACATTGTTGAGTGGTTTTAGGATTCCTGAATAATTTCAGCAACAGATTTTAGGTAGGCACATAGTCTACTTTGTTTTTTTTTATACAACGTGTAACAAAATGGAGAGATAAAACTTAAGAGTTAGCTTCTATACCATACGTAGAATATACAGTAAAAGAATTAGCATTATCAGTGCTGGTATAGACTTTCATACAAATTTATTTAATTATTTTACAACAAAATATTTTGACAACCCTAGTCAACCTAATAAGCTAAAACAAGACTTGTGCCGTAGTCACAAGAACTTTGTAGTATCTGTCTCATGGTCGTATTACAGAATATTACTCATGTATTGATACTAGTTTTGAAACTAGTATCAACGACTTTCTTTATTACAAAACGTTGCCTAATACTAGATTCAATGACCAGATATCACTTGAGTACTAAATGATTTGAACTGTGTTCACGCTTATTATAGAACTTTACTTATGCATATGCCAATGATTGAAACTAGTTTCACAACTGTATTCACTTGAGTGTGCTTTCTACCATACTTGAGCGTACTTCAAATTAAGTTTGTGTTGTTGTGAACTGTGGCTTAGAGAAAAACTAGATAGGTACGCGATTCGTGCCTTGTTTAATAGTGATCTGTATTAACTACAATGGATCCTTTCAGTGATATTGACCATTACGATAGTATTTTTATACACGAAGTGCGTATTCCACGACAATTATTACGAGATGTACAGGATCCCTTCGCCATGGACGAGCTAAACTTTAAAAAAAGATATAGGTTTACACAATCTACAGTAAAAGATGTGATTTTTTCGTCGCAAGCAGTGTTGCAGATTGATAAAGTGTTTTTCGCCAAATCATATAAAGATATTTATCACATGTTGTTATCTTATATACCTAGCTATGGAGTTATTATAAAATGAGGAATTAGTAGTAAATTATATTTGAATTATATTATGGTGCCTTTGATGGCTTTGAAAAGTTTGAACTTGCTTTTCGTAAATAAAAACTATATTGGAATTCATAATTTTAAGTGACTTTACTTAGTAGTTGGCAACATTACATTTAGCTTTTACGTTTCGTTTTATTTTTGAGTGATAAATATAAATATATTTTCATAGTAAAAAGAAGCGACCGTTATAATTTAACCGTACTGCTTCTATCGAAAAACAGATAAATAATTCAAAACCTTGGCAATTTTGTCAATGATAATATAGAATTTAACGCAATTTATAAGACATTGTAATCTAAACGTTGCGTATAACGTAACAGACCATTAGTTTTTGTTATTAAATGTAATGGGAAACAAATTTTTTTCAAAGAAACCCCAGTATCAACTGAGTCAGATATTTGAAACTAGTTTCAGGTAATCTGGTTTTGATAATTGTTTTGTAATAAGACTAAAGCTCAAGTCAAGAATCAGCTGGTGAACAACGCTTACGTGAAACGAGTATTAAGTCTCGTTCTGTAATACGAGCATTAGTTACCCATCACTTTATTTTTACGCAATCTGTTATCGAATAGATTTCATCAAAAGTTAACAGCTGTTTTTAGGGTTGACACTTAGATATTTTGATCTAAACTTTGGACTTGTTTTTCGGCCGTATCGTAAGGATGACAAATTTATGTTACTGTTCCTTATAGACTACATCACCAAACATACAATCCCCTTAAGTATTATCTCTTCATTATGATACACCTACTTAATTAGTTTGATCAACTGGAGTGTTTTAAGGCACTGATAAGATTAACTGTTTTTAACTATCATAGGTATTTTCCCAATAATTTACCTAATGAATTTACGAGATTTTTTATGATTATTTCGCGCGTTCGATATTTCGATGCTTTTACAAGCACCAAGACCGCGGACTTGCAAGTATAGGGAGGCGGGGTTGGTTCTAACGGGGGTAAGAATTAACAAGGGCATTCCCGCTAAACCTGAATTGATAAAAATATGATAGATACCTACTCGGTTTAGGCAAACTAGGTATATACTAAGCTGAATGTATCCTGACAAGTTAAGGTCGTAATATGGAATAGGTTGTGATTGTGACCTAGGATTGACTGGTAGGTAAGTGGACTTTTCGGGCTTAGCAATAAAGAGATTTGAAATAAATTTTGGCATTGAATAGAATTATCGTTTCCACTAGTTGAACTTTATTTTTGTGGCAATAAACCCTTGTCATTTGTGTGTTATTATTTTAGTTTGTTTATTTTTGATATTTTTTTAGTAAGAAAAGTTATCTTGGGGCTCGTTAGTGTTAACAAATCGAGACGGGTAAATATAAACATGTTAATACTTACCCCATTTGAATGTGTTTTTTATATGTTGATAGTCAAACAAGCATGTGGGTTACCGGCTGGTAAGTAACGACCACCGCCCATGGACATCAATAGCATCATCGTAGCATGCATGTGTGCTATTCATGTGCTGTCGATCCTCAACAAATGGATAAAGGTAAAGGAGAGGCATGGAAAAAGGATTAAGATAGAAAAAGGAAGGGAATTGTTATCCGGAAACCTCATACACTGCACGAAACGCAACAAAAAGTAAGAATCTTAAAAAAGAGAAGTAAAGGCTGGCAGAGATTGATTTGCAGGATTCCTAAAGCGCAACGAAAACTTTATTACTTATTTCTGAGGCGACCACCTTAAGCAGGGCAACATCTTTTACCCATACTAATGTCCACTCATTTGTTTAAAAGTATCAAGAAGTGTATTTTCACGAGACTGGAGTCACTGTGGTGCAAAAGCCTAAGAAAGTGGTAGCTCAGCGAAGTTTTAAGCAGGTAGGAGCACTTCTGCAGAACGGTAGCCTTTTCACAATTGCAGCAGCGGCAATATTTAATACTATTGGTAATTTTATACCAAGCATGTCATTCACGTGCCTGAGATATATCAGTTTATTGATTCAAAATGGTCCACCCGAGTGTATTAAGACTGGTAATCATTTATGGATGACTGAAAAAACTTTTCAATGATTATGGACACTTCTCGCAAGTAATGCCATCCGAGAGTGATCCACTGTTCCACACTGATCCACAGTCAGTCAGTAATCCAAATAATGATGGGTTAGCCGCTAACCAACCGGGACTGGTCAATCGCACAAGGCCACTGCTGCTTCAGGACAACGCAAGACCACACACTGCAGAACAGACTGCTACCAAAGTAAAGGTGCTTCAATTAGAATGTTTAAGACACCCACCGTACTCCCCGGAGCTTGCTCCAACAGACTACCATTTTTTTTGAAATTTGGATAACTTTTTGCAGGGCAAAAAATTCAACTCCGATAAGACAGTCCAAACCGCCTTCAAAGATTTTATTGATTCCCGTCCTCATGTTTTTTTTAGAAAAGGCATAATAGAACTACCTATGAGATGGCAGAAGTGCATAGATAGCAATGGATCATACTTTGATTAAATCAATATATTATACTAGCTTTATCCCGCAACTTTGTATGCGCTTAACTACTCTTCTCGTGGAAATTTCAGAAACTGTTTAACCAAACATCCACTGAAAGAACCTTTATACCAAGTATCACACCCATGCACTCAAGAAATAAGTTTTTTTCATACAAACTAAAAATCATATATTTCCCATGCCCGTGAGGATTTTGGGATTTTTTTTCGTAGCACAACCAGTCACTCTTTGAAGAACCTTTATGCCAAGTATCACATCCGTACACTCAAGGAATAAGATTTTTCATACAAACTAAAAAGTCCCTTCCCTTCCCGTGGGAATTTCGGGAATTCCTTCCATAATACAAACACACACTTGTTGAGGAACCTTTATATCAAGTATCACATCCGTGCACTCAAGGGATCGGATTTTTTCATACAAACTAAAACATCATATATTTCCCGTTCCCGTGGGAATTTCAGGAATTCCTTTCATAACACAACCAGACACACATTGTAAAACCTTTACACCAAGTTTCACATCGGTACACTCAAGGAATAAGATTTTTCATACAAACTAAAAAATAAGGTCTGTTCGCCCTTCTGAGCAAATGTCGGCCCATACGTGGAGGGACCCACCACCATAGGAGACCATTTCCTTAAAACATGCTTGAACAAAAGGTTCTCCAGGACGTCGATACACCCTGTCCCTTCTATCGTTGACGTACAAAGTGAATCTCGATTCGTCCGTAAACAATATAAGTACGTGCCCAATCTTCTTCGCTCCAAGTAGCGTGTTCCTTTGCAAAACGCAGTCTTGCAATTTTATGATGACGTTCGAGTTTTGGACCCTGGGATGGTCTGAATAGTGTCTTTTTACTGTATCATCACTAACATAATCTATTCTGGAGTGTAACAGACGGAGTTGGATCGCAACTGCTGTTAGATGTCGATTCCGTAGTGAAGTCGTGACGAAGACTTCTCTGGCTGTTGCACACCTTGGACGACCGTTTCCTCGTCTTCTTAGATGTTGTCAAAATCTAAGATCAAAGAGTGTTGAGAAGCCAGCATTCTTTGGACCATGGAAAGCATCACACCTCTGTTTCTGGCCACTCTTCGCTGGCTCAACCCAAGCTCCAGCATGGTGATGACTCTGGTGCATTCTTCCAAACTTAGAGGCATAATTTTATGCAAATAACTAGAATTAAATAATGAAAAATCAATTTCAAGCCCCATATTTATACAAAATTCAAAACAAAGTCAAAAAAGTCAAATTTGAAAAAGGAAACGCAAATTGAAAATGCAACGTTTTTATTTTGAAAGTAATTTATGCTGCCATTTAAGGATAAAATATGAAATAAAAGCTTGCATGTTGTCCGCATATCTTCTCTTGGTTTAGTTTCATACGTAAGAGAAGTTACCTTCATGATTCCTTAAAGATACCAGCTGTTTTCATGGTGACCCTTTGTTTTTGCGGACAAGTGTATAACATATGAATGACCCAAAATGCTTTAAGCGAAAATTTTCGTTTATATTGAAGATATAAACCATTATATAAAATTTGTTTTTTCTCCGCTCTCCCCTACCTACTTACCTAGATAGGTGGTTGGCGATGACAGTGACCCGGCCACAGAGGACAGATGACCCGTAAATTCAATAAATTATACTGACAAGATTTTTTATAACGTAATTAGGTAGGTACCACAGACACAGACCTACTGTCTGTGGTAGGTAGGTACAGTAATTTCGTTAGTTACGTAAGAATAAAGTTATTTTTTCTATACGATGGTGTACCAGGTAAGTTCATTAAATTTTTTTTTTAGATAATTACATTATTTAAGGCATTTAATGTTTCGTTTAAATGAAGGAGCTTGTTCTGTAGTATTAGGAAAAGAAGATATTTTGATTTTACGACCGATTTATAATAATTGTCCTTCTTTGGAGCCCTATTCCTAGTAAGTAGGTAAGAAAGACCTGTAGAAAACATAAGTTCATTAATTAGTGATTACGTCTAGAATAAAAATAATTTAATTCTATACTAGACAATAAAACAAAGTATTACTTAACCATTTGTTAAGTAATAAACGAATTAAAACGGTTTATTCGTTGAGGTGGCCTTCCATGGTCCACCCATATTACATAACTTCACGCCTGTATCTATACCTTATGGGAAAGGCAGAACACCAGAAGCTATAAAACCATGTGATGTCACGTTTGGCACGTTTGGAGGAATTATAATGATGCCCACAAAAACGCCAATAAAACCTTTGTCCCTTAACTGACTATTACAGTAGGTATGTCCGGGAAGAGAAGCAGCTGGTAGATTCTATTCTTTTCTTTCGCTTCCAGTCCAGTATGGAAAAAAATTAATGAATCGGAAATTCATTTAGCATTCGATGATCATAAAAAATATTCAATTCATTCAGGTAAGTACCTACCTAAACTTTTAAAAGTTCTTGAATTAATCCTTGCCTACTTAGTTAAACCCAAAATTCTTGAATCAAGGAGTGAAATTGTTATATAAACTTCTAACAATATAACGGGTTTACTTTCTCTAACAACCGTTCTTATTTCGCAAAAAAATATTCAATAAAGGTACACCTGCCTCTTCCTTTCCAAAATTATTCATTGCTTACAGCGCCACTTTCCGAATTCTACTGATACTAAAACGTTCTTTTCAAAATAGAGGTAATATTACTGCCATCTAGTGTAAGAATATAGAACTTTTGGCACCTGACCACGAAATGGTTAGATTTGTGGAGACTAGATGGCGCTGTGTTCATTCGAAAATATTTTTTCAGTTTTATATTGTTTAAATATTTCGTAGGAGATAAAAATTACAAGCAAATTGTTAAGTAGATATAAATATAAATTACTGAATAAATACATTTCGAAAAAGGTACAATAAAGGATGTGTTTGAAGTACTGCGTAAAAGACCTCTTTACCGACTGAGCAGAGCATTTCCGCTTGGCGCTCAACGACCGACATCACGCACCCTCAAAAGCATTCAATCAATCAATTGACCTAGCTAACTAACTTCACTTCGTAAATGTTCGATCGATCTCTTTCATTCAACTACGTCGAAGCTTGTGCTTATTGTGGATATCGCTTTTCGGTAATTATTTTAAAACCCACTTATTTTTATTAGTTCTTCTGTTATTAATATCAATAATATCAAAGCTAAAGGTGAGTGTTAAATATGTTTGTTTGGCGTTGGCAATTTGGCGGGTTTTAAAAACTGTCAACATAGCACTTTACGGACGAAGTACGCGCAAGCAAACCACTGTGGCGATAATGCACGTGTAAAATAATATTTAACAGTTATTTTCTATTGTCCACAGAAATGGCTTTGAGTGTTGCATTACCATTAGCTGGATTGGAGACAGAAAATTTTAACTCATTCAGTTCATTTGGTCATATCATAGACATAGCGGGACTTTCGCAGTCACAAAGCAGCCCCAGCCCATCTGTATCCAGTGAATCTAGCGGTATTGGCTCGCTTGGCTCTTTAAAGTCAGAGTCTGTAAACAGTGATTCTCTGCCAACCAGTCCTCAAACCACTGAAAAGGTATGATCATCCGAAATTAACTTTATTTTCGTATCGTCCTGTCCTTGACCTCTCTATTTTCATAATATTCCGTAATGGCGACGTCTTACGCTATCAATGTTGTGTTATTGACGCACGATAATTATTGATAAAGAAGATTTTAGCTACATCATAATGATATTAATGATTTTAATTCTGTTGGAGAGTAATCTTGAGATATGAGTTTGTTTACTGTAGATTCAAATTGGCTTTTATTTTTCAGAAGATATTTGAGCCACTCGTGCAACCTCAGCCGCGACCAAATGAAAAAGTTGAGGACCCGCAGATTGTGATTGGCGGCCGTGACGTCCTGGATCTCATGTCAAACTTAACTGATCAGCGATGGAACTATCGCGCCACAGCATTGCCGACCAACAATCCATCGTTTTTCTTCGCCAACCGGTCTCAGTACCATCGATTGGGTCCATATGGAACTCGCACACAGTATGTAAACGATTCTTGCCGTCTCTGCGGCTTTTCTTGGGTTGCAGCCGCCACAGAGTGATTGGATGGTGTGTCAGCTTAAACTTCGAACAAACGATAACTGAATGGGTACAACTGGAACACATCAGGGTGCATATCAATATAATTTAATGCCAATCATAATTCTCTTAAGCTGTCAACTCAAGGTTTTATTTTATTTTTGACGACCTGCTATTTTCTTAGAAATAGTTTCAGGGAATTATTTAACATATCAGTTTTATTCTAGTTATTTTGTGTTACAGATATGTGTAAAGCTGTTTTAGATCTAATTAGTTTTTGTTGTAAGCTTAAGCTGATGGCTAGTGCAATTTTTTCCTATAACTGTTAAGTGATAAATTCTTCCTGATGTGGTTCAGTCAGTGGATGACTGTGGAATATGCATGTGGCTATCATCCCACACATTTGTAGAGTTACATCATAATCGTGACTTAAAACTGTGATCTTAATTTAATTAAACAAATCAATCTTTTGATAAATTCTGTGAATGACATGTGAGATGATATGTTTTGTTTTTAACTTATTTTGTGTGATAATTTTATAAATAGGCTTAATTAATTATCGTTATAAATTACAATGCCATAGATTTTGCAGACTTATTCCAAATCAGCATTTCTAGGTCTAATTCGAATATAATTTGGAACAAAATATTTAATTATAGATTACAGTCAAAAACTATATATAATTCTACTACTACTTAGTTCCTCTTAGAAATGATAATGATTTGCTATCCAAAGAATCTATTTTTTTAATGTGCATTAACTATAAATTGTTGAGACACAAAGTAATATAAAAAATATTAGTGCTGACATCAGCATGAAGAAGTCCAATTACCTACTAAAGCAATATTTGAATTATGGACTGTCCAGAACATTACTTATGAGCTATTTTCCCACCATTACATATTTTATAATAAAATTATTAAATAATGTTTTAGTTTTAGATATAACATGTTTAGGGCAATATTCCACAGTCATTTTACAGTAGGATTGTCATTGTTAAAACCAAAAGGCTGCTTCTCGGATGTTATATTTAAATTTACGATTTTGTCGAGGTAGGCACGAATTTAGAGCCAAGCTGTAGGTTAATTTTAAGGTCTAATTATGATTGTTGGGTTTACCGTCCGAGCATTACATAATAATAGTGATGACATATAATACTTTTAAGAGGATAAAATCTTGACAGTTTCTTCAGAGCCTTCAGTTTTCATAACACAACTTTATTTATTGACAAAAACCCATATGAAACCAAGTCACTTTGGGTTATCAGTGCATATCATCACAAATAATGCAGTGATTAGATATTTTAAGGTATTAGTAGATGTTACAGGCAGTTTTGACACATATTAGTCATTGATATGCCCAGATACTGGGCCATTAGTTAAACTATACTAGGTGTCGTAAACAGACTGGTAATATCTCTATGTATGTGCATATATAAATGTAATATTTGTGGTCTCTTAATTTAGTCAAGATATTTAATAGTGTGAGTCTCTTCAATTACATGTAAGTCATGGTATATATAACATACTAACTATTATAAAATAATGTTATTACTGTCCTCTACTGCAACCTTAGTTCTGCTATGTTGTGATCAGCTTTAAATTTAAACTCAACTATTTCTACACAATAATGTTGACATAATATTACTCACTAAAGTTATTTTTATAAAAAAATGTTGAGCGAGACAATACAAGTAGTTTTCAAAAATTGATTTACCTTTATATGGAATGCATTAGAAGATTGGCACAACATTTTTGGAAGGGACCAACATCCACAATAAAAATTTTGTTTGGTGAATCATTACAAATTGATGCACCTAATATTCAGTGTTATCATGAACTAAATTTGCATTGCATTTTATCAATTCTTTATCTAAATCACCAAAAATGTTATATTAGTCTGCAATCAATGTAATGGGGCTATGAAAATAAAAGTTATTGAGTAGGAGAATTATACAAATTTATTTATTACAATATTTATGATTCAGTGGGTCTTGACTGAACATATAGCATGGATCTCAGAATGCAGCGAACAGATAATTTTAGTTACTTTTATTTAAGACATCTCAATGTTACGGATACTTTAAAGAAGACATTACTAGACTATTTATTTTATGTTTAAAATCTTGAGAGATGTCTATATGAAGTTATTTTTTTTTTATTGGTGTGCTATATTCTCAGTCACACATACTCACAAATGGTTGTTATGGTTATTTAAAATCGAATGTTGCATTCATATTACTTTTAGTTGTAACTTTACATAATATGACAAAGCTTATCGAATGTAGTTCAAAGAGAAGTATTTGGAATGATACGCACAGTTTTATAGAATAGAGTTGTTAAGATGGTAGTCCAATTTATGATGGCCCCGACTGGCCTGCTCGGGCCTAGGTGCGATGCAAATATTGCATTCCAGTTTGTGTTAAGTTAGTGACCTAACGGTACTAGTTGTTAATAATTATTTAAATCAAATTACCAAATATTTTGGTTGTTGTACTATTTATTTATCAAAAGATTCTAAAAACAAATATCAATTTAGTACCTTCCATTGCTAAGTGTCTTCAAGTGATTTACATTATATTAATCATTTCTATTTTATGCATTTTATTTTGTTTAGTCAAATCATATACATGTTAATATACATAATATGTTGTATTATATTTATTATTCATTCAAATCTATAATAAATATTTTTTCTCAACTGTACTGAACTGTAGTCAAATGACAGTATTTTTGTAATGAAAATTGTATAAGAATGAAAGGGTATTTGGCTGTGTGCGCCCGCGGGGAGAGCGCGCGTTCGCCCAGCGGATCCGGCCAGCGCGTATTACGTATATCTGATAAGCATTATGTAGGTTTAGCGAAATAGAATAACTCGGAGACAAACTCCAAGTACCAAAACTTATTGGTTCAATGTTGTTCTTGTATTTTATGGTGATATAGTGCGTCGCGCGCGACGCAGAGCTCAATATTTTAGTAACCCTTAAGAAAATTTAATACCTCTTTTAAAAAAGATTATATATTTATTATATAGTATATGCAATCGATTATCACATATTATGTATTTCCTGTTTATTTTGATGTGATATCATAAATGACTGATCTGAATTTAGTTTTTAAGTTGATTAATTGATATGCAGTGCTATTTCGAGAATGTAATTAAGATTTAATATTAAAGTGCCAATGCTCGTAATTTAATCCTTGACTGTTCCTTTAGTAGCTGTTTGTAAGGCCCACTTGGGGTCCATTTTCATCTTGAATGTATATGTAAACAAATTCTGACATCCTTTACATTGTATTTTCTATGTTTTTCAATAAAACCACGTAACTTGCACAATCTCAGTAATAATTGCAATATTTATGTATAGCATGTTGTAAATCCTCACTTTTTAATTTAATCCAGCGTAATGTTAAGAGTACAATATGAGATGATGATTATATCATTCTAGTATCAAAATTAGCCGAAGATGTTAATATAATTATTAGTTAGGTAAAATTTTAACATAGCTTTGTATAATTGGGATGTTTTAGTATTTAGTAGTATATTAATATGACGTAGTGGCAAGCAAAATGTCTCGTGATTGAAGATTATAATGTTAGTGGCAATAATACTCGATGTTCAGTTCCCTGCCAACAGACTTGCACAGGGTGCTCCGTTCGTCCGCGCAAGCTGCCGAACGATACACTAGGAGTTTATTTGTTGTAATTGTAATAATAGACGTAGGTATTTAATCGTACTTAATTATTCTTGCGATGCCTTAATTCTGGTTGTCAATTAGACATGTCTCTGCCTAGAGTGTTATCATTGTTTTTATTTATTTTAGTTTTTTTGCTGTTCCGGCTTCCTCCGTGAACTTCCAGTCCAGGCTGTTCTTTTTAAATGATTTTGAGGTCGATTTATTTTTACCTAAGTGTTCTTATTAAATGTTACCAAAATGTTTTTAATAAAATATTTTTATATGTAAAAGTTGTTTTTATTACTCCTGTTTATCCTTGACTAGACAATGAGTTGACTCAACAGCAATAATTTTAGCGCACACCAACGCGTTTGATATGACAAAAACATCCTCTGCAAAAATAACGTGCTAAAATTGGTGTTTATATTTTTTTGCAACTGAAGCTAATTTTGTGTTGGCATCATGGTTTTAAATAATAAAGTCACGTTTCCGAGGCAGTGGGCGTTTTGCCAGTATTTTAGAGTACTGCAGTGTAGACGTTCTTTTATTTAGCTAATCGGGGCCATTTCATTTTCAATTCTTGGTCAGCCAGGCTTAGAGCTCCTTGTTATGTGACAAGTTCTTCAGCAGTTTTAATAATTACTGTTTATTGAAAACCCTTAATCTCTTTACGAGTGTATTTTACACAGCAAGAACTTCATTTCAGCGTATTTATAAACTTGTATATTTATATTATGTTTGTTTTTGTTATTGGCAATTCAAATGATCTAATATGATCAAAGAATTCTCATTTCATTCCTAATGTGCAGTGCTAGCACGGATCTTTTGTCGATCGTAAGTTTACGAATGCTCGTATAGTATGGAGACGGTTTTGCAAGCAATAATTGAAATCTATCCATTGCCGCACGGTCAGCTTAAATAAATGTGTTCCTTGTTAATTTTGAATGTTTGTTAACAGGTTCTACTCTTAAATAACTGTAAAATAAAAAATTACATTGTTACTAAAAACTTGCAACCGACTCCATACTATACGAGCATTCGTAAACTTACGATCGACAAAAGATCCGTGCTAGCACTGGTGCTTTGTGTTAAATATTTGCTACCTATCCCATTAAGAACGAATAATTATTTAAACCACTTGACCTTGCCTTACTGCCCCAACGGATATGCCCTGCTCAGTGACACTACAACTTTATATCTAAGTCAGTGATGGTAGGTATTGACATCAGCAGATGATATCTTAGTTTTGAATTTTAAATGTCTATTGTATATAAGTAATTGTTATATTTCAGCTCCCTGGCTTCGTAGGTTCTTAAACTAGCAACACAAATTGGTAAAACCTTCGTTTTTAGAATCAATGTCGAGTTGTAATGGACGACAGACCTCTTTCTCTATTCTTGGAGCTATCTATCTTACTGGAATTACTCCTATGTATCTACATAATCATGAACAATATCGCCTTGCTTGGCTGTTAGATACGCTTCGACCGAAATCTGGTTCTATAGACGGACATAGTAGGTATGTTGGATGGCTACCATCTTACGCTAATACCAGGCTAGATGATATAGGTAGGTTCAACCTACATTCAACATTATACGAGGAAGGGTGAAATAGTATTTGCATGAATTTGAGACATTTTTGAAATCTTATGTATTGTTATTATATTGAAGTAGGTTTCATAAAATATACTGTTGGTGTTGAGAATTAATTATAATTTGTGAAACCGCCCTCTTTTAGAAAAGTATAGAAACACAATGAGACAAAGTCTTCTTCCTACTTGTTATATGAACCTCACGTAGTTTAGGTTGTAAAATATAGATGGCGCTTCTGAAAGCTTATAAAGCTCCTCCATAGATGTCGTTAGAATTGCCTCTCTACCAAAATACTATAGGTAGGTAACTACTTAGAATCTACGAATCTCAATTAGTAATTTTGAATTAATTGCGTTTTATTTTATCAACATTCAGGGGAAAATACTGTCATATGGCTAGTCACCATTCTCAATCCATTTTAATATTATTATGTATATGATGATGGGATTAATAGATGCTATCTGCCGCGGACACCCAGTGGTCGCTATCACTTATATCTATGGTCGCTAGTTCGATCCCTGCGCAATGCAAATATTCGTTGGCATTAATATTTTTGTTTGTCTTGGTCTGGGTGTATTGTGATTGTAGTATGTACAAACAAGTTTAGTAAGAGTATGAACATCCATTGTCTAGTCCTGATAGCACAAACTATCTGAAAACTAAAGATACTTAACATTTTGTGTGCATGCGTATATGTCCAAAAAATATTTAAAAGTACCTACAAAAAAATAATATTTAAGTAGGTATCATCATCCATCATCATCCACAGCCTGTAGACGTCCATTGCCGGACATAGCCTTCCACGTCGCTCGGTCACGCGCCTCCCTCATCCAGCGTTTAATGACGACTTTGACCAGGTCGTCGGTCCATCTTGCGGGGGGCCTGCCTACGCTGCGTCTCCCAGTACATGGCCGTATTTAAGTAGGTATATTACTTATTATTTTTGCTTAAATTCAAACAGGAATCTGACTGCTCGATTTAAAAAACTCGCAAGTGAATATCGAAATTATTCGCGGGCCGTACCGGATCGCGGAAAGGCACAGTCAGTCAAACGTGGACCTGCTCTTTTTACCTTTTGTAAAGATTAGCAACAAATTTTCGTAGTTGCGTCTCAATTTAAAAATATGAAAAACAAAATAGGTAAGTTAATATCTTTTTCGTCTAGTTACAGCAAGCATTATTCCGGTGTTTATAAGATTCTGAAGCTGTGGGATTTAATGGGTCAAATCCACAAAAAACCGAAGAGCATTGAAGTCTGCATTGTGTTAACATTCTAAAGACAAGCCCAGTCTAAAACCCAAGACCGACATGGGACTAATCTAAGGCTGCAAGACCTAATACGAGTCTATGTAGTTAAGACTCGTGCTGATGCTTACCACTTAAAATGTTTAATTTACGCGATAAAATCCGCCTTAGAATAGAATAGTCCTACCGCCCCGCAGGAATAACATATGGTTAAAAATGACTAAACCGAGTAACCTGACTACTCATGCTTAGGGGTAAGACTCCTTTAGGGGCCATCTGGGTAGCGAGCACCCTTGATTTAAAATATGCCGCGTTCCGACTTTTTCAATGAAGAACCATTTCCTTCTGAAACTATTTTGTTTAAATATCTACATTATAAACTATTAATGTTTTTTACGTTTCTGCTGATTATTTTTTCTAATGACGAGAACTACATGAAGGCTGAGACCGAAAAGCAACGCCGTATAACGTACTTGAACCTTACATACGAGGTGACCGAAACGTGGGTAAATAAAAATTACTCCGGTTGTAATATCCAATAACGGTTGGACCCAGCCGCACTGGTTAAATACCTTGAAAGGCTGGGATTTGTTTGTGGTTCTCTTCCAGCAAGCATGCTAAAAGCGGTTTTGCTCGAGACTTCCCGAATCGTTCGATGGTTCCTGTCCCCCTGCCCTGATCCAAGATCATGCACTGGCCAGATTCTCCGGTCATTTCCCCCACAAAAGGTAGCATTTTAGATACCCACAAAATAACAGTAATCATATATAGGTAGGTACTTACACGTCTTTAATCTTAAGCGTAGTTTACTCTAGGGATAGCTTAAATTATTCTAAACTATAGGGGATTTCGTATCATTTGTATACTCACAAAACTGACAAAATTTTCAACATCGAACTTAAAAGTGTAGGGTCTAAGTCGGCCCAGTGTGGCTTAATCGTAATTTCACACTCCCTCCATTAGAAAATTCGCCTTCTTCAACAATATTATTTACTTGTTTTGTTATTTTTTGATGTAAACTTGAAGACAAAAGAGAACATTAAGTTACCAAGCGCCTAGTTACAAAATTTTACTTTTCAAAGTTCTCTTTGCGAAGTTTTATTATACTTAGATAGAACAATGCTTATAGGAGCCTAAGTAGCCGGGGATAAAGAGAAAACGTTATTTTTATAACATTGATTAAATATCCGTTAATGGACAAGTGTTTCTTACAAAAAATATTCGCAACATATACATTTTAATTGTTATTTCTAAAAATTCATATAAAAGTGACAATTAATAAATCAATAATCTTAATCTTAATGTATAAAACTGTTCCGTTACTGACTGAGTGACTGACATACAACGTACAGCCATAACTCCTGGCCGTAGAGAGCTCAAATTTGGAACATACAATCCTTAGGGGTTGTGGAGGAGCACCAAGGAAGGAATTCCCGAAAATCCCACGGGAACGGGAGTTATTGGACTTTTTAGTTTGTATAAAAAATTCCTTGAGTGCACGGATGTGATACTTTTGGTATAAAGATTCTGCAATGAGTGCCTATTTGTATTATAGAAGGAATTCCCGAAATTTTTACGGGACGGGAAGTATTGGATTTTTTAGTTTATATGAAAAATCTTATTCCGTGTGTGCACGGATATGATACTTGGTATAAAGGTTCTTCAATGAGTGACTGGTTGTGTTAAACATAAGCAATATTTATGCGCGTACGAAGTCGCGGGCAAAAGCTAGTAAATAAATAAAAACGTCCGGTCTGAGGTAAAAGCCAATACCCTTTACATTAATGCTTTGTAGCTTTGCTGGCTTTTTTTACGTTTTCAGATTAGGAAATAAAAAAAAATAAGTAGCAGTCAGAGAAACTTTTTAACTGAAAAAAAAACCTGTTTTTGACTGATTCGCAATAAATTGCTCTGCAATCCGTGTGTGGATGTTCGGAATGCTTGGGCCAAAGCCAAATAAAAATTGAGACAGCTCCATTCATTTATAATTTACTTTTTGATCCGAAGTTTCGGTGTTATATTCGGAAATTATATTTCTTCGAAAAATCATATTTGAACCCCGACATTGAGACAAATTCCGGCGTTTATAAAAATTAATTTTGCAATGAACTTACATTTTAAATACCATACTGAAATGGGTATGTAATATAAATTACATTAAATTGGTAGCATATTTACTAATTAACTATAAGTATAATAGAAAAGTAACTTTCAAAACTTAGGTAGCTATATTTAAACAGACGGAAAAAAGGAGTTTCCAAACCAAAGTCACCGACATAGCCAGAGGATTTGCAAAGCTGAAGTGGCGATGGGCAGGGCACGTAGGTCGCAGAACAGATGGCCGATGTGGCAGTAAGGTTATCGAGTGGCGGCCTCGTACTGGGAGACGCAGCGTGGGTAGGCCCCCCGCAAGGTGGACCGACGATCTGGTCGTAGTCGCCGGTAAATTCCAGCAGCGTTTGAGGGCGGCGCGGGACTAAGCGACATGGAGAACAATGGAGGAGGCTATGTCCAGTAGTGGACGTCACCAGGCTGATGACGATGATGAGTGACTAGCTTTTTAGAGGTAATTTTATTAGTGTAAATAGTTATTTTATTTATCAAATCAACGTGCGTTCCAACCACATTTATTTGAGTTTAATTTTACATTACATTTTAACTCGAAGTTTCGTTATCGACGTTGCGAGAGTTTGTTCCATCTTGGCCGTCACTATTAGATTCCATCTTTTACTACCCCCAATCAACCCCTAATCATATCATAAAAATGTATAATCATAAAAATGTTATTGCGACCCCCCAAAATTCAGTCTGCGGCCGCGCCTGATTATCACATATTATTATGTGATAAACAAATTTCAAGACAATTATTCGTATTTAGGTACCATCATAATAAAACGATTGTCATCAGTTAGATTCATATTTACATGTAGAGGAAAAACAAGTAGATAACCATACATAGAAACTCGGGCAAACTTCTAAATAAAAGGTTTTCCCTGTTGTACATTTTGACTATTTCAATGAAATTTTACGACGCGATTATGAGCTCTTTTACACAAAACGGTTTCTGACGTTGCGCGCTATTCACAAACATAGAGTTAAGGAGCGAATCTATATGAATGCCACCAAATTGTATGAGAGTCCTCTTTCAAAACTTGCCTATGAATAGTGTTAATTCGCTATAGCGAGTTCGCTCCGAGCTCGTCAATGGACTATAGACTCGGAGGCTTATTCCGATAGGGACCTTGGGCGAAATCCTGTCAACGTAATTAAAAAAAAGTTAGACATATTTTTTTGTCGCAAATGATTTAGGGTTTTTATTTTTTTATACCTATTCTTTTTTTATTCATCTGATGTCTAAATTTATAACATAGTAAAATACAGATCTTCGTCCATAGATATTCGCCATTGCTCGCAGAAATTGAGAACAAATGGAGAAAGTATGGATGTATATTGGGTTATTCATTTAGAAATTTATAGTAAAGGCATAGAAAAATGTCTTATCAAATATTATTTTTGTATATTTGTTGCACAGAGTTGTTTTTTAGTCACCAGCCAAATTTAAATGTTATTTCTTTGATACGATATAAACGTACCTGCATATTTATTTTTGTAACGCTCAGCAGAAAAAAATAAAGATATGATACCACAAACGGTTTTAAAAATAGTCGCTGCTCATGAACACAGCTACTACGACGCGGCATTTCATTGTTAATACTACGACGTAGTGCTACAAGATGTTTTGCAGCAGCGCGTAGTCGTCTTTATTTTAATGGTATTCATTCATAACATAGAGTGACCATGCTTTGCTTAATATGTTAGCGAATATATTAGTTTCCTTGTAATATACATAATTTTTTGGAAAAATTGTTTCTATAAATGATACTTATTGTGTTAAAAAATTTGGCTGGTGACTAAAAAACAACCCTGTATTTCAAAGCAACCAAACTTAAGCTATTGACTTACCTGTTCCGGTGTAAAAACATCAGCTGCAATCTCATGATTCACCATGAGCTTACTCGGCCACGTTTATTATCGGCCTTTTCATTGCGAGTAAAATGATCCCACACTCAAAACCCCTTACTCTGCTCATCTAGGAGTACCAGTAATATCTAGGAGTACCAGTAGCATTTGAAATTTGCCTACAACATGCTCCACCATGTTCAGTGGTTAGATATTATTACGAAGAACACAAAAAATACGAAACTCTAATGACTTAGGTGTAGATACCAGCATCAGCTTTCTATTGTACAATCAGCTCCCTCTACCAACTTAAGTAGTTTAGTAATTGCTTTGATATTTAATCTTAACTAATTTTATTACTTTTAAAAGTAAATAAGTACCTAATAATAATAAATGAAATCCCCAGACAATCACACTAACTACATGGCCTCAAAGTAAACGAAGCTTGTGTTATGAGGTAACATGTAGCGAACTAGGGGAGAACCTAGAGTATAAATACAGATAAACAAACAACCAGACCAGAAACTTTTTTTTTCCTGTTCCGGGCGGGAATCGAACTGGCAACTGGCATCTGACGCAGATAGATTTACCCCATCGACAAAGGGGTCGTCGAAATACATTTAAACAAAGAAAATAGAAGTATTGTAATAAAATAGAACTTGTGCTTTGTTCGTACCTATTGATGTGTTATAGTTTTTTTTCTTTCAAACAATTTTAAGGTTGTCTGTTAGAGATCGCTTGACAGTGATAAGGCCGCCTGTTGTGCCTATCTTTATGTTCTTTAATTTTATAAGTTTTCTTTTTGTAAATGTGTGCAATAAAGTATAAATAAATAAATAAAGTATCAATTACTATTCAAAAACTTTTGACTTTTAAATTGCACACTTGCGTGCGTATGTAAACCATACAATATGTGAACAGTGTAATTCATTTAGAAATTCAGACTAATTTATGAATTTAGCTTCAACATTACTTTCAGCCTGGGATTTAAAAACATCTTAAAAAGTATTTCTTTTGGCTACCGAATGAAAAGATTACCGAAATGAATAAGTTTTGCCATTTTATAAAGGTTTTTATATGAAACAGTAACCAAAATAAAATACCGTTTGCTTAGGTATTTATTTCGGAAAATTATTAAAAAAAAAAAGCTGCAAATTTCGCATAATAGGTAACTATGGATGGGTAAACTATTGTAAAGGCGTGCGAATACGGTTGCGTGGTGGCGATCATGCGACAGCATGTTGCGTTTTGTTTGTGTTCAGGTATATTTTGGTTCATTTAAAAGCCAAAATGATAGCCGGAATGTATCGACTACCGTTATTCGTTTTACGGTTAAAAACCCTTCGTTTAAATTTTTGCCGTTACCATTATATCTATGCTTTCAGCATTCATTGGCTGTGACCTAGCATTTTTTAAATCAATTTATTAATTAGGAAATCCATTTCATTTGAGTGGATTTCCAGAAAAGGGTTCATCTGAGCTATCTTTGGTTTAACTGCGATTAGCTTCAGCTTTTTATCGCACCAAGGAACTGATAAGCCTAAATATGGAGGAATACAACTATCGGATGATTTTATGAATTAAAGACGTGTCGACCATTGCATTTAATAAATAGTTTTTGTTACTGATGACCGATCGCGCGTTAGGCTTCCATCCAGTTGACTATGAGTGCGATCAGGTTGAAAAAAGAGCACAAGGGTGTAAGATAAAGCCTCGTTCTTGTGAATAACAGAAAAAAAAAACTGTTAATTTATTTATTACCAATTTGACCCCAACTTCTTCGTGCTCATTAACTAGATTAAATTTGTTTTCTTTCATTGATCATCATAACATGTACATACCAAAAAATATACAGAAGACCAAAAATATAGTAGCAAACACGGTCACCAATAAGCAGCTTTATCCAAAAATTTACTAAAATCTCGACAACATAGGCACGTACTCAACCGGAACAAGCCTTCTTTAGCATCGCGCCTCACAAAGTCGAAATATTGTGTATGGAAAGCGCGGGAAGCATGAATAGATTTTCCCAGAAAGGAACAAGTAATGGACCGAGATTTTCTAAGGAACTATTCCACAAAGTTTTAAGATCTGCGCTCTATTATACTTGTTGATTGGACTGAATATGTAAATAAGATTATTTTTAAAGAAATAAACTTTGCTTTAGAATAGGTACATATTTTTGTTACGCTTCGAAAAATATAGTCCATTTCGTGCTTGTATTTTGCTTTAATTATTTTGTTTACTTCTAACGGTAGGTATCTTTACATTGGGTCTGAATATTACGATTAAAATAGGAAGTATTTGAAAATCATGTAGGATACAGTATTTTCGTAAGAAGAGTGAGTTTTGCAGAATTATCCAAAAACTATTAATTTATTTCAAGGTACAGTGTTTCTGTTCAATATAAAAATTAATTACGAGAAAAGCAACAAACAAATTATTACAGAACAATATTTTTTGTAATTAAAGTGAAAATTAATGGAATATTAATACTATAAGAATATACAAATACATATGCTAAAATAAATGTTACACCTACAGCAACTTTTCATCGTTTTTCCATGGTTTTGTAAGTGAAGTGAAGGGTGTGTTATGTGAAGGGTTGAAAAATTTGATTTCCTTTATAATTTAGTATGTTTTTGCCTCTTCTTACTAACAAATTTAATTAAAAGACGTATTTAACCGACCTGTAAAGAATGAAACCTCTAGTTACAATAACAAATTAACAGACGAATTTAAATCCGACTAAATACGATATTTTATTTAATACTGGCTGCCGCGCGAGGTTTTTACTTTCCGAAAACTTGGAGAATATTTTCCGAATGCTTTTATGCTTTTAATTGTACTTTTTATTACATGAGGTGTAAAATCTAACCAGTAGTTGCAGAATTTCTAGCGTTTAAAGAAACTTCAGCTTTATTTTATTTAAATGGATTAGATATATTCTGCGGTTTTACCTGCATTTGTACTCAGTATTTTTAAAAAGTTCTTGGTCCACTTAGTTTCCTAGTTTCATAGATTTGATTGACGCTTAGCTTTTATGGATTTACATATATTTTTATAATCTTACAAGTAGGTAATTTCTAAAATAAACACGTTCAAACATACAAACTCAGAAAAGCTTTGTTTCAATAAAGATTTTAAAAATATTGATATACCTAAAGGTACATTTTGTCTCTTACTGGGTCTACTGTAATATCTTATTCAACAACAATCAACAACTTGTTAAAGCCGAAGTATACTTTTAAATTTAAAACAAATGGAGTTCTTTATTTTATACAGCGATCATAACATTACTAAATGACTAAAAATAAAGCTTTGTAGCAATACTCGTCCCTCAAAAACGGCCCTAATTACTCCGAAACTACACAAAACGAAACAGAATAAAAGGGTTTATTGTGAGGCGGCAACTTGTTCCTAAGTTTTTCAGCTACATATCGCTGGTTTGAAAGCGAAAAGGAAAAACCGGGGCGTGCCCGAACAAAGACGCCCGCACAATGGCCCCGCGAACAATACTAACTAGAGTCTAGAAGATTGTGATGCTGTGTCATTCCTGATAATAAGGCCATCGATGTACTGAAGCAGGGCCACTTGCTCACGGATTAGCTTTGGCTCAAATCTTCAGAGGATTTCTTGGATTTAAAAGTTATTCCATTTTTGATTTTTTTTCTCGGAGTCTGTGGAGGTCACATTTTTATTCATAACCTACTTCTTATCTAGACGCGAATAGATTCGTCGTTACTGTGTAAAAGTTAGCTTTCATATTTTGAATGAAAGGATCTCTTAAGTTCAAGACTTTTTAATGTAGTGTACTAGCATGAAATATTTTAAATAAATATTGTGTAAAAGACATTATTTCTACGTCGTTTCAAACAGAAACATAAAATCCTAAACTACATTTAATCCATTAAAATTTCATACAACGAGCATGCAGATCCGGCATCTCTGTTCTGTACTCCGTCCACAACAATGTTCCCTCTGAAGAGGCCCCGAACAATCGAATGTAGACAATAAGCAGCGATACTCACAGACAAAAAGAGGCGAAATAAAGGCTCACTTGTTTCCTGGCCCCATTGTGAGAAGCTGGTAGAGGGCAGAGACAAAAGCATAATGTGCCACGGGCCCAAACAATGGGGCGAAGCTATTATTGTTACTGTAGCGAGCGCTTAGTGAAATGTGTACGCGGTGCCGCGAACTTGACATGTTGCGGAGACGCCGCGCCGCGGCCTTGCGCACGCGACATCTTGCGAGGTATGGCGATTACGATTTGCAAATTATGAAATGATGCGATTGTCATTTTTTTTATTGGGGGTGCGTCTTTTCATTCTTACGTTCGGTCCTTAGATCTCGCTACAATATTGAATATAGCATGTTATATTGAATTTCGATTTTGGATATCATGGTAACGCTATGAGCGTTTGTGTTTTTAATCTGAAACCAAGGACTGAGCTTTAATATTGAAATCTACTATAAGTCGCGTATGATGTCGACACTTTACACTTTAATAAAAACATGAGAAAATAAACAACATGTCAGCCAGAATACAGTGTTCAAATACAAAACTGTCAAATGGATTAGTAGGTCGAGTAAAACATAGAGGTACAAACTTTTATAAATAAATTTATAATTGTGTACATTAGCTCCTTAGTTAATCTTGGGAATTGTTCATGTAAAATCGGACATTTTCCTGCTTCTGTTGCATCTGATCCGCATTTGACTTCTATTGAACTTGATGGTAACAAAACAACGAGATCAAACATATAGGTAACAATTCTTGATGGAACTAGCTCTTCATGAAATATTACCGAAAGTCGTCACGACCGCACCGAAAATTTAAAACTAAAGGCTGTCTCCAGGCAGGCTGATCATTTCTGTCACCAAGCACGGATCACCATTACGACAGGTTTAGCGGACGCTACACAATTTGTTGGTTAACTTTATCGGATAAAGAGATGGGTAGGCTGTTTTTCAACCGACTTTCAAAGTAGGAGCTTCTCAATTCGTGCTTATGTATTTTTTTTGTGTGTCTTTTTACACACGATTTTACGGACACTTATGAATCTATTTTGAATATTCTTGTTTCATATGATAGAGAATACTTCAGAGATGGCCCCGTATAAATTTCATCGAAATCGACTGAGTAGTTTTTGAAAAATTTTAAACTTCGAAAAAAGTATGTACCAATACGGTGAATTGTACATTGCTAAATAATAATTATATATTTATTTCTGATAAAAAATTATATCTAAGAATAACATAAATTGTGAAATTAATACTAGTATAAACAACATAATTCATATTAATTAAATTACAATAATAAGCAAAAAATACTGTATAATAAAACGTCATATCATCTGCTTATCCATTACCTAGGGTAACACAGGTATGAACACTAAGTAATTATGATTACTTGTTTTTTTAGGTACAAAATATTAAATGGAATGGAATGTGCAAAAGTGTAAATTGATGACCTAATACTTCAGTCGAATTTAAAAATGTTATCGAAGTCGGTTTTCTTATGCTCTGCATTCGTTGGTCGTTCTAATTTTAGACTTGGGTAAATTGGGAGATATCCGTTATATTCCTTTATGATATTAGAAGGTATGTAATTCGCTTAGGTGGTGCGTACGGAATATGCATAAATACATGCATACTTTAAAAGTAGGTACTCTTTAATTTGTAAAATCCTCGACGAGAATCCTCGGTGCCCTTCAGTATTTAATTTGGTATTATAAAAAGTGAGATGCACTCGAGTTTTATTGGTGCAAGGTCCAATATCGAATGAAGCACCCTTTTCGAGTTTTGTTTGAAGGTTCAAGGACGTGTCATTTCCACGTGGCGCGTTCAATTATTCAAAATAAAAACTGAATTGAACTTACATATTTTACTATAATTGGCTATGGTTATATGTATATATGTATGTTTGCTAAAGTATGAATTTACGTATGCCTTAAATAACATTTCCTTACGTCTATTGGCACGAAATTAATAGGTTTTTGTACCAAATTTGGCTATACTTACAGCATTATTATTTGAAGTCTTAACTTGCTTATTTACTTATCTGACCAATTTACTGTAGTTTATAAATTATAAGAATAAGTTACTTAATTGCTCTCTTATATTTTCACACTACATTATCAATTATATTTTGAATCGAGTAAGATGACGCAGTATGAAACGGAAGCTTTCCATGCTATATTTTAAATACGGGTCACTCAAAGGGTGCCTTAAACTTTTCATCACACTATTGTCACATGTGTGCCTTAAATCCATGAGAGAGAGTTCAGATTCGCAAAGCCGAAAATGTATGTGGACGAACAAGTCAAGAATTTAATTGCCCTATTTTGAGAAATATACAAAAGCAAAAGTATTAAGAATAATTAATACTGATGGGCCGAATGTGGTTTGAACCGAATACGAACTTCGACCGAACAATTGGCAAAAATTAAAAATTCGGCCGAAGTTGGTTTAATGTCGCCGCGCTTTTTGAATAGCTTATCTATTTTCAACTGACTTCAAAAAAAGAAGGAGGTACTCAATTCGTCTGTATGTTTTTTATATTTGTTACCACATAACTTATGACTGGGTAAACCGATTTTGATGATTTTTTCATCACATGATAGAAGATACTTTCCATTTAGTTCCATATAATTTTCATAGAAATTGATTGAGCACTTCATGTTTTTTTTTAAATATGTATGAATTCGGAGATCGTTTACCTTGACGACCTTCTACTTCAGACAAAGTTTTGACACGAAGTCGTTTTTTTTATTGCTCTGCATTCGTTGATTATTACGATCTAGGTTGTAGTACTAGAAGAAAATACCGCTACTTAAAAAACCAAAATAATAAATTATTCCTAAAAGATATGAAAATAAAAATAAAATATTTTTGAATTCAATTTACCTACGACTTGTACCTACTTTATTAAGATATGAAACTGTGTTAAAAGAATGCAAGCTATTCATTGACCTCTTATAAGAGGTCAATGAAGCTATTGCATTCTTTTTAGACTTAAGAGGAGACCAGTTTAATTTAGTATTTAATTATATAAATTTAATTATTCATTAAATAAATAAATGTTAATGAGTTAGACATGTATCAGACTAATGTTATTTTAGTAATATAAAAAAACCTATAGGTATTTTGTACCGAATGTTCGGCATTTAAACCGCATTTCGGCCGAATGACAAAGTTCGGCGCAAGCTACCGAAGTTCGGTTAAACCGAATGTAAATCGGCCCATCCCTAGTAATTAATTCTTCCACTTCACATTCAATTCAATTCCAGATCAAAACAAAAATAACTGTTGACCATGGTTTAATTTTTGCCTCATGACTGATAATTCGAGGGATAGCCCTCACTGGCCCTACGAGCTACACCGCATGTTCGTTAGCCGCGCCCTTAGGACACTCCAGGGTCCGAAGTACTGTTTGATCTTACGCTTCAGGACTCCTACAAAGACTCGTTTGGGTCACGATGAGTATGAAATTGAATTTGTTTAGTATGGATTGTCTGTTACGCTGGGAGTAAAGGTTTCTCAAATGCTAGAAAAAAGTTAAGAAGCTCTGTAATGGGAGGGTAATATCTACAAAGAATTCTTATTTACATACGTGATATGTAATATGTTTTCAGCGATCGTAGTTGAGTCTATTTATCTGCAGTTGTCTTGGTTCATGTTTATACAACGTGTAACATAATGAAGAGATAATATTTAAGGGGATTGTATGTTTGGTGATGTAGTTTATAAGTAACAGTAACATAAATTTGTCATTCTCACGGTTCTGCCGAAAAGCAAGTTCAAAGTTGAGTTCAAAATGTCTAAGTGTCAATCCTAAAAACACCTGTTAGCTTTTGATGAAATCTATTTGATAACAGTAAAAAGTTCAGCCGGTGCGGAAAAGGTCATAAGATCACTGACTGCGGCACAAGTCTTGTTTTAGCTTATTGGGTTGACTAGGGTTATCAAAATACTTTGTTATAAAATAATTAAATAAATTTGTATGAAAGTCTAGACCAGCACCAATCATGCTCATTCTTTTACTGTATATTCGACGTATGATATAGAAGCTAACCCTTAAGTTTTATTTCTCTATTTTGTTACACGTTGTTTAAGTATGCAAGTGGAGATTTGCTAAAAAATATCCACCCTTTAATATGGTAGTGGGAAAACTATGTTGTAATGTGCTTTTTATAATGAGCTTTATTGTCTTATAAATTCAACAACATTACAGGATCGATTGGTAGTCATAGATTTGATCTAAGATATCATCAAACACGCTAAAACTTTAAAAATGCCATTTTTTTCGAATATTTATAATCCTATTTCAAAAAATTATGAACCCTTACCACAGAATAAGTAATAGTACCGTTGGTACAGAAGAATTACTCCGCAAGAAGATCTAAATAAATTCGAGTTTTGCTACGAGACGCGATACGGTGGAATTCAGCTCGCACAGCATTACGTACCTGCAAATTTATATACCTAGAAGTTTTGTCTCTTTCTATCGCATGCCTCTTATCTTTTCTTACGCTGTTAGGGTTGCTGCCTAGTGAAGAATAAATAATCTCCTTATTTGTAATTAAGTAGGTATCTACCGGTGTAGGTATAACTATTATTCTACCTTTGTAAAAAATATTATTTCAACTTACCTAAAGTACAAAATGAAAAAAAAGTTACGACGAATTAGTAATACTACCTATGTTTTGTTTACTTTACTGAATTGAACATAATCAAATCTAAACATAATCTAATTGAATATGCGACCTCGATCATATAATTATTACTGTGAGTGCTATTAGGTAGGTAGGTATCTACAACGCGCGCGCGTGACACTCGACTGATTTGTAATCCGCCGGCGGAGCGCTTCGCTGTAGGTAAATAACTTATGTACCGCGCGGAGTGAGCCAGGCCTGCCTTTACGTAGGTTTGTACCTAATAAGAATTGTATTTTTGTTTATAATGAAGAAAGCATACTTATTTATAAACCAATCCAGGAGTTGAAATACGTTCAAAATCATTCTTAATATTACTATAAATCATCTCCTTCGGTTTCTCAATCATCCAGCAAACCGTTTAAAACAACACATTACGAGTTCATCATAAATTAATTAAGTAACGAATAAACAATAGAGACTGGATATAGCTACATGGGTTTGGATAACCGTATAAACATTTTGATTATACCTACAATATTCAGTATAATTTGGTTGCAGTTCTCTCGCTTGGGCGGCGTTGAATGCGGGACTCCGCGCTATGATGTACCGGAGCCAAATCTCTCTCATAACGATATTAAAATTGAATTCAATGCAACTTGTATCACCCAGATGGATATTTGCGGGCAGGAAAGTTGCAACAGTTTTATTAAAACTTTCCATTCAGCTTTCCATCCACAAGAAAAAAAAATGTATCGAGTCTGGGCGTTTATCTACATATAGGTACATATATGTATTTTATTCTAGATTCCCTCCTATTTCGCTACATGGTATCTCATGGCCTCAAAGTAAGCTTTGCTTACTTACTTTGAGGCCATGTAGTTGGTGTGATTTTCTGGGGATTTTATTATTATTATCGGTCAGAGTGAGAAAGCATAAAAACGGAATTGGTTTATAAGTACAAGTACATCGTACACAGGGTTACATCAGCATCTCTACATCAATCCGAACAATATTTGTTCTACGACTTTTTACAAATCTTGACTTGATAAATTACACAAAATATAAAAATAAGTGTTTTTCTTCTTACTCTATATTTTGTAAGATGTGCCTATTATTATGCGATGTTTTGCCTACGCAAGGTGCGTGGCATACCTACGTTCAGAGTAAATAGAGTTACGATTACGATGCTAAATAGAGGCAATAAATATTTTGTTGTATGGGAAAACTTAAATTTAAAAAAACTACGAATTTTAAAAAGTCGGAGAACAAATGTTGTTGGGTTTGATGTGGAGAAGCTACCTGCAAGAGACGATGCGCTACTTAAAATTAACCCTGTATATCAATTCTGTTCATCTAAGCAAAGAAAGTTATAAAGATGGCATACAGATTCGTACTAAAATCCTGCTACTAGTAATAGGTATTATGAACGTGAAAGTTTGTATGTATGGATGTCTGATACTCTTTCACGCAAAAACGAGTTGATGGATCTGAATAAAATTAGGTGTATTTAGCAAAGGTTACAACACCGACGATACTTAAGCAAAAATGGCCGAAAAGGAAGCAATGGAATCTTCGTAAAACATTGCAGAAACACATACCTGGTTGTCTGTAAGAAATCGCTCGACGGCGATAACACCGCCAATGTACACTTTTTATACTTTTAAGTTATGATTTGTACCTTTTTTACCAATACATGAAGTGTAAAATAAATAAATAAAAATAACTGAATAAGTATGAGGTAAGTACTCGTAGTTTTAGGGCACCTAAATGCAAGGACTGCATACCGGTATGAATTTCTGTACATATTTTTCTGTATGACGTCATACCGTTAAATTAGGTGTATTTAAAAATAACAGTACCTACAGGAATTCATACCGAAATAATTTGTATACCTCTTTTATTCATTGTAGGGACATATTACCTACACATACCTAACCTACACATTTCGGTACAGAAATTATAGATAATAGATACTATTTAAATAATTATACCTTTATGCAGTCCCTGCTGCTTACAAACAACCAAAGAATATATGGTAACGCGCACTCAAGTTACATATTAATTATTATCATAAATATTCAGATTTATAAGGATCTCATAAAACTATTGAGAGAGAAAGTAGGTACTTAAATAGAAATTAATTACTGTAACGTAAAGGAAGTATAATAGAAAATCTCTAGTTACACAACTTCGTACATCCCAATTTCAGTTTGAGAAATCATGAGAGAAAATAAATAACAAACTAAACCAAATTCAGCCTTCTCCTGTTTGGAGATTTTACACGAGCTCATCGTCTTTCGTGCACGTCAATAGAGCGTAGGTAATTTTTAAATCTAACAGAATGTTTAATTAGTTTCTGGTCTTTTCTTATTGGTGACCGAACCCGCATTTGACCTCAATCTCACCTGGAGACGCAGGAGCAGTGATATTTGGCGATAGATTTTATAGTATGGTCTATATATGGTCTGGTTAGCGAAGTATGGTCGCTAACCAGGCGGACACTGAAGGGATTCTATCACCAAGCGGAGCCTAACGGATTAGTCACTTTGTACATCACGCTTATACAGGGTGACTCGTGGGTGACTTTCGAAATTTGAGGACGTCATACTTTGAAATCATACTTATATGAAGAAAAAAAAAATTACTGAGTAAACTTAGCCGAAAGTTAAAATATTCAAAGTTAAAAATTATGTGCAGAATCGAGACCGAGTGCTCTCCTTCAATATCCAAAATTTGTCACCAGTCACCCTGTACAGGGCGGCAGAGCTATTCTCAGCCAACATTACGTCCAGATCTGGTGAATAAATGAATAAATAATAAATAAAATCCCCAGACAATCACACCAACTACATGGCCCCAAAGTAAGCATAGCTTGTGTTATGGGATACCATGTAGCGAACTGGGGGGGAACCTAGAATATAAATACATAAATAGATAAACACCCAGACACGGAACATTTTTTTTTCTTGTTCCGTGCGGGAATCGAACTCGCAACCACTGGCGTCTGAGGCAGACAGGTTTACCCCATCGCCAAAGTCGTCGTCGAATAGAATGTAACCTTAAGCACGTCTTACCGTGCTTGCCAATTCAAAACATAAGACCCTATTCGACAAAAAAATCCTGTCCTTTCTCAATCTTTTCCGTATTGAAATTAACAATTTACCCACAAATTTGGAACACTAAAACTATTACACATTCACTCTGGATTCTCTAAACAAACACTCCACATCCACATTATAAATATTGAAAAGCGCTAAGTTCCATATGCTAATTAAATTTCCACTGCATAAATCGACTATTATATCAACCCGTTCCCCTTGCCGCGAACAATTAATAAAATTTCACTATGCCAGAACGTCCTTTGTCCACTTTATTCATATGCTAAGTCCGACCGACTCCTATTTTACAGAGAACCACTTCATTGTACTCCAAAAACAAAAGAGAAATTGCAATGACATCCCCATATCTGAGTGCGCAGTATGGACGTATGCACCGTTTGGGAAACTTAGTTTATTTTGAAGATGTGATAGTAGGTACGCATTAGCATTTATGTTTTTGGGTAAATTTTTCATCTTAAATAGTTATAAAGGAGTCAGATTAGTAATTTTAATTTTTAACCGACTTCCAATAGGATTAGGTTCTCAATTCGTGTGTGTGTGTGTTTTTTTTGTATCTGTATTTTTTGGATGATTATGAATTGATTTTGAATATTCTTTTTTTATGATATAGGATACTTCAGAGGTGGTCTTATAATAAATTTCATCGAAATCGATCAGTTAATTTTTAATTTTAAAATTTAAACGGAAAATATTTACCCTATACTTCAATCAAAGTTTTAACAAGGATTTAAAAATGTTAGTAAAGTAAAGTCGGTTTTTATGCTCTTACTTCGTTGATTATTTAAATTGAAGTCAATAAAACTTTACAACAGAATTTGGGAGACGTTTTTACAATTCCCAGTTTGGTTTATTTGTAGTCTATTTAAAACTAAATATTATTGGAACACATTTATAAGGCCACGCCACCACAATCTGGATGCAAAATAAATATGCAATTTCATTCATAACTCACTCAGAGCCATCTCAAGAACCAATAAACTCTACTATGATTAAGAATATTTATATGGTTTTTTCTTTGAGATAAAAAACAGCTTACATGACATACATACATGCCACACTTGCTTCTTCAAAGTATATAAATGAAATGTTTTTTTACATATTGTTGGTTTTATCACAACGTAAAAATTAAATACAAGAGCAGAGAATTAATTAGACATACATAGTTTCACGCCTGTATCCCTTAGTATAGAATAGGCAGAATACCATAGGCTTTTGAGGTAGGTAGGCAGAAACTATCTGATGTCGCGTTTGACATGTTTGGAGGAATTATAAAGATGCAGAGAGAGACCATTGTTGTGAAAAGGGGTCAATATCGCACACAAAAACGCCGATAACACCTCTGTCCCTTAAATTACTTTTACAGTATTTCCGGGAAGAGAAGCAGCTGGCACATTCTATGATTTTCTTTTGCTCACAGTTCAGCGTTAATTAGAATAAAAATAATACATAACATTGTCTACTTACCGCCCACAAATCCATCTAATAACGTTGATATTATAAGTCTCCTCATCCACGAGTCATAATCAGACTTCTACAAACGCTAAGTCGTTATTGTGAGCATCACAACATCATCTTGAACAAGAAGCTTACAAGATCGTAGAGGCTATTTAAGAAACTTTAATAAATCATAAATTCAAAATATCTTAAACTAAAAATAAAATTAATATTTTTTTTAGTACTGTTTTGTCTAAGATTGTATATCTACAGGGCGTCGCGTAATTAGTGGACTAACGGAAAACTGGAATCTGAAACACCAAGTTTTTTTCCTATGCTAAGTAGTTTTTGAGATATACCGATTTTAAATATTTTGTAAATTTTCACCTACTGCGTATACAAAACGTGTCATAATTTTTTTGCATGCATTTTTACAACGCTTTCTTTCATAAGATAATTAAGGAAAGATCATTCTTTTTATCCAATGTATTAATAACGAGTATTTATCTGTAACAAAAAAATTACGGTGAAAACGTATAGTTTTTTAATTCAAGAATTTATGACAACCTACTGAAGCTTTATTTTAAAAACATCTTCAATTCATACAAATTTCAAAAAGGTATAAAAATATACAAAAAATATTTATAATTTATATTTATCATTACTCAGATATGGATCAGAGACCTAATTGTCGAGGTAAAATAAAGCAAAAGTAGTAAAGTACTACTAACGCGGAGAAAAACTCGATGATCGGGATAGCGTTCGCGATTTGGATACCACACACGATATCTGCGTGCGGCCTCCCGAGCATTACCGTCACATAAACCGGAAATAAAATACATTTCTGCGTATTCACGAGCAGTAAAAACAGCGGGCATTTTCAGAAATTGAGGAAAATTGAATACCATTTATGTGTGATAACTGAACAATGTGTACAATGAAGAAAAATATGCTTTTTTATTTACTTGAATTGATCAAACTGTAACTTTTTTAGTGCCTGGTTTAAAATAAAGTTTTCCATTTTCTATCCAGCCAGCATCTTTTCATAGATCTTAAAATAAGAAATAAAATCATAAAGATGTATAAGACTAAGTGGTATGGTTTTATAGATAGTAAAAGTAGGTATCGTTGTTTTTTTGTATACTTTTTTACCTTTCTGAAATCTGTATAAATTGTAGCTGTTTTTAAAAAAAAGTTCACCAAAGCTGCCATATATTTTTTGACACCAGCATTATTTCAAAATGTGTTTATAAATTTAGGGTTTTAAAATATTACATGTTTTAGCTTTTATTTTCACAGATTACCAATAATCCCTCACAAATTACAAATTAATTAGAGGGATTAATCTTTTCTTAAGTATCTGCAAAAATAAAAAGTTAAAAAATTGCATGAAAAAAAAGTTATGATACATTTTCTGCATTTTTACTATAAATATTCAAAATCGGTATATCTCAAAAACTACTTAGCCTAGGAAAAAAATTGGTGTTAGGTGGATTCCAGACAACCCTTTGTATTTCCAGTTTTCCGTTGGTCCACTATTTACGGGACGCCCTGTATAATTCTCAACCGGCTCCGAAGGGTTCAGTTATTAAAACCATCTCATTATTAGTCACTTTTGAACATATTAAACAGTTTCATGTCCCGTAAAAAGTAAAGTTAGATTTACTAGTTAGACTTATGTGTTTAGGTCTTCGCTCACGAAGCCATAATTATTCGGCACGAAGGTGATGAATCGTGGTGTTTAAGACGATAACAATCCCCATACAAAAGGTTCAAACCTCCCCATTTGTCCATTCCCATTTTTATCACAAATTACCTAATTTCGATGCTAACAATAAAACTGATGCAGAAGTATTGTAAAATATAGTGCCACGCCCGGATATGCCCGTGTACTCCCGGTGGCAAATTTTGCATGTAAGTAACAACCTTAAAAAAATAAAAATATGCCATGTTTTTTGTTTTTATTGTTTATTTATTCTACAAACTAATATGACAAGGCCAAGACACTAGAGCCCCTCAAGTTTGGTAGAGGCTTGTGTAACGCATGGGGTACACGTACTTCGTGGTCCCGCTAGAAGTGTAACCCATAGGGTAGGTCTGGATCGGTAACGTGTTGAAAGCCCAAACTGAGCGTAAAAAACTACTCTTGAAATTAAATGGCGCAAATTTCTATCATACAAATAGATAGACATTTAGTTTATAACATATAGATAAACGATGGTCAACAATACAACTACATAATATGCACAGCAATATCTGGCTATAAACTTACTTGTTCTGCTGAAACATGGCCGCGTCCCAGTTGGCATTATCTGTAACAATAGGTTAATCTGTTATTATTGTATCGTGATTGACCTTTCAATTGTTACTGATTAATATTGAGATGTAGCTATGTGGATATGGATTCAACTCGCCTTGTGTCATGTCCGATATTGTCAGATAATCTGGACTATTTTGTGATTATTGTTAACCTTAAGTAATGAACATGGAATTTGTAATAATATGTCGTTATTGTTTGCTATACTTTTGAAGCTTTTGTGATTTATAAAGGTTTAAGTTATTTAATAAAAAAAAAAAAACTGTTTATAAAATTAATAACACTAAGTTTAAATGTTTTAATACATTGTCAGGTTTAGCTCTCAATGACTTGTTCTTGTTCCATAAACGGTGCTTGATCGGCATTATTTTTCTTGTCTAGGACTTCGGTTAAGTACGTGATCATATTTTGTCATGATAATTGGATAATTGAAGGCGGCAGGTATAAGTCACGCTGTACTCCTTTGTTTGTAAAGCGTATGTGATAGGAATTATAGCACTGTGCACCATTAGCCGTCCACCGGTAGATGGAGCAGAGTGACCGGCATAGGTATGCGCCTCCATAATGCCAGGTTGCAGTCGACTAGGTTTATCAGGTTTATTCGGGCGCTCTGATTTTTTGAGGAAACCTGGACAAAATCCCGATATGTTGCAGTATGTTTGCAGGACTCTGTTTGCTTCATAACATCAATTTTAACCTACTATAACCAACATTATTATACACGCCAAACCTTTGCGAAGCTAATTTCTGTGTAAAATATAGCCTTTTACTTATTTTTGTAGTTTTTGCATCATTGCGTCACGTTCCCTACTTCTGACTAATTTTATTGAGCACAATGAAAGTTTGTATTTTTTATTGATGACTAAACCCGAGTTTTAAAGATGAGCTACAGGAGTTTTTGAAGGATCTGGTTCTTCATAAAATATTGACAGAAAACATGAACGCATGAGCGGCAGCAGAATTAAGAAGTATTATGAAGCGTGGTTCCAAACCAGGCGGACTCTGAAGGGATTATCCTTGGTAGGGCTATCCTACATGATTCCTGAGACCAGGTCTTCGTATGTCTCTTAGTTTCAGACTTTTCCATGCTGACCGATCCAAATGGTCATCTGTATTTCAAAAACCTTTGATTCAATCCTCTTCGTAACAGTGTCCCCAATTCTCGATTTTATTGATATTGGTGTACCTAATATCTCTGCCACCTCTGCTGTCTCCAGTGCTCCACAAGCCCTCTCTGTTGCCAATATGATGTGACTTGTGAAAGATGTATAATTCTCATGATATCACAGATAGGACTACGATCGTCCCTTATATCAAACGTAGTCAATTTTATCGTAGCCCTTCTACGATAAGATGCCTACAAAAAATTCGTAGTTGAGTAATGAAACATGGCAATTATGGTAATGTCGATGTTCACCCGCTTAAATTTTGATCCAGTAAAAATATTTTTTTTAATTCCGACGAATAAATATTAACCGTTTTCGTGTTTAAACAACCAAAACAAAAAAAAACAAAGAAACGTTTCAGCTTTATTCTATTATTTTAGATTATAATATGATTACAAAATTAATAGAATAAACGTTAAGTACGTTGATTGAAGTAACTAGGTTGATTAAAAAATATGAATTGAAAAACTGAAAATAAAAATGTAAGTTTCTACCAAAATAGCGTTCTTAATAATCAACGAAATTGAATGCAGAGCAATTAAAAACCGACTTCATTAACATTTTTAAGTCCTCGTCAAAACTTTGGCTGAAGTATAAGATCATCGAAGAACATACTTATATATTCTCCGTTTTTATATTTTTTAGAAAATTTCAAATTTTACAAAAATTACACAATCGATTTCCAAGAAAATTTACATGGAATCACCTCCGACTGAGGTGTCCTCTCTCATGTACTAATCATCACAATCAATTCATAGCTGACCAAATTACCGTGTAACAAAGATACAAAAAAATATACACACGAATTGACAACCTCCTCCTTTTGGAAGATGGTTAAAAACGAAAATTTTCTTTACCCTGAAACACTACACTACAGTTTAGTTAAAAACCAGATCATACAATAAAACTTGATTCATTTTCAACGAATCACAAAAGAAATTGGAAATACCCTATCAAAAGTCTCATTGATCGGACAATAGATGGCGCTAGATTAAGATAACGTTATGTTAACATTGTCACAATGGAGTTGGTAATGGCATAAAGTAGTAATGGTGTGATTGTATGGCACAATGCTTTAGGATGTCAACTGTAACAATAAGCTTTTTCGTATCTCCTTGTTGTGTTCAGTCGAATGCTACGGTAGAATAGAATGAAAATATTGTAAGGTTGATTTAATTTAATGGTGAAATGTTTTCTTGGGGTGTATGACCGGGAATCGGACCAACGACTTTACTGGAACGATTGTACTTAATAGAGAAATTGTATGAATTTTGATGATTGAAACTTTAAATGTACATCTCATCGACAGACCGATTTTGGGTTTTAGCTTAACCGGTGAAAACGTGTAACCGCTTTGTGAAGCGTGTATATCTGTATAGGAATCAACTCCGCCCTGCAGGGCTATTCTTCAAAACAACAGCGTCAAGTTCATCGATGCATCAGCGACGAGTGACATAATTGGTATTCAATTATATCATAACACGACACCAGCCCGTCGCTGATGACGGCATGAGTAAGGACTGTTATTCGTCGAGCTGTTTGAAAATTTTCTTAAGGTTTTCTTGATATTCTGCTAAATGGTACATCTGGGAGCTCGATGACGAAGTCTTTGCCATCTCGTCGACGAACTCATCGTTATTTTAGTTATGTGAAGCAGGGGTATTCTGCTTCACATTGCCAATGCCAAATAGCTTCGCTGTAGTATTGTGTTAGGTTTTCGCGATCCATAATCTTAAATAAAACACTTTTTACCATATTTATCGCGTATAAGGGTAAATATGGTAAAAAGTACACTTTACCTCGACGTTTCGGTGTCTTTGCCGACCCCGTGGTTACCAGAGACTGAGTTGTCAGGCGTTGAAAAAGTTATAGGTCATCATCATCTCCATCCTGTTTCTCAGTCTTCGAGCGTAGCGTTCTAAGTTGAAACAAAAACGAGCTGATGGTGTCCTGAGATTCGTCTACGTTTTTGGATGTAGATAGTTTTTCAGAATATTGTCCCACCCATGTCGATGATAGTTTCCTACCATTTTTCTATTACTGTTTTGAAATTAGGGTGTTATTTTAATTTCAATGGCTTCTCTGGTCATTCTAGGTATGTAATAACTAGATAGTCAGCGTAATTGCTAAAGATGTTAGGATTAAAGCATTTACGTTAAGGTAAACCCAATAGTTGCTTTAAATTATTTTCCCCATCTCTTCCCATCAGATGTTTTAAGAGCAAAGGATTGCATTTCACCTCGACATTTCGGTTTCTTTGCCGACCCCGTGGTTACGAAGACTGAGTTGTCAGGCGTTGATTCAAGTTACTAAAACCTATCAAACGTCCCATCCGTACTTTATAATATATATAAAAAGACGTACATGGCTATTGGAGGTGGGTACCGAAATTATGCGTCGTCCTTTACATTAAATAAACTGATTTTTAAGTACTCAACGAGAAACGCAGATAAATTTTTTATTTTGATACAACTTTACATTTGTGGCTTTCAGGCAAAAGTACCTGATATCTACTAAGAAAAAGCAACATGTGTTTTAATTCTACTTTACAATCCCGCTTTAAGTAGTAATAAAGTTAAAAGTGGAAAAAACCAAGGTTAACATGTTACCAACCTACCAGAAATTTTCATAAATCTATTGGTATTTATTAATCCTTAAGTATATCATATAAGTATACAGCATTTTCTTTTCATGCCTCATTTATTTGTGCTAAGTTTCATTTTGATTTTACTGAATTTCATTTTATAATGAAGTAACATTGAATACATGTTTCCCGCTCATTGTGTGCGTAACGAGCCGCTTGTACTCGATATCTTCATTATATGCCTATTGAACAGTGTAAATACAGAGGAATACCTACTCAAATTAATAAAGCGCTTCGGAATCTATTTTAGTAAAACATGGCTGCCAGTAAAGGTATAATTTTCGGTATCTACACAATATTTCTAAATTTATTTGTAAGAAAAATGAGAATATAATATAAGTACGTTCTTTTATTAGCGCTTCCTATATTTAAAGGATGACACATAAATTTGTATGAGAGCTGGTACCCGCCTGAATAGATATGTGTGAAATATCGTTCAAAAGATTTCATCTTCTAGAATAAGAATTGGCATGGTGCCTGTCTTGGTTCTGAGTCCAAGCTGATAACCAACCTAATATAATTAATTAAAATCTCCAAAGACAAAATTTAAAAAAAACGTTAATTTAGGTGTGCAACAGATAATGAGAGTGGTGGCGGTGTCGCTTACTATGTATGCTATAGGTGACCCGTCTGCTATTGTGACTCTGAACGGTCAAAATAGCACTTGGCACTTGCTACGCACTTGTTGGCATAAAGTTACCATGGCACTTGGCGCCATAGTAACTTTGATTCAGGTTACTAAGACCTATCCAGCGGCGTATATAACATGGCTATTGGAGGTGGATGCCAAAATTATAGTCCGACATTTAGGACCTTATGGCTCTGAATGGTCTAACGATCGGAACTTGGTGCCATAGTAACGTCGATTCAAGTTACCTTTAACAGATGGTAGGATAGATAGCCGCTGTGGTTTGTGGCTTATTCGTATAGTCCTGCGACTTCAGAAAACCCTACAAGAAAAACTGTAATGGGGTCAATTCTAGTTCACATCACCTCCACGTGACCATATTATACCATATGTGAGATGACCAGAATATCCAATGAGTTAAGTTAGACTTTTTCTTGTGGGGTTTTCTAAAGTAGTAGTTTCAAAATGTCCGCCACATTTTAATTACATTTCATTTCATTTAGAATTACATACAAGGGACAGAGGTTTTATAGGCGTTTTTGTGGGCGATAGGTTGAACCCCTACCACTGCAATAGCCCCTGTCCATCAAATACCTCCTTCTTCAAACGTGACATCAGATGGTTTATAGCCTCTTGCCATATGTTCAGGCGTGAAGTTGTATACCTATGTATAAACACGCAGATCCGGTTTTTTTTTCGGAGGCTGTCATATGTTGAAACTTATCGAGTATAACAGCAAGTTGCTACTTCAATTTTTCACGAAGACACCTTTAAGACATAGCTTGAGTTTATACATACTTCTTACGTAGAAAAATCAAAAATACCAAGTTTTCAGTAATAATATACAAGGTGACTGGTGGGTCACTTTGGAAATTCGAGGACGTGATAGTTTAAGATCATATATGAAGAGAAAAAAAATGTTTATTATTTACGGAGTAAACTTAACCTAAAATTAAAGAATTCATTATGCAATGCATGGTTACTTATGCGTAAACAATACATACTTAGCACACTATTGTGTGTGTGTGGACTGAGGTGGCGCGGCGCGTCGGGAACTCGGGAAAAGTGTAGTAATATTTCTATGGGGAATTTTGGTAAAAAATTATCAACTAATTTTATTACATATTTATCATCAAAATCAAGTTCAGAGCTCTCCTTCAATATCTAAAATTGTCACCAGTCATCCTGTACAAATAAAATAACTAGACTCATCACTTTTGCCATATCTATCAAAGAAACATTATGCAAAAAAGGCTACTATAAAAAAGATTATTTTGATAAAAGAGCGTCTCCACAGGTTATTTCCAAATATTAACCGTAAATCACCATGTAAGCAGCTTGGCTGTGACATGACATTGGCAAGCACGAAAAGCTGTCTTCTGTTTGTTTATTAATGCCATAGATGAGTTGTATTTCTGCCAAATTGTACCTATAATGAGCAGTTTCGTTAAAAGAGTGCCGAAAGTTTTCTTTCCACCGGCTTTTTCCCTCTCGATCTACCAAGGGTCCTCATTTCTTTTTGTTTCTTAAAGCCGAAGAAGTAGGTAGCTATATTGAAGGATAACGGGCGATCGTCATCTTCGTGAGCCGAGAGACTCACACTGCTGGACAGAGGCCTCCCCCAACACTCTCCACGTCGCGCAGCCCTCATCTACCGTTTGACGTTCATTAAGAGTTTTTCTATTGATCTACAAGGTATAAAAAAAATGTTAACATGGCGTTTGTAAAAGAGCGTGTCCAGTTTCCATTTTTACACCTTTAAACATCGATTGTAAAAAAAATACTTAACATCGGGCTAGATTTTAATTCTCCTTTTAGTTTTGGATAGGTGTTTAACGCATAGATAAGGCGTCTGTTTTTCCTGACCACTACAATCCTGGAACTTTTAAGTGTCGAGTGAATAGGTTTCTCGTGGATGGACGTGTAACACCATAGTCTTCATGCGTAATTTCCATCAGGTGGCATGGAAGACAAACGTCCTATCCTTACAATATAAAAAAAAATATCCTGGACTATAATATTGAACGTGTTATCCTAATTATCTTACAGGTAATAAGTTAAGTCATATCACTTGAAGCCAATTTTGTTCCTCATCCAAATCATTCCCGTAGATCATGGTTTCTAACCTTTTTTTATATTGCAAATTTTTGAGAAATTCTTAGTTTGTGATTTTAGAAAAACATCTCTACCGGTGATCAATTTTCCAACCATCATTGCCACACATTTGGCCGAAGTGGATTTTTTATGCTTTTGTAAGATTCCCAAGTAGATGTTTGAGACTTTTAAAATAAATACCTTTCGTTTGAGGTGTTTTTATGAAAAAACATCACTATAAAACTTAATTTAACTAAATCAGAAAATTATTGAAAAATTTTTCATTGAATACAGATCCAGAAAAGGTACAACACTCACATGATTATATGAGAAAAACTAGTAGAAAAAAAATTCGTTAAGAGGAAAAAAAAATTGGACCCCATTTGCTAATTTTACAGAAAAAAGACCAAAAGATACATTCCATATTTTTTTTAAACTGTCAACATCAAATCGCCTAATAAAATTATTCTTCAGTCTTTTAAACTCAACAGCGATATATCTTGAGCCACGCTGTTAAGTATGCTGCACAGTTCGCTTGCCTTCTATGTTGGTTTGTCATATATTCTGCTTTAAGACACCAACAACAAAAAAATCCAAAGGATTTAAGTCACCAATGTGACACAAGACCCCAATGGCCCAATTGGTGGATTCTTAGGAGCCTACCATTAAAGTTCGCTCAAACGTCCCGAGCGTACTTGCGCTGGCAATATACAGGGTTGATTTGTAGTCACCAGCCAAATTTAAATTTTAGTTTCTTTGATACGATATAAACGTACCTGCATATTTATTTTAGCGTCGCTCAGTACAAAAAAGTAGAAATATGAAATCACAAGCTTTAAAAAAATAGTCGTTGTTGAAGAACATACCTACTACGACGCGGCATTTCATTGATTATACTACGACGTAGTACTACAAGATGTTTTATAGTAGCGCGTAGTTGACTTCATCTTAATGATAGTTTAGAGTGACCATAGTTTGCTTAATATGTGAAAAAAAAATACTTTATTTTTGCAATAATGGTTTCTATAAATGATACTTGTTGTGTGAAAAAAATTTGGCCGGTGACCACAAATGAACCCTGTATGTAAAAATTGCAAACAAGTCTGGCTATTTAATACTGGAGGCAGCTCTACTGGTCCTATTTATTGTACCATTGTAGATTCCACACCATAAGTTTATTTTAAACATGTGTTGTGACTGATCTTGTCTCATCTCGTGAGAATTCTCTAGCTGCCAGTTATGAACTTTATAAAGGTTCAGATACCCACCACTTCTCTACAGTGTGTCTGGATACCGGTGTCCGATCCGTTAAGGCGAAGTAAACAACCAAATTGTTTTCCACTTTTTACGTCTCAAGTATTTTTTAAAGGTTGAGTGTAAGTTTTTGATATTTTGTAGTGTTATCTTATTTCTAACTTTTTTTGCTGTCAAACGAAATTATTTTCATGTCTGTAAGACCTTTACATCGATAAATATTGCTAAATAAATAAACTAATCCGGACTCAGAAAAGCAAAAATTAAAATGGCCGCCGTTTCTAAACAGTATTGGCAAACTTCGCCTTAAGGGCCCCATTAATAATAATAATAATAATAATGAAATAACCCGCCTTTGGCATCTTCAAAAAGTAACAATAGTTCCAATAGTCATCTCTACTACAGGCGTAATACCGAAACAACTACACCTATCCCTTGAAACTCTCAATTTAGCCCCAAACACTTACCATCTTATGCAGAAAGCTGCTATCCTTAACACGTGCCGGATAGTGAGAAAGTTTTTACAGACCGAACAGGAAACAAACATGTCACTAACCCAACCTAACACTATCGCTCAGTCACACTCAAGCCCTCCGAACTCTACCCTATCTGACATGCACTTGGCTTAGGCCCGTGTATGCCTTAAAAAAGACCGGCGCAAGCCGAGATGAGAAATCATAAAAAATATAATAATAATAATCTTTATTGACACAATCAAAAAATTTTCTTATACAATTAGTAGGTAGAACATTTGTTTTTTGGTATATATTTTTGATCTCTGGCGTTTAAATTAGGCTGAGCCTGTACCATAAACGCCAGTTATTTTCAGTGGACTATAACAAAGAGATTAAGTACCCTTACAGATGATTAGGATATAAGTAAATATTATGCTTGCAATCAGTTATACAGTATGTAGTTTCTTAACTTAACAATGAGTATGATAAATAATAATAAGAATATATATCTTTAGTTTAATAATATGAAGGTATTCCTAGTTCAGTTCAGATGAATTCTCTTATTTTTGATAAAATGTTAGTAATTATCAAATATTGTATATTATGGTCTAGTGGATGGATACATTTAATTTCACCAGGTAAGGATTCTTCAACATAGATAAAAATAAAAAGTTTATGCAGCGATAAAGATCTGATATTTTATATAAAATTAAAAGGTAAGAAAGTAAGCTGGTCATGTAACAGCGCGGCACGGTTCAGTGCGATGACGCGGTGAAGTGAGGTGTATTGTAGGTGAGCTATGTATTGTAGGTATTTTAGATTGTTATGACAATGTAGTGAGTAAGTTTTCTGTTTGTTCATAGGTTTTAGATGTAAGATACGAATATAATGATTTTTTACAGTCATGGTTGTTCAATTTATGTATTTCATTTTCTTTGTTAATTTTGTTGTACAGCATGGGTCCCAAAAAGCATAGAAATTTACGTATGTAAGATGTTTTAAATTTTATTACTGGACATATCCTTTTATTTTTTCGTTTTTCAGTGGCTTTTGGTTCATAGGGTGTCTTTTCGTGTTGCACAAGGACAGCTGCTTTAATAAACATCTGTCGGACCGTTAGCACTTTGCATTCAGAAAATAGGTCAGTAGTAGGGTATCTAAAAGGTTTAAACGTCATAACCTTCAGTATTGCACGCTGGGCTCTCTCTAACTTAATCAAGTGACTTTTTAATGCTCCCCCCCACGATGTAATGCAGTATGATAGAACAGACTGTACTAAGGCATAATAAACAGTTTTTAGTAGACTGTAGTCAGATATGTGTCGGAGTTTCTTAAAGATGAAAATTAAACGCCTTGTCTTTACAGTGAGCTCATTTATGTGCTTAGACCATGATAATTGCTGGTCTAATAAAACTCCCAGGTATTTTATTGTTTTAACGATTTCAAGATGAGGGCAGTTACACTGATTTTGGGGGTTTTTCTTAGCACATGTGTGTATTTGAATTTCATTTTCTTTCTTATTAGGTACAGATTTGTTACTATTAATAAAGAAGATATGTTTGGACTTTGAAACATTCAGAGTTAATAGATTGTTCGCGAAATCTATGCGTTTTCAAACTCATTACAACCGGCCAATATTGTTTGTCTGGATCGGATAAAAATATATGTTGAAGTTTGTTTAATATATTTTATAAATCTGTGGATCAAAACACGATACTGAAAACTTTACTCGATCATAAAAAATTACGAAAATGATGAAAATTTTAAGTGAGTTTCCGATATTCTAAGAGAATATCAAACTTATACTTACAAAAACTTGTCATAATATTGGTAATGTAGCATAAAATTAATTTATTTGGATAATTTCTTTCTTAAACCGTTCTATTTTTTCTAATATAATATAATATAATAAAGACGACGGTGCGTGCGATACAATTCAGTACCACGCGAGGCGTCATGGAGGTAGGACCTGTGTCGCTTTTGCTCCCGATTTTCCCGCGTAATTGATCGTCTTTTTGACCATAGCGTACACATAACAGTACGACAATTTAATCATTTAATTTTTGTTAAGTCACATTTTATATTTTGATTGATAAATTAAAGGAGTATTATAAACAATTATTACTTCTGAATATAGAGCTAAAAACTTGTTTCTGATATTTTTTTTTTAAGTTTATTAGATAACAAGTGCAAAAAAGCATATAATTTTTTTTGCGATAAATCTTTTCTTACGTAATCACCCGACGAAAACAAAAGGAGGATTATTATTCTATATACGTACGTATACAGGGTTAATATTAACGCATCACCTCTTGTGGGTTGCCCCTCCACATCAATTCCAACGTAGATACTGAAAGGTGCACATCGATAAATATACAGGGTGTAATTTTTAATGCCATCTGGAGGGAAAGTACTCTAAAGAAGAGATAGCAAAATTTACTCCAAAGAAACTGTCCTTTATTATTGAACAGAAATAAAACCGCATTCAAAGATTTTTAAGAATTCACTCGTTTCACCTGGGATTCAAACCGACTAAAATCTGTAAAAATGACACCCTGTAATTTTATTGTGTGGTTCGTTAGAGCCAATCACAAGAATAAAATCTCTCTCACATACTAGGTTAATTCATTGAAAGGAAAACCATGAAATCTTCATTTTTAGATTTAAGTCGGTTCGATTCCTGGGTGAAGAAGCGAGTTTTTGAAAACTCTTTGAATATAGTTTTAATTTTTCCTAAAATAAAGGAATGTTTTATGGAGTAGAATTTGCTATCTCTATTATTAAGAAAACTTTAACCCCAAATGACATTAAAAAAAATTGCCATGTATATTATGTACAATATGTTCTGCTTGATTTCCCATAACTCTAGGGTCTTGATGGGGCCATGTAATAGAATCAAATAACATGTGAATAATTTTTCAATTTTCTTTTGGTTTTTATTTTTCATGCAAAATAATTCAATTAAGTCAAAAATAACTTTATGCGAAGTATGACAACGTGGCGTTTTCTGCTCCTTTTTTATCGCTATGCACAGGTAGGTACAGTTTGCGACGTTTTGCAGTGTACATTGTATGCAACTTTCCTCAACGTTTAAAATGTTTTTGTTGTTTATTGTATGACTTCAGTGACACGCGTCTATTGAGTGGATGAGATGTTACACGGGTGATATTTTAGAACTCATTATACACTCGTGGACAAAACAATTAGGCCACTTCTACTTTCATGGTTTATTCATAAAATATGGTCTGTTTAAAAATTTAAATATATCATACGTTTTTGAACGTTAATTTCCAATCTTAGTAGAGGGTATAATGATGACATTATAAAGTGTCAATGTGTCAAATGTCATATTATCAGTTTTTTGGGAACCCACGCTTTTTTTCTTTTATTTTTAATGTCTTGTCGCTGGGACGCTATTTAAAAATATCGATAAATTCGTATCACTAGTTCAAGTTCTGTGTCTCCCACTTCCGTTAAACTGATAAATATGGATCTACGCGAAGCAGAAGTTGTTCGAATCGTAACGTTGTTACAAACTGGAATGAGCCAGCGAAATGTCGCTCGACAATGTGACTGCTCAGAGATGTAAGTCGATCAACGATTCAATATGTTTATAAAAGGTATCTGGAGACCGGTGGCTACATCAGAAAATCTGGATCAGGTCGATTAAGAAAGACATCTGTACGGGATGATAGATTTGTAGTGTTAGCAAGCCTCAGAAATCGTCGTTGTTCTGGAGTAGAATTGCAGCACCTGCTCAGAGATGTCCGAGGTGTCGCTGTGAGTGATAGGACAATAAGAAGACGCCTTAAGGAACGTGGTTTAAAACCGTACAGACCTGCAACAGGTCCTAAACTTACCACAGCTCATAAGGCAGCAAGGTTAAACTTTGCTCGTGAACACCGCGACTGGACTTTGGCACAATGGGGGCAAGTACTCTTTTCAGATGAGTCCCGAATGTGTCTTTATGGTGCTGATGGTCGCAAAAGAGTATATCGTAGACCAGGAGAACGTTATGCACAATGTGCTATTTCCGAAACGGTGAGCTATGGAGGTGGTTCCGTTTTGTTCTGGGGAGGTATAAGTTTGGAAGCCCGTACAGAGCTGGTAATCGTTGATAGAGGAACTGTGACTGCTGAATCATACATCAATGACATTCTCCATTCTAGTGAACATCTAGTGCCATTCTCAGGATTTATCACTCAAGAGTTTAAACTAATGCACGATAATGCGCGTCCTCACACTGCAATGTGCGTTAGAGATTACTTGTGTGAGGTGGGGATACGGGTCCTGGACTGGCCAGCGCGAAGTCCAGACCTTAATCCAATAGAGCATTTATGGGACGAGCTAAAAGGTCGAGTAAGACAGCGAGAACCAGCTCCAGAGAATATGCAACAGCTGAAAGCGGCTTTAATGGAGGAATGGGAAAACATACCCCAATTTACCATAAAAAAATTGATAAAGTCAATGAAAAAAAGGATGGTATGTGTCATTAAAGCCAGAGGAGGCAATACCCCTTATTAAAGAAAAAATAACATCAGAAAAAACATTAAATTTTTTTTTATTCATCTGTCGTCGTCGCTGTAAATTTTTTTCATTTCTGATTTTTCTCGTGTATCGCTACAAAAATAAAGTTGGTTAATTTAAAAATGCATTATTTCATTTAAGAATTAACATGTTATCTATAAAAAAAAAAAAAAAAGTTTTTATATTAAAACACAGTCACGACAACGGGTTTGGTAGGTGGCCTAATTTTATTGTCCACCAGTATATTAAGACCGAGGATATCTTGGAAAGTATGCACTTTTGAACCACATATTCTTTGGCAAAAAGTATTATTTTTTAAGTAAGGAACAAAACCTCAAAGTTATGGGATATATAATATTATATAAGTATTAAAGAACACCTATGCAAAGTTGTATATTATAGAGGTGTTCTTTTTGATATGTGCTGATAGATGCTGTTGAGTACTGAGGGTGCTCAGATGTGCTGATAGGTGCTGATGGGTAATGAAGGATGCTGAGAGATGCTATTGGGTTCCGATGGGTACTGATAGGTGCTGATGGCTTCTCATAGGTGTTTATCGGTGCAGATGGGTAACTACTGATAGGTACTAATGGTAATTTATAGGTACTGATGAGTGCTGATAAGGCACTGATGGTGAGATTAAGATGGGTATTAGTTATTAATATCGAAAAGAATATTAGTTAATTTGTTAGTTAATTTGTTTGAATGGGTTACGTTCAAATAATATTGCTTTGCCTGTACTTAAACGTCAAATAAAATAATGGATTGAAAATGTCTGTCCGTTAAAATACCTTCTTGTATTTATTTTCGTCACGAGTAAAATAGACTCTATTTCAAAAGTTCCAGATATCAAATTAGTTTGGTATCTTTATAATTTCAACAAATATGTTTTTGAGTAATGCTGCCACTTACAATTATTAATATATAAAAAGTACTTACTTCGTTCTTGAAAGGGAATGTAGATGGCATCTACCACCAATTTTCCTGTGTGTTGAAATTATGATTCCAGATAGTTATAATTTCACAGTGTTAAAAGTTAGTTTAACCTGGTCACCTTTTATGTATTTTGTGGTTAAACTTTCATATGCTATGTTTTTTAAAAATATAGTGTTTTGGACCTTTATACATCAACTTAGTAACATCTTGAAAGAACCGATCAGATATAATTTATATCTGATCGGTTCTTTCACGAATAATCTAGTTCAAAGTTCAAACAGACAAACCCTTCGGCTTTATAGATTAGACGGCTAATACATTATGACGATACATAGACATTTAAGAATATAATCATACATTACTATTTTTTTGATATAATTAACTACTACAAATTTACTACTTCGTGTAAACAGGTGCACATTCCGAAGGGGTGGATTGAATTTCATTTCATAAAAAAAATAATTATTTGTAACATTCACACTACATTATTTAGCTCAAATTAACTCGTGTTGTAGTGACTAAATAACGGATCCATACTAAATAATAAATGTGAAAGTCTATCTTTCTGTTCCTTTATTTCAGCCAAACCATCGGACCAATTTGTAGAAAATTAGTAATGAAAATAGCTCCCAAACCCTACTTTTTTTCAAACACCAGCCCTATTGGATTGGAATGAGAGAGAGATAAAAGCTTACGTAAAAGATCTCAACTACCTACTTAACTGATTATAATGAATTTTGGAACAAATAATTTATGAAAGTTATAAATTAACGTCACGATATACTTTCAAGTCAAAATAGCACGATTTTCACAACAGAATTCAGTAAGGATATAAATTTAAAAAGATTTCATCTATAAAATGGCAATTACAATATTTATAAAAAATAAAATAGTAAGTATAGGTATCGCAATACTAAATCCAGATAAATAAAAAATATAGATTCTATTATATCATCCTTGACATAAGTTTTAGTCATCGTAGAAACGAATTTCGTATAACAAGGCACACCATAGGTATAGGCTACTATATTACTGCTATTAATTATACTGTGACATTTCTGTGCGCTGACGTGTTCATTTACGCGACTGCCCGCCACGCAGTCCCATATAGCGTTAATACCTACTGCGGTCGAAAATCCTCGCCTTAACGGGTCGGACACCGGTGACCAGACACATTGTATATTGCGACAAGTTACTCCATAATACTTTTTCCAACATTGCGCTCTTCGTTACCCCTGCAAAATTGTCTTATGTTTACGCATGTACGGATAGTATGAAGTCGGTTGCAAGGTTTTAGTAACATTATAATTTATTTTACAGTTATTTAAGAAAACAACATGTTTACAAACATTCAAAATTAACAAGGCACAAAGAGTAATTTTTATAGCTGACCTGTCAAAATTTTGACAACTCATGAAATGTATTAAAACAATATACCTATAGTGCAAATAATAGCTCATGTTCGGTCAAATCATTTACTTATATCTGTGCTTATATTTAAAGAAACCGCAGCAAGGATTTTAATATTTTACCCTCTGAAGTTACTCAATAGACTTGAAATGAAAATCCCGATATCGTTTCTAAGAAATTATATCAAGTCTGCACAATAGTTTAGATATGAACATGCAGCATTTTAATGTCAATATCATGTTTATACATTCACATGCCTAAAAAAGTAGTTTAACATGTCAGAGACTGTATGGACCGTGATATAGGAAAGCATTCATTTCATGTCTATATGAAATGAATGCTTTCCAAATAAATCATTTTGAACATCGAACGAAACGTGACACCCGGAAGTCGTTATTAATATAACCGGAACAGAATGCCCGCTATGAATTACTGATTCCCTACGATGTGATGAAGAGGTGGGCATGGATCACCCGTAGATTGACAAGGGTAGCCTTACACGGTGTTTGATTTGAAAATTGGCGGTTTTTTGTTTTTATTGGTGGATTCTTTTTAAATTGATGTTTGTCTTTTTGATACAGTGATTTACAACAGGTATGTTGATAATTGTCATTGTTTAAAAAAGATAGATGTTGGTTAGACTTGAATTTTTTTTTATGGAATTGAAGGCATTAGACTGACTATAATTATCTCCTATCAATAATAAGGGCACATTATTTTAGACCAATAGATAAAGTTTAAGACTAGTTTGCCTCTTAAACAAACAATATGTTGTTAAAATCACAATTTCCAAGTCCCGAAGAAGTCATCAAACACAAGTTAACAGAACTTTAGTTAATTCATCAATCATTAAATTGTCAATTATTTATTCACTACAACGTCAGGCACATTGTTCTGTTTCATAATAGGAAAATCTGTCAACACGGGAACAATACGGGAACTTCCGTGGATCAGAAATTAACTGTCATTGTCTATGATACAATAGACCACGGAGTCGACGCGCCGTTCCTAGCCTATATTATCTAATAAGATCATTTAAGTAATTCATTATTAGTTCATCATAGTAATACACTATAACTATTTAAGTAAAATGTTGCAGGTATGTTTCAAACGTTTGCTTAGGCGTTTTGGCTAATGATTAAAGCAATATTTTTTTTTATATTATAAGGATAGGACGCTTCTCTTCCATGCCACCTGATGGAAAGTGCGCATGAAGACTATGGTGGTACACGTCCATTCACGAGGAACCTATTCACTCGACACTTAAAAGTACCAGGACTGTAGTGGTCAGGAAAAACACACGCACGAAGATCGCATTCCGTAGCAATAAAGAACTATCAAAGCGTTTTGTTCGACTTTTTGATAATATGGAAGTTCTGCCTGCGTCTGGTAGTCCGGTAGTAAAAAGGTGTGGGTTCAATTTGGTCAAAAAGAGCACTCGCACTCTCACCAAAACATAGCCGATAAAGTACTGTCAAACAAGCAACCTTACGACGATGTTCTAAAGTCTGCAATTTTTTATTTGTGAGGTTGTCGTTTTTAATAAGTTTCCGGGCTCTTCGGTAAACAGAGTCCAGCGCTTTAAGCTGGTATTTGGCAGGACAATCCAAAAGTTGACCACAGTACTCCATGCAAGACCTCACTTGGGTTATAGGTAGAGCAGCCGTTCAAGGCTGAGTACCGCCGGACTTTCGAGATTATACCCAATTATTTAGAAGCTATTTTAGCCATAGACTCAATTTGTGGCCCGAACTTTTTTTAATTTGGACGTTATAGTGACGCCTAAAGCTCTAGATGATCGGTTGTGGGGGTAAAGTTGGCGGTGCAGCTTTTTGTCTCTGATCTATCAGCTTTGGGTCAATGTTGTACAATCTCCAGTAACATTCGACGACCACTTTGGTCACACGTAAACCTGTCTCTCTCAGACGCCAGTGGTGGCGGGTTCGATTCCCGCACGGAGCAAGAAAACAAATGTTTCATGTCTGGGTGTTTATCAATTTATGTATTTATATTCTAGGTTCCCCCTTAGTTCGCTACATGGTATCCCATAATACAAACTATGCTTACTTTGGGACCGTGTAGTTGGTGTGATTGTCTGAGGATTTTATTTTTATTTATTTATTCGATATCCATATTTCTTTTTCAAATATTAGAATGCCGTAGTCATATTTGTTAACCTTTGAAAATCCCACTCAATCTAAAATACTAGTTTCAAAAAGTTATGATTCCCAATAATGATGGGTCAGATAAAGCTCAGGTTAAATTCGTTGATGAGATATAACTTTAATATTTCAATTCTTAAATTGTTTTCGGCATTTTATTTATAAAAGATAAAGCAGATCAAGTAAGAAATTTTTTTTAAGTTACTATTAACTTTTTATTTCAATTTTACCTCTCTCAAGTTTGCATGTTATTCTACTTAATTTACTTTTGAATGGGATACTATATGGATTACGAAAACAGATGTTTTGCACGCCAATTAATACAAAAAAAGGCTTTTTAAATTTGGTTTAATATAAAACACATCTTGGACATGGTCAGTAAATTTTAACGCAGATTTCCAAATTTCATATGAAAATAATTAAAAACGCTGAACATATACCTACGCGTTAATATTCTGATAAAAAGCTCCCCTAATTCGTCACAACACTAATAAAAAAATATGGACTCGGTTTAAAATATTGATTTCAATTTTCAGTGCTTTTCAGGTATTTTACTTTAGTATTCTCTATTTAAATTCTGATTCATGCATGATATACCTAGGTATAATAATAAAACCATTATTTTTATCATAAGTTAGGTACTTTGTTTCACGATCCTTGTAATTTGTGATAAAATGCCAAGAATCCACGTAGATGATTGAGGGGTGCCACAATAAACTAAACATGAGAATATCAAAAATATTTGCGATGCACTTCGATGACGGTAGCTTTCGTCTCCCCTTACGTTTTGTCTCCCATTTTTGTGCCATTAATGAAAGGAAATATTAATGGCGGATATGCACCTTGAAATATAATATTTTTCGCCCTCGACATTTATATTTACCTACCTAGATAATAAAAGCCGATGTCGTCTTCAATCGCGCTTTCCGAGATTTTGTATTTCATTGCGAATTATTGTGTTAGTGTGCAAGATCAAACCATAATTTACTACTTATATACTTAACTTTGGCAATCCGTGCAAAGGATACTACCTAATCGAATGATTTTACTTAACAAAAAAAAATATTAAATCTGCTGTTACTAAGATACCTACTTTGATAACACGATAACTGTATTTATATCGTCAGAAATTTTCACTTTCTATCTTAGTTTTTTCCATACTACGTGTGAAATTGCTACTCAAACCATCCAGCCGTTTCAGTGTGGAAAAGTAACAATTTTTCTCGTTTTAAATAATAAAAGGATAAGTAATCGTTTATTTTTACACGGTCGAGTAATATCCATAAGTGAAACGCATTTATTTACTCGGTGAAAGAGCACTGCTAAGTCAAGCAGACGTGGGCTTACACCTTTCAGCTATGGCAGACAGCCCTGGACTACTAACGAAAAATATTAACAAAATTAACCATTATTATCATTCTTGCGCTGCGGGGCTAGCATGCTACCGTCTACAACGGTAAATCGGGCCTTTTATCGATATTTTCTTAGAATATGGTATAAGTGTATGTTATTTATTAAGATTATGACATATTTGGTTCTGTAGTCTTAATCATGGTATCAAATCGAGTAATTCTATCTATTATGGTGCGCATATTAGCTTACATAATAGGATAAAATAACAAAATAATATTTATCTTGTCGATTCGAGTATTTATCGATGTGAGCATGCTAGCACAGCTGGTCATCTTTGGCGCCAACCATTTCTTATGGAGGAAATGCATTATATTTCAGCTTCTCAATTTATGTACATTTTCAAGGTAAAACTTCACGCCTGTATCTATGGGGTAAGCAGAACACCAGAGGTTATAAAATCATCTGATGTCATTTTTGACAAATTTAGGGGCATTATAATGGTGGAGAGAGACTATTGCAGTGACAGGGGGTCAGATCGCCCACAAAATGTTCCAATAAAACATCTATCCATTTTCTGACTTTTACAGTATGCCCGAGAAGAAAAGCAGCTGGCATATTCTATGTTTTTCCTTCTCCAGCATTTTTTTTTAAATTAAATATTTATACCTGGATGATAAAAGCAGACACCCCCTGCTAAATCACGCCAAAACTTTCCATCTTGCTGTCGATCGTCATGGTAAAAGTTAGCATAACTTTTGAAAGTTACTTCGAATTAGTTGTTGTTCTAGTATGCGTAATTAACTAAGTAGCAATTAAGTTAAATATTTAATAATAAACCAATGCTTATGCCTAGGTTTATTTTTTAATACTGGTTTAAGTTGATATTTCAACCACATCGCGACTTCCCTACACCCTCAACGTGTCATGAACAATCGTATAAACTTGCATTGTGTAATAAATCGAATAAAGCCTATACATAGCATGTTGGCTTATCCATTTACGTCGCAGTGAATAGGTAGAGACGGTCACACGCGTCCAAGTCGGCAATAGAGCTCGCAGTCGACCACAAAGTTCTTTTGTCACGATTATCGTGGAAAATCCGATCGGCGAGGGAAGTGTGGATGCTTTGAACATCGGCAAACTGCATTATGAGTTATCTGTGCTATTGTGGCGAACGCTGCAACTCTATAATCTACGGACGAAGCGTGGAGACGATTGTAACTTGCTCTGCACGCTTCGATAACTGGGTACTCGGTGCAATCGAGCTGTGCTACTGAATGGTAATCGATATCATTCGTTTTTGTATGTAGTGGAAAGTTTCAGATATGTAATTTGATATAGAAAACGAATAACTTTGAAGCATAAAGGGAAAAGTTCGAAACTCCACAAAATTATAGCGGACCATTGAAAATATCTATAAAAGTCGAACATTATCCGAAACAATGACGAGAGGGCCAGGGTATTAGGTGCTTGCGCCGCCATTGAACAACTTTTGTTCCATTGTTGTCCACTAGAGGGAGCCCCGACACAAAGACACCGAGTAGACATAGACCGAAATTCATCAGAAACACGATTGTTTGCTACATAAAGGATGCTTTGTCCAAAAACATTAAGTTATAGTAACATAGAATGTGGATAAAATACATAATTTGATTAAGCGCTCATAATACGGCATTGCGAAAACATCCTACGAATGTAATAGGTAGGACTTGGAATTCGTGTTTTTTCTTTCTTTATCATTCCATTAAGATAAATAATACTTACAAATACCAAGAAAAGGTACTTTTTTGTATGCCATATGCTTAAATAAAAAAACAATAAACATCAGCTATTTATGTGATATATGAACTTGACTAATTAAATTCGAACATCGCTTGTATTTATCATGACTATCAACCGATACAGTGCAATCTCTTTAATGAAAACAAAAACTTCTGGGCCGAGACAGTGGTTTTAATTTCCTCAAACATGACTTATACGCCGCCGCCAGTGTGATTTTATCAATGCTCAACTCCGAAACCCCTGCAAATTATTTAGAAAAGGCAATCAAGCAAATCATTAAAATAAATCAGATCTATTCGACTTTGAGGCACCTTCGTTCCAAATAAGTAAAAATGGAGCTCAAACGATAGAAAACCGCGTTTTTTTTACATAACGCTGGTAGCCGCAGTGACTTTAGTTACTGGTGCTCGATATCGCGATATGATAATACAGTTCTTGCCAAAATTGAATGATATTGAAGTGGCCAATATATTGTGGGATTTCAATAAGACGGTGCCACATAACACCCAAGATTTGTTTTATGGGGTTATTTAAAATCATAGGCCCCACGTGCCAACAAGGAGATTCAGGGTTGCATCAATGTATGTAATGTATTGTAAATATTTCATTAATAACTCTTTCCTATGTACTTTATGATTCAATAAAAAATACAATTCAAAGACTAAAAACTGGGTTTTCTACTTAATTCAAATCTTGCGTTACTTTTAGGATATCCATTATTAACTGACCTTGATATTCTATGACCTTAGCACTATGGATGGACTGGACAGACACATACATATTCAGCGGGAGAGTTCAGTATCATCGACACTGTTATAAACGGTGGTTGTAAACAAGCCTCCAACAAGAACACAAACCAAGGTCACGCTAAGACACGCCCCAAATCGTCAGTGCGCTTTGATCTCTCGCGTTGGCAACATCTTCGCGATGGCAGTTTTGTATGCAATTGAGGATATAAAGAAGGAAAGGTTGAAACGCAGACTAAAAAGCTACAAAACTCGAGTCATTTATAGTTATAGTTACATAGTAAAATATACAATAACACGCGTACACACTGTCCTAATCACAGACATAAGTACATCTACATGGATAACACAAATACATATACTTTGCGTGTCCAAACCCCGACCAAGCGTCAAGGTTGTTCAGAGCATTAGAAACTGGTAATCTCTGAAAGAGCAAATTAATGCAAAAAAAAAAATGAAAAAGTATATATGGTGTGTTTGTGACTTTTTAGGTTTCACAACTTTGATAGTATGTGTCTGAATAAAACAGCTGATAAGATTAAAATCAAAAAAGTTTGAATTTTGTTTCCAACAAATATCCAAATATTGTAATAACATACCTTTTTATATTGTATGGATAGGACGTTTGTCTTCCATGCCACCTGATGGAAAGTGCGCATGAAGACTATGGTGTTACACGTCCATCCACGAGACTTAAAGGATGTGTTGAAAATGTAGCGATCACAAAATATTCGTCATGAAGTAAGCATTGTCGTACTCAAGACGATAATTGAGTAAAAAACTTACTAATAGCGTATTGCTAATTAAGAAAAGGGTTCTATGTTACAATCTATTGTCTACCGAACTAAAAGTAGTAGGTACCTCCTGCCTCCCTCCCTAGGGCTACAAAATGGGGTACCGAGGTTTCCTGGCGTACTGATTTCGTTCACAATAGATCAGACGGGCAGTTTTCTTTCTTTCTTATTTGAATTCACTTAAAGCACCGCAAACCATTTGTGTACGAACCACTTTTGTTTGTTTACCTTGCTGTTATGTTCTTTTAGATTATGTTTCTTTTTCGGTCCTTGTATTGGTTTGTTTAATGTAGATTGGTTAGATTAAGAATAAATAATGAAAGACCCAAGTAAATCTAGGTAACGGATGAATATTATTTGTGCTTATGTATACCGACTTAAAACGTGCAGAAATATGTAGTGGACACAACTATTGGCCTCTTATGTGTAACACAGCAATTTTATTATAAATTATTTATGGTAAAGTACCTATATACTGAAGAAGTTGTATAATATTTTTTAAGACTATTTGCAAACACGTAGAAAAAATGATAAGAGAGAGGTGAAATGTAAATTTTAAACAAACTATTTATCGCAAGCCAATATACTTGTATTTCTTGGAACACTGCGCCATGTACAATTATTGCCTTTGATACATTTCCATAACTACAATAACCACTAAAACACAAGCTTAATAAATCTATCTTCGTTCACAATTCTTAACCAAATTTAATCTTATACGAAACATAATAGAAAACTGCTTGACAATGGTATCTGCATAGCTTTGATCGCCTCAGCAGCATTCTAGGGGAGCGCGGAACCACCATGCCTAATCTATGATCGCGCGCTATTCAAACTATACTGTCACATCGCCATTGTCTAAAATAATCGATAAAAAACGATACTCTGGCCTGTTTCCAACAGTGTGATGTATTGCTTTGGAAGAAGGTTTATATTTGCGATTGGTAATTGTCGATAAAAAATACTTAATTGTATAACTTATTATCTTGTCAATGGTGATGATTCAAATGATGCTTTCCTTTTTTAAAGATTCAATTGATTTATTGTCGTGCGATTATCTTGTAACTTAATTTAATAGTGTTGCCGAGTTTTGCTTAAGTCGTTTAAATTTTTTTCAGATACAAATTTATTTATTTTCATAATCTGCACATTTTTTACAATCTTAAGCTATAAATATAAATATAAATGAACTTTGTTTATATTTTTTCAATCAACCATAAAATTAATCTTCGCACGTGGTCCTGGTTGGTCCGACCTTGACTCGTAAGCTCTCTAGAAATTTAGTTTTGGAGTAATCTAAAACAAAAACAAGTTCAATTCAAGTTCAATATTAATCAATCAAGTGAAGCAGTAAGTTATGTTATTAAAATTATTATATTAGTTTCTATTTACAAATTAGATTCAATTTACAATATTTATAAAATTTTGAGACAGAAAATTACATTTATGCTTTATCATTGGTTTGAAATTTATTTATTTATTTACACTTCAGTTTATAAAGGTACAGTAAAAGAAAAAAGAACACTTACATTAAACATAAAAACTTGGCGGTCTTATTGCTGAGTAGCGATTTCTACCAGACAATCATGAAATTCGTTAATTCGAAAATAGATAATTCACTATGTGAATGTAAACTGAAAAAAAAACAGCGAAAAGTTTTAAGCCATCTCAGACTTTTGAAAAGAAAAATAAGACATCAAAGTGGCAAAAATTTCTATGACCCGTGATAGGTATGAGTAATAAAAAGCAGACAATACAAGCTGCGATGAATTTCGTTCGCTGTTGTACATCTTTGTTGCTGTACTTTTAGCCATACAATAGAGACAAAAGTTATTCAATGACAAAGCCGAAATACCGATCGCTCTGGTGCCCCATTCTCCGCTGAAACCATACACCTCCCGACGATGTTTACAACGCTTCACTATTATTTTCGAGTAAATATTTGAAGCAATTTCCAAAGAAATGAAAAAGTAAAAATGATTAGATATTTTTTTGTATTTTTATTTGATAGACTTATGGGTCCCTTTTTGGGCGCCAATACATCGCATTCGCGATATTTTATTTGAACTACGCAGCATTAATCAAAAATTTGAAACGTTTTGCATATTCGTCTCAATACTTTGGAGTGAACTGCTATAGCAGTCATAACAATATAAAATCTATTGTGTCTCGTTGACTGTCCTTCAGTGTTAAGCCATTTTTATTCTCGTTCGTTGTTTAATACTACTTATACATATTAACTTCGTCTTTCATTTCCTTTTCAGACACCATTATCAGGAGACACGGTTAAAAACGTCTTTTATTTTATCTTAAGATTCGTGAAAACTTCAAACAATGCTAAAATATTCTAAAAAGAAAAACCAACCTCCATCTTCAGATTTACAATAAATTCCTTGACACGAACAAATCCAGGAGCAAAAACAATAAACGCTTAGCCCAAAAACATTTTCTAGAAGACGCCATCGCCTTTGACAATATTTCGACAGTTACTATTCAAGTTCTCGGCATTGTTACAAAAAGCCTGGGCGCTATACAATAGCAAAGAATGAATGGAAGAGGGTGGGGAGCGATTCAATAGGTGAAAGGAGGGATGTGTAGTTACGTAAGTATGTTTTGTGGTGCGTGTCCCGGCGGTTGTCGGGTAAAATATTTTTTCAAAAGCCAGGAAGTCGAAAACGATATATTTTGCGATTATATAGATTGGAGATTAGACAACAATGGGTAAATACCCATTAAGAAGAGCAAATATTTCGGTTTGTTTGTAATCAACGTCAAGAGGTAAAAAGCAATTTTTGCTAAAATTAAATTTAGTTGAAGATAGTTTTAGCCATATTATGTAATAGTGCAGCATTTTATCAAAGTAAAATTAAAAACATTTCTCTACGTAAAAGCTTGAATTGCGTAAAAAATTGAATTAATCTCTCGTTTAGCAACTTGACTAAATTCAAGTACCTATTCAAAATGAAACCTCGCATTACGTCTCCAAAAAACCTTTAAACAGGAAATCGTATAATTTCTATTAGATTTCGACAACAATGCATATCATGACGAAATAAGCATAACTAATTGTTTCATTATAAGCAAAAGGCAAGTCCTTTATGTGCTCTACATCATAGTGAAACAAAAGTTCCATAGTAATTTCTGCTTAAACGAAAATGAGCTCTGGTTTGTTCAAGATAAGGTTTACTTTTAGTTATATTAGCTTTCAAAGGTTTCATGAACAACTTTAGTGTAACCCACAGAACGAATGCTTCTTTGGCGTGACCCCACAAAGCTGTGTAACGTCATTTAAATGCACACGTTTCATTGGCTCTGAATGCTTCAGGGAAGTAAAAAAGAAGCCAATTACGACGCCTTTGTGACGAGCGCGACCTCTTTGGATTTTGAGTATAACTTTATTCATAGAATCCAAGTTTTTATTTCGCTTTCGTATCCCTAAAACGCCGATTCAAAGTGGTTGAGTCAATAAAGAACTTTTCCGCTGATGAAAATTTGCTCGTACTTTATTTTGCGTTTCAATCGTTTTTTTTGTGTATATTTTTATCTACTTGAGATATAACTGGTATGTTGGTTTTTAATTTAAAACTAATGTTTAACACACAAAGTAGTGCAACAAGTAGACCTAAATATTAGGAGAGAATTTAAAAAAAAAAAAATTTTGTCCCCTAATCAACTATAGCAAAAAACAAACGGTTTGCAAAAGAGTTATAAACATTGATGCATTCTGAAACTCCAAAAATAATGTCAGTATAAGACTACGACCTAGAGAAGTAATGTTTATCTTATTTATAATAATATATAATGTCTTTAAAATATTATTAAAAACATTGCAATGCTTCTCTTTAACTGGGATTTACAATTTCTGTAAAGAAATTGGTCTCGGGTGGTCTTAGGTGCAAAGCTATACCATTAGATGGAGCTACGTTAGCAATATAACGTAAAAACAAAAATGTGTTGAGTAATTTCGAGGCGTTCCGCCAGGTCCCAGTAGCTCAGTGGGAGAGCACTCGTCCGGCAAACGAGAGATCCCAGGTTCGAGTCCTGGTCGGGTAATTTTTATTTAACACATTTTTCTTTTACTTAAGAGTAATTAAGCATTTTAAGTGCAAAAACTTTAAAATATTATTAAATATATAATGTGTTTATTTGGTAATAATTTTGTATATTTTTGTGAATTGGTAAATTAGTGGCAGAGACTAGTACATTATATTTACCATACACTTCATAGCAATCGGTTTTTTATTCCTACCATACAGCGTGAAAAAAGTGTACCTACACCTAGAATTTATATCAAATATAAACATTAGCCTTCTCAGCCGGTTATGTAACGAAAAATCTAAGAAATGTAATGATGAAATTCGCAAACAATTTCACCCTTTCACAAACCGTACAAAACACTCAGTTCAAAAAGTTTGTTGCTGTAAACTTTTGCTCTACATTTCTTCATTTCATTTTGCAAGAAATCAAGTAAAGGAAACAAGCAGTTTAAAAACCTTTTTTGAATATAAAAAATTATGTAATCTTCGATTAATTATTCGAAAAAAAAATCGATTTGTTTATTTTTCAGCATTTTATTTTACGTGAAGTAAAACAATGATCACGATAAAGCATCATCATCAGCCGCTATAACACGCTCTTGGTGGAGTACAATTCATATAAGGTTAGCGATTAAATCTTACATACATACATAAATTCACGCCTGTATCCCTTATGGGGTAGGCAGAACTCTAGAGATTATAAAACTATCTGATGTCACGTTTGACAAATTTGGAGGCATTTTAATAATGTAGACACTCTTGCAGTGACGGGCGGTCAGCCTATCGCCCACAAAACAAATCATCGTCAATATATATAAAACTGTTCCGTTACTGCCTGAGTGACTGAGGTACTGAGTGACTGACAGACAACGTACAGCCGTAACTACTGGGCGTAGAGAGCTGAAATTTGGAACATACATTCTTTAGGGGATGTAGGGGTGCACTAAGGAAGGAATTCCCGAAATTCCCACGGGAACGGGAAATATAGGACTTTTTAGTTTGTATGAAAAATCTAATTCCTTGAGTGGACCGATGTGAAACTTGGCGTAAAGGTTTTTCAATGTGTGTCTGGTTGTGTTATGAAAGGAATTCCTGAAATTCCCACGGGAACGGGAAATATATGATGTTTTAGTTTGTATGAAAAAATCCCATCCCTTGAGTGCACGGATGTGATACTTGATATAAAGGTTCCTCAATAAGTGTCTGTTTGTATTATGTAAGGAATTCCCGAAATTCCCACGGGAAGTGGTTGGACTTTTTAGTTTGTATGAAAAATCTTATTCCTTGAGTGTACGGATGTGATAATTGGCATGAAGGTTCTTCAAAGAGTGACTGGTTGTAATACGAAAAAAAATCCCAAAATTCCCACGGGCACGGGAAATATATTATTTTTAGTTTTTATGAAAAAAACTTATTCCTTGAGTGCATGGGTGTGATACTTGGTATAAAGGTTCTTTCAGTTGGTGTCTGGTTGTACAGTTTCTGAAATTTCCAAGAGAAGGGTAGTTAAGCGCATACGAAGTTGCGGGATAAAGCTAGTCTTCAATAAAACCTCTGTCCCAGGAGGAGAAGCAGCTTTCTATGTTTTTCCTTCGTTCCCAGTCCAGCATGGAAGTTACATCCATATTTCCATACATGCCACTAGGCCATAGTAGCAATTCACCTGCTTGCAAAATTATCAATGTACAAAAATTATTAAATATTTTATCCAGCAATATTCCATAAAGTCAAACTACGCGTTGCTTTGACCGTTCTTTATGGTACGGGTCGCCAATTATGAAACAAAGTAGCTGCGTTTGTTTTTCCTACTTTATTTACTTTTCTTGTGGATGGCGTGTATCACCTCAGTCTTTCTGATCACCTGGTATCATGGAAAAAGCTATATTTTAATGATATCGGTCTTACTTTCAATTTTTTTTTTCATTATTATGCCATGACATTTTGACTTTATAACTTAAGTAATCTGAATTCAAAAGGCCTGATTTCTGTATGCCATAATGATTTGTTTTTACCCTTTAGTTGGTCGAAGGTGCCTGGAAAGATTTGACTATTAAATGGTACGTCGAATCTAGCAGATACTACTGACTTTTTGGAACAAAATTCTAAAGAATGGGAGCCTATACCACAAATAGCGAGCAGACTTAGTTCTGCAGCGTTCTTGGTTAAGCATTAGCTTGCTAAATGATATTGAAATATCCAGGGTGGTTTATATTCATAGTTTTATGTACTACGGTATCCTTCTATGAAAAAATGCAGTGTTTATTGAAACGATCTTTATACTGCAGAAATAACTTAACGTCGATATAAGTATCGACTCTTGTATTATTTATAATATCTATTAAAACTTGAATGGAGAAAATGTCCACAAATTCACAACTTGGAAAAATAACCATGATAATAATTATTTTAAAAGAATAGAACTACAGGTTGAAACTTGGTTTAAAAAATATATATAAAATGTAGTATAAAACTTATTTATAATAACATTCTAAAGTCAACTCGCACCCTGCCGTTGAAAAATTTAAAAAAATATTGGTGAGTGCAAATATTAAAAATCCCACCATAAAATCAAACATTATATCAATGAAAAATTCTGGGATCGTTGTTTCGACAGGCCAGTTTTTGATGTTATTAATAAATTGACATTTCATGAGAGACAATTGAGTTTGTTTCTTATAAGTTATTAAGTTATGTATGTATGTAACTTTATTAACAGAAGAGTGCCGAGAGTTTTATCCGCTGAATGCTGCAAATTCAGTCATTCATTGAGTGTATTCACTTGATGAGCCCATTGCTTCGGGTTAATAAGCCCGTAAACAATCGAGCTGACCCATCGCTGTCTAGTTGATTACAAGTCTTTTCAGGACGCTGAAATGACTCTTGATAAAACCTTTATACCACTGTAAACAATTAAAGGCACTAAATATATATTATTAATGTACTTATTATATTATAAAACCGACGAGTATATTGTAAAGTTGTAAACTAACTGGAATTATGGAAAGATGGAGCATGCGAGCCATCTCGTTGGTCTTGGTCATGCACAACTGAGATTATGAAGGGGCATTGTTCATTTTTTTTTATTTACATACATACATACATAACTTAACGCCTGTATCCCGTATGGGGTAGGCAGAACACCAGAGGTAATAAAACCATCTGATGTCACGTTTAACAAATTTGGAGGCATTATAACAGGGGGTCAGCCTATCGCCCACAAAAAAGCCTCCCATAACACCTCGGTCCCCTAACTGACTTTTACAGTATGCCCGGGAAGAGAAGCAGCTGGCACATTCTATGTTTTTCTTTCGCTCCCAGTCCAGCATAGAAGCATTTTTTGATTTACTTCATATGAAAAACCGTTTCGAGTAATAAGGTTTCTGATTAATTTAGTCGATTTTTTAGGAACATTGGGGTTTTATAGATTTTTAACAAAATACATTTGACCTTTATTTAACCTTGATGGCATCAAATCGACGAAGTATTATGCGTTTAAAGCTGTTTAAAAAAACATCAAACTTAAAAGAAACTCTATAGCTCTATGGTTGTTTTGTTTACATTATAAAGTAACCTCATTGTTAATATTGAACGTCTGCAAAAGACCGTGAAAGTCAGGGAAAGCTTATAGATTATTTCTACAAATAACAAAGAAAAGAAACATAGGGAAAAAAGCCGCTTAAGATGTTGATTTGACTAAATGTTTGTAATGTTTTTGTTTACAATCCATTTGGTGACATTACATGACTTCAGCACACAGACAATGTTAATGTTTTTTTTACTGACCGACGCATGTTCATAAAGTTAATGCCACTCTATGACGTCATTTTTTGACGAATAAAATCAAAAAAAAATACAGACATACTTAAAAATAAAACTGTTCCAATTACTTAATCTCTTAAAATAGGTTAAAGATTAATATAACACAATTAAAATAACAGGAAAAAAGTGAACAGTGCCCATTAATAAGCTTAAAAATAAAATGACTAAAGACGAAACTGATTTATTGAACACTCAACGAGCTTATCACAAAATAGTTTTGTAGCTGTGGATAAAAGTTTAAAAATAAAGATTACTAGAGAAAAATATGACTTATTGGACACACAGAAAACTTATCTCAAAAGAGTTTTGTAGTTGATCGGCCGACTTGAGCAGATTGACTGAAACGGCTGAGATGCAAGCGTTGTGGTTTTAACTGGCCCGTTCGAACAATCTAGCTTTCTTAATAGCTATCATTATTATTATTGATTATGCGGCTTATACTCACGAGTAAAAGTCTAATTGGAAGGTGGCAGCACTCACTGCAAGGTTAACTTATTAGAAAATAGTTTAAATAACTGTTTGTTTTCTTTAAGATCCTGTTTCCAGAAAATTAAATAACTTTATGTAAAAACTACTCAGCTACTCAGTTACACTTAGAGACTTAGATAGACTAAAACACAACTTGTAGCAAGCACAACCCAACAACCTCCTTAATTACACAAAATCAAACAAACAAAAGCCTATAACTTACATCCCTCCATCACCCGATCAAAATGCATTTATGGCGTTTGGTCGTTCGTTACCGCGTCAATACGGTCCGTCCACCAGCTATAAATTCCGTATTGAACGGACACACAACAAAGCGCGTTTTGTCTTGCAAATGAAAACGCGCATTTTCGCGGCATTGTGCGCTGGCTGTTTCGGCGCCCGCCATTATTAAGCGGTGAACATGAAAGACAAAAGCTTCGTCTCTGCACTGAAGCTGGCCTAGATAGCAGATTATTGTACTAACACAATAGCAGCGTTAATTTCGCGACTCTACCATTATTTTGTTGTTTGCAACTTTATCGTTTTATCGATTGTGGTTACGCTTACTTATTGTGTTTGATAAACTCAGTGTTCATTTGATAATGGAAAGCGTACTATGTGTGAACAATAATGGGTTATTAATATTTCCCAAATTAGGGACGCTTGTTTACAACGTAGAGTATGTTTATAGTCTATTTACGATGTTTATGTAAAGAAATTTACAATTATAGCGGCCAATTAGAGTCGTATTATTTGAGAATTGTTTTAGAGAATAGAATTTATTTTAGGAGAAACAAACGTCTGTTTTTTAACTAGCTTAAATGTAATTCCTCCGAGTACTGGCCATATTTAGTTCGACCTTAACATCACTTAAATGTACTCTGAAGCCGCTGATTTGAAATCCACCTCTGACAACAGGTCAAAAATTTCTTGTATTGTAATCGATTTCTGGTAAATACTCCATTATTACTGAGTTGACATGAAAACCTTTTTATTTATCAAAGTACACTTTTTTACGGACTTAGGGCGTGGATCCATCTCTACGGCGGCGTACGGCACGCCGTGCACGGCTCACGGCGCACCGCCACAACTTTTCACGGCGTCGTGCACGGCGCACCACTCAGCGCTTCATATTAGCTCTTAAAAAATTTGTCCATCATGATTCATTAGAGAAAAGCATTGATTTGCACACTGCGTGGCGCCGTCTGACGGCGGCGGCGCCGTGAAATTATACGGCATACTTGTGTATAATGAACCATGATGAAGAAAATTTTAAGAGCTAATATGAAGCGCTGAGCCGGCGTGCCCTATGCCATGGGGCATGAACGGAACGGCACGGCATACGGCGCCGTAGCGTAGAGATGGATCCACTCCCTTATAGTTACACGATTTAGTTACATCATAATCTAAATTATTATTTACTTGTAATCATAATAATTAACGAATGCAGAGCATAAAAAAACCGACTTCACGTTAAAACTTTGGCTGAAGTACCTACCCACAAATAAGGTCGTCAAGGTAAACGATCTCCAAATTCATACATATTAAAAAAAACATGAAGTTCTCAATCGATTTCAATAAAATAACTGTGAAGTATCCTCTATCATATGAAACAAGAATCATCAAAATCGGTTCACCCAGTCAAAAGTTATGAGGTAACAAACATAAAAAAAATCAAACAGACGAATTGAGAAACTCCTCCTTTTTTTGAAGTCGTTTGAAAAATAGGGGTAGACTTTATATGGTCCCTTCGCAAGATAGATGAGTCCCGAAGTGGTCCTACCACCAAGTCGCTCAGATTAGTCGCCTTTTACACATGCTTATCCATATTTAAGCCATACGTGGCTAAATATACATTTCAGATAATTGATGTAATTTAAAAGGTTTTTTCGTAATAATAGTTTTAAATTAGGAACATATTTAAATTAATATATTATAATAAAACTGTATTTATATTTTAATTTAAGCTCTACCTTTGTACTGCCTCTATCTAAATTTATTAATCATAACGCTTCATAGTCGCTTATTACCACGAGGTCTGCGAGGACACCAAAGCGTCCTTGCAGTTTTTAAATCTGGTTAAAAAGTGTTTTATTTTAGACTGTGAAAACTTAAGACAGTATTAAAGTATTTAAACTTGTGTACATGAATTGTTAAAAGTATAAATCATACAAAATAGGTACATATTTGATGATATGAAAGGATTTGTAAACGATTGATCTTTTTTTAAGTTTTAATTTAGTACAATTACCCACAGGATCTGTCTGTAAATGCAGCTCAAACCAAAAAGGAACTGTTAGGATAACTTTACAATAAATATCAAATGCTGATATCAACATAAAGTATGATTTAGCTGATCAAACACTACTGAACCGTATAGCAAGATTAATTGCACTTTGAGATCTTTGTAATGCACCCCACCGCAGCTTATACCTAGCTATACAGGGTGACTGGTGGGTCACTTTCAAAATTCCAGGACGTGATAGTTCAAGTTTAGACATGAAGAGAAAAATGAATTAAAAAATTAATATTAATTATTTAATGAGTAAACTTCTCCGAAAGTTAAAGAATTACGCAACGCATGGTTACATTAGCTTAATACAATAAATACTTGGCGGGTGGTGGTGTGCGTGTGGCGGGAAAACTCCTGTGTGCATGTTGACTGAGGCAGCGCGTCGGAAAAAGTGTAGTAAGGTCTCTTTATTTATTCATAAGGATTTCTGGTGAAAAATTAAGTACCTACTTTGATTACATAATTATGATCAGAATCAAGTACAGAGTGTTCTCCTTCAGTATCGCAAATTTGTCACTAGTCACCCTGTATATAACATTTGCTTAGTTCAAAGTAGTTCCACTTTGCTTTTACATATTATACTTTACTAACCAATTACCTATGTGTTAATAAAAAACCACGAAGATGTGTATGGATGCTTGTTGTTAGTAGGTAAGTGTTTTAAATTTGATGCGCTTCAGTCACAGTCACTGTTTAAATTCTCTATCCTCGATTTGAGATTTAAAACTACGTTCAATCCGAATTCGAGAAAAGACAGTCCAGGGCAAGGCGGCGGTGACGGCGGCGGCGGCGGCAGTAGCGTAAGTGTAGATTCGTCATTTTATACAAGACTTCTAGATCCATTCTCTATCGGATTCGGATCGGGAGCAGTTACAGCTCTTAATATGACAAACAAAATCCAGATTTCTGTTTTAGATAATAAATCTTTGATTGAGAAATCCAGTTCAGTATATGTCCACTATTAAACTTCCACTTTTTTTAAGAAGATATTTCAAGTAGTCAAACCATTTGCACTTCCTGAGTAAGCAGTTCCATTTGCAGTTCCTGACATTCATATCTTCATCTGACTTAGTATTTATTAATTTAAGGTTTGGTGATTCTAGTAGCCTAAATGAATTTGAACCTAAAGAGGTTTCTACATACCTAACGACGACGATTTTTTTACAGATTTTTTCGTATGTGCTTAAAATGGTTTGTTACGATTTTTTATTACTTATGAAGCTTATTCAAGTAGTATCAAAACCAAATATAACGACGCAAGGATTAAAGTATAAGGTTGTGTTTGAAAACTTTAAATAAGTAGGTAGTTTAACTAAAGTATTAGGTCCTTACATATGAAATTGGCGTTTTGTCGTACTGGCCACTTTAATCTCAAATATCGCCTCTTTTATTTTGAATTCCAAATTCAAATTTGTACAGCTATTTACTCCTAAATTTTTGTCTCGAAATCCGTTTTTCTTTTGTTTTTTTTTTCTGCGTCATTGAGTTTACAAAATGGAAAATTTAATATTTCGCGTTATTTACGAATATGAGTTCCGCCGTGGCACCAGTGCTGCAGAAACGGCTCGAAGAATTAATTATGTGTATGGCAGTGGTGTCGCTAGAGAAAACACAGTGCGTTTTTGGTTCCAACGTTTTTGTTCTGGAAATTTTACACATTGCAGAACAGACTGCTACCAAATTAAAGGAGCTTCAATTGGAATGTTTAAGACATCCACCGTGCTCCCCGGACCTTGCTCCAACAGTCTACCATTTTTTTAGAAATTTGGATAACTTTTTGCAGAGGAAAAAATTCAACTCCGATGAGGCAGTCCAAACCGCCGCCTTCAAAGATTTTATTAATTCCCGTCCTAATGTTTTTTTTAGAAAAGGCATAAATGAACTACCTTGAGATAGCAGATATAGTTAGCAGCAATGGATCATACTTTGATTAAATAAATACTTACCTATATTTTTTATTTATATTATAATAACTTATAGAAACAAGCGTCTGTCGTCGTTCGGGCTGTATTTCATTTTATTTACCTACATTCCAAAATGAACTCGCTTTCAGCACTTGATATGCGATATTCCTATTAGAGGTCATAAAACCAATCAGTTTAATACCTATATTTAATATAGAATAAAAATAGCATAAGAATAGAAAAAAAAATGACGAAAAGCAGTTTCTGAAATAAATATAGAGCTAGAATAGAAATTTAGGGACATGCTAAAAGAAAAGTAAGGAAACATTATTATATTGATTGATTATTATAAGCAAATTATATAAGGAATACCCGTATTATAAAGACGAACACAAACAAAAATGTTGAAACTATTCCGTGATTTATTTATAAATGAATGCACACAGCATATAAAACTTACTCCTATTCGGGAAATAAGTAATTACTTATTTTCTTTATTTATCATTCGTTCCGGCCATATAACAAAACGTTAAGTAAATTAATTTTAAGCAATTATTATCATGTATATAAACTCTAAAATAATTACTGATACCTTTTAATTATATTATTACTTACCTAACACTGCAATTTTCCAGAACAGCGCGATATATTTCCAAAAATAAAACACATACACAATCGCACATTTTCCACTTCACACAGCACAGCACTGCACAATTCCAAATGATGCTGGCACAAAATTGTAATCACCATAATCATGAAAAAAAATATACCACCAGTTGGCGGGAACTAAAAGTTGTGAAAAGTTCGGATTTCGAATTCAGAGCGGGTTTGTGATCGGCTAGGGCACGACAGACTCGCAAGCTAGCCGGCCGGCTTATGATGGCGGCCATACTATTTTCCCCGCTGCGCAGTCTCTACTGATTTTATTTACCCTTTCACATCCCTTGCACAATGCACTTCATTTTAGTTATCAGCACCGTTAATCACGCGTGAAAATCATTTTCAATGACGTTTATACAAAACATTGTATTACATCAAAGCAATGGGCGTAAACAATCGTACATTAAAGTAAAATCTACTATTGATAACAGTTCTGCACAAACTGGCTTTTACCGGATTTCCCAGCAATTTAAAAATGTATCAGTTTTTGTGTTACAAATCTATGATTTACAACAGAAGAAACAAAAAAGTTGTTGTAAAGATATTAAGTATTAAATTAAAAAATTATCCGACTCAATATTATAAAGTGATATTTTGTACGAACGAATGGATGCATTAAACGTTTAAATAGCTTGACAAGGATGAAACGGCTTGTCTATATGTTTAGTTAGTGATAAAATAGTCTTGTCGTTAATTTTCACATTTTTTTTCTACTTTTTTACATTAGGTGAATAAAATGTTTGTCCTCCATGGCACCTGGTGGAAAGTGAACATAAGAAGTGACTAAGATGGTACATGTCCATTCATTAGAAACCTATTCACTCGATACTTAAAGGTACCAGGACTGTAGTGATCAGGAAAAGCAACCTGTACCAATAAGGAACTGTCGAAGCGCTTTGTTCGACTTTTTGGTAAATCGACTCGATCCATGGATAGGTATGAGATTTATGGATGGAAATTCTGTCTACGTCTAGTAGTCCGGTGGTAGATTTTCCTCGATCTCAAACAGATATTTTGAATAAAGTTAATCTTTATTAAGATCTTATCAATATTTTGAGACAAACCGGAGCCTTATAGGTATGTACAAGCACTGCAAGTTTACTGAAAAGAAAAATACTCGGAAATCTGTATCGTTTGTAGTTAAGGGTTAATGTATGGTTCTTTGATATTGAATTGACAGAGTCGAACATAATTTTGCACACATATGGGACTTAGAATAGCACAAAAGATATCATTTAACAAAGTAACTAGCGTTTGGGTTACCTGATAATAAGTTATCAGCACCGAACACTACCGATCCAAGGGGAACTGTGGGTGTGCTTTAGACCCTGGAAAGTAGAAACGGTAATTTCCGTTTTTTTATTAAATACTGAGCCCTCATTTGATCTCAATCTCTCGAGACCTAATAAGACCTAAGTAAAGACGAGGTCAAAAATGAAAGTGCACGGGACTAAGAAAGAACTGGCTCTTCATAACATATTGCCGGAACACATCACCGCCGGAGCGGTAATATTCGTGGCAGATTTTATATGAAAGGTGGTCGATAGCCAGGCTGATCCTATGGGATCCTACCACCAAGCAAAAGTAATTGTACTATTTCATTCCAGTAATTGTACTACCCATCATAAAAAACATTCATCAAGACAACAAATTATTTATTTATCTATTTTATTTATTTCTTCTTTATCGTACAAATTATGTTTACAAAGTTAGTTCACAAAAATAGAATTAGAGTACAATTGGCGGCCTTATCAACAAAATATGATCTCTTCCAGGCAACCTTTTCGACAATATAAGGACAATTTTCTTAGTAATAACAAGAAAGTATATTTAAACCTACACCATATATAACTACTACATATAACTACTTATATACTGTATAGATATATACATATTGAACTGGCTTTTCATAAAGCATTGCCGGAACGCATCACTGCCGAAGCGGTGATATTCGGCGGCAGATTTTATATGAAAGGTGGTCGCTAGCCAGGCGAACCCTGAAGGGGCTCTACCGCTCTACGGGGGTCGCTCGGAATAGTCGACTTCATCAAGTCAAGTCAACTAATCCGAGCGAATTAATAAACTATTAAATAAAAAAAAACATGTCCAGCGCAGCGGTAGAAATTAGCAGGACGGTGGTATCTATGCTTCATAAATGTTGTTTATCTTGACCAGGATTTATGTGAGTAAAGCTATTTATAATTTGCAGAAAGAAATACAAATCGAAGGATAAATCTTTATTTTTCAATAGGTACAGGGAGTAATCGTTGTGTCCAGAGACGATCACTTGTACTGTTGGACGAGGGAGACAAATAAAATACGTTTATACTTGTTCGTAGCTGACAGTATATTGACCTAATGTATTGATACATAACGGGGAGGCGCGTCACACACTACACCTTCCCGGCAATTTTGACAAAAAAATATATATTAAGTTAAATGTCAGTTTTTGCAACAAATATTAATAATACATGTTTTTAAAAACCATTAAGGGCAGATTTTTCAATCTTCGGATAAAAGTAATCTGTCAAATAAAGCATTACCCAGCGAAATAAAGTTGTTTTTTTTATAATACTATGGTACAATTTTTCAATGGTTGGATAATCGACAGACAGCTGTTATTCGTCAGATAGAAATTATTTAAATTTTTTATCGTCGAATAAGACATATCTGTCCAATAACACTGCAAACTGACAGATATTTTATTTGCTGCTTCAACCGGCAAATAGCCGCGTTATTCAACGTAGTTTTAATTAGAAGTTTGTATTCGTTTTTGAGTCGTTCAGGTTTGGTAAGTACTTACTAGTTTTTAGTAGTCTGTTTTGCTAGAGATGATGTCGTTATAGGGTTTTTTGAATACCTACTAAAGGGTAGGTACTTCTCTTATGGTCTTATCACACTGGCCAAGTCATTAGACTAAACTGGAGCAACGAGTGGGACAAAACCCTTAGTGTCCACTTTCTGCACACTTTCTTTTAAAAAAAATTAACATATTCACTGAACCAACTATGTGACTGCGGACAGGGCCAGTGGATCACATATTTTTTAACTGTTCTCTACACCCCGCCTATCTATGAGATATCCTTCACCTCCAGTTTTCCAGACCTAACATCTACCTATCTTCTAGTCATCCTCTTATCCTTAAAATCCTTTTGTAAATAAATCCAAGAATGTAATATTTCTTTGTAAATATGTAGTTAGTCAATTGCTCAACTTAAATAAAATACCAGAATTCTTTTTTATTATTTATTGATAAACCCGATCATAAAGGCTGCTGGGGCAATAATGTTAGGCTGGCTGGTAGGTACATATTAGAATCCACACCAGTGTATTTTTTCTTTTTTTCATTTACTGTCTGTTGGCGTGCATTCGTTGTTATGTGATTTGTATTTGTAAACTTACGGGGACGTGAAATTTCGGAGTTGCACTTTTCGTAATCATGTATCACACCGTGAACTGAAGTGGAAATAAATAAGCACAACACCCAAATCTTAGCCGTCCTATATTTCAAGGCAACTGCAGCATGTCTCATATTTTAAAATGGCTCTTTGTCAATTCATATCATTATTTATTAAAATACATATAATGAAAACGAGGGATTGCCGATGTATTTACAAATCTGAAGTGACATTTTAGTTTTTTTTACATTGTAGATAAATGCAGTTAAATGCAATAAATTTATTCTGAAATGCATTGATGATGAACTGAATGAAATAATTATCAATAAAACAACAATTATGTACTTATAAAAATAATTTTATGAAAAATAATTTATATTTTCTTATAGGTACCTACTTCGATAGTTAAACAAAAATTTGGGTTCCACAAATAAGTCCGTAATTCTATTACTTGCAAATTAAAAATGCTATTAAGTTTGAGTTTTATTTGGAACGAAACTTATGAAAAGTTGATAGGGCGTCATAATTTTTGGGGACGAGGTAATACTTTATTCATTAGATAACTTTTATCTGACCATTGAAAAATCGGCCCTTAAATACATAAAATCTTATTACAACAAATAATTTAAGACCATTACAAAAAAAATTGCGCACCATAATATATAGAATTACTCGATTTGATACCATGATTAAGACCACAGAACCAAATATGTCATAATCTTATAAATTACATACACTAAGTACCATATTCTAAGAAAATATCGATAAAAGGCCCGATTTATCGTTGTCGACGGCAGCATGCTAGCCCCGCTGTAATTGGTCACATGTAATGAAAACATAACTAGCTATTGGCCGCAGCAGACCGCTATGCCACCTTCACCTCATTGGTTTAAATTAGTAACTTGTTACATCGTCGTTGGCTAGATAAAATGACTTATTTTGTAAATGGTCAAATGTAACCTAGCAACACATTACAGTCAAACAGTTCGTAAGCAGTGGTTGAGATGTCAAGATTTTGAATATAGAAAGGAATTTTAGTAGTGAATTCTATTGTTCGTAGGTATAACGAACAGTTTTCATGATATTGAAACCCACCATTAATGTTAATTTAGAGTGACCAAGCTTTGCTTAATATGTTAGCTGGTATATTAATTTCCTTGTTAAAAAAAATTAATACTTTTTTTGCAAAAATTGTTTCTATTAATGATACTTATTGTGTAAAAAAATTTAGCTGGTGTCTACAAATGAACCCAGTATATTGCTTATTTCCCTCAAAAGTTCGGGTTTAGACGAAACAACCCTCCCGTCGTCCGTTTTCAACTTCGTCAGTTGGTTCTGGCCTATAGACAAATCTCTCGCGAAGACCTTTGAGCCCTTGTTTTGCTCGATAGCCGTTTCAATACGGTCTGTATTAAACCGGCGTAGGTCGCGTTTTAGGGACTTGGAGATTTGTCTATTAAGCCGACGATACTGAGAAGCATCTTCCGGGGACTGCAGGATCATTGTGCGTCTTTCTTCCATGAGTTTGAGGGTAGAGAGAGTCTGAGATTTTTCCCGTTCCTTTTGCACGGCGGGTTTTTAAGAACTTAGGCCCAGCCGTGGACACAGTTTCCACAAACCTGTTATTGAAGTAGTCCATATCGACGCACTCGCCGAGGCATTCAAAGCGATTCTGCAATTCGAGCTGAAAGCTTTCGGGGTTTTGGATCTGGATTTCAGACTCAATGTGCCTCTTACTATGCGGTGATCGCTACCGATTTTCACGGCATTGATCACAGAGAGATCATTGAAAATCTGTTTTCTCGTTGACATGATAAAGTCTATCTCGTTTTTGGTGTGACCATCGGGGCTTATCAAAGTCCATTTGCGGAGTTCCGGTTTCTTGAAGAATGAGTTCATCATAAAGAGGCCCTCTTTCTCCAAGAAGTCGGCCAGTATCTGGCCTCGGACGTTCCGGACTCCGACTTCAAATTGCCCCACTTTCTGCTCATCGCCGCTTTGTTTGCCTAATTTTGCGTTGAAATCCCCCATGACCACGTTGAAATGAGTTTTGGAGCTGTGTATGGCTTTGGAGATGTCCTCATACATAGCCTCCACCTCATCATCGGAGTGTGTCGAGGTCGGAGCATAGACCTGTATGACCTTCAACGAATACCGTTTGGTAATTCTGAGTATCAGGTACGCTACCCTATTTGACACGCTCTCGATTTTTGTAACATTGGTCACGAGGGTTTTGTGGACGAGAAACCCGACACCACCTTGGGACAGTTGGTCGCCCTCCCGGAAGTAGAGAAGATTGCCGGATTTCAGGATTATCGATTCCTCTCCTTGTCTACGGACTTCAGAGAACCCCAGGATATCCCAATGCAATCCACTCAATACTTCCTCCAGCTCAACAATCTTTTCGTCTGTCCGCAGTGACCTAACATTGTATGTCGCCAGGGCCAAGGGTCGTCGTTGGTAGCCTGGTCGAACCCGGGGATTCTTAGCAACCCCTGTCCCGCCGTTACCTCGATCGCTACCTTGATCGAGACTAGCGGGACCGCCGGGGACTAGGGGCCGGGGCCTTTGTTTGCGATTCATAATTTGGGGGGGAAATGCCGTAACCGCCACGCTTGGCAGGCGGGTTGGCGATCACAGTGTGATGTTAATATACACAAAAGGATGCTGCTGCCCGTCCTCTGGTTTGTCCCTTAGTCGACTTTTACGACACCCACGGGAAGAGATGGGGTAGCGCTATTCTTAAGGCGACGCCACACGCCAAAAGATTACTTATGAAAATAAAATCATAAGTCATCATTATACCTCATTTGAAATTACTACTTTTTTTGATTAAATAAGTTTATGAGTTATGAGAATGAATCCTTAAGCAGCAACTTTAAATTCTCAGAAACAAACATTCGATGTGAAACATGATGACCTTCATTTACCTATTTATGCACTAATAATAAATATTATTATAAAAAATATTGTTAAAAGCCTAAATTAATTACGTCTTAAATGATTAAAAAAATTGATATGCACCTAACACCTTATTGTCAAAACTCTTGAAATAAAACGTTAGGTTATCAAAATTAATTAAGATACCTGCATATTAGAACCAAGACCGTTAATAAAATTGATTTAGTTAGATGTTATTTCAATTAGATGTGCTTTCACATGTTTTGTCAATGCGCTATTAAAAAAAAAATTGTAAAAGTTTAAAGGTAAAATGAAATCATAATTAAGAAAAAATACATATAAGACACTTTGCACTAATGAAACCCGCCATTTAACTTTTTGGCACTTTACTTTTCACATTTTACTCGCTTCCGATTTTCCATGCCACTTATCACTTCCACCAGTTCAGCAACGATCCGGATCTCCAGTACTATTGACTCGTCCAGCTGCATCCTGAATTCCTGACTCGATCAGCTCCCGGCGCCTTCCACTGCGCCGACATCACACTTATTTATTATTTTCTAAATTCCGTCGTCTTACATTTTCTTATCAGAAATTTCATTGCTATATTTTTTTTCAGATGACTTTATTTTTCTTTTCTTCTTATATTTTTTAACTGTATTTTAATTTTTTATAAAGTTTTTATTTCATATTAAATCGTGCCAGCTCCGCCGCCGCTCGACTGTCAGGGTGGCCATGTACTGTTGGACGAGGGAGCCAAATAAAATACGTTTATACTTGTTCGTAGCTGACAATATATTGACCTAACTAATGTATTGATACATAACGGGGAGGCGCGTCACACACTACACACTATAAGAGGAATAATGAACGAATGCAGAGCATAAAAAAAACCGACTTCACGGCAAAACATGGCTAATTTATAATATCATCAACGTAAACATTCTCCGAAATCATGCATATTTTTTTTTATTTACCATTAAGTACTCAACCGACTTCGATGAAATTTATATGGGACCAATTTTCAGCATATGAAATCCTCTATCCTCTAGCATATGAAACAAGAATTTTCAAAATCGATTCATAATTGTCCGAAATATTGTTTAACAAAGACACAAAAAAAAACATACACACGAATTGAGTTGAAAAACTAAGTACCTATAAACTGATATCGAAAGTGTGATATCTAGTAAGTTAATTAACATCAATAACTTTTATATTAAAACGATATAAGTAAGACCAAAATTTAACAATAACTATACCCACACGTCTAATATGAAGAATAAGTATGTCACTAAACATCTCAATTATTAAGACAACGTCAAGTCGGAAATATTTTTTTGCGATGACGAGGACGACGCGCGACGGTTTAAAATTTCGAATGAACACCAAAAAGTACTTATGTACCTTAGGTATAATCAACGAATGCAGAGCATTAAAAAAACCGACTTCACGTCAAAGCTTTGACTGAGTTGAGAATGTCATCAACGTAAACATTCTCCGAAATCATACATATTTTTTCAAAAGTTTGAAATCGATTAAATTTAAATGGGACCAACTATGAAGCATCTTCTATAATATGAAACAACAATTTTCAAAATCAATGCATAATTGTCCGAAATATCGTGTAACAAAGACACAAAAAAAACGTACAGACGAATTGAGACCTCCTTCTTTTTGAAAGTCAGTTGAAAATGTATGTTCTGTGTGGAGAAATACGCGCGAAGGCGCCCACTAGCGACGCAAGGCTCGGGACACTCCGAGTGCGCTGCGTGATTTTGTAAGGAATTTAATGAAATTCTAGCTCTTATTTTAGTTACGCATTCGCGTGCTGATGACGAGCTCGTCGACGAAATGACAAACAGTTAGACGAATGTCAGTTCTTACTCACGCCGTCATCAGCAGCGAGCGCTGGTTATGTGTTATGTGAATACCGGTTATGTCACGCGTCGCTGATACATCGATGAAATCGACGCTGCTGTCTAGGAGAATAGCCCTGCAGATCTGCACTCCCGCAAGTGTACGCGCCTAGTAGGTGCGTCGCGTCGTTGTTGTGTAGTAATTGCGTTAAATATTACACATTTCAATAATAAAAGTACCTAATACAATGTATACAGGTTGACTGATGACATATTTTAGATATTGAAGGAGAGCATTTTGTACTTGATTCTGATCATAATAATGTAATAAAAGCAGGTACTTAATTTTTCACCAGAATTCCCTATAAATAAATAAAGAGAAATTAATACTACACTTTACCCGATGCGACGCGCCGCCGCCTCAGTGAACGTGCACACAGTCAGTAGTGTTCCCGCACAAGAACTGCAAGGATGGACCAGGGTGCCAAATGATACACGTCTTGTTATGTTGAAAGTACACCGTATATTAAATAATCAAACACTAACTATTACGACCAGGGAAAGGGTTTTAAAGCAAGACACGATTACATCTTGAGTGACAATTTATTAACAAATAGAAATAGTTTATATAGTAAATTATACGTGTACTCATTCACGTCACAAATATTTAATCATACTTTTATCTTAATTTTATCAAGCACGTTTAATAGATATTAATATATTCAATCTTTGTGGGTCACGTCTGAGGACGCCACAGATACTCCCCCCTTAAAAAAAGGTAAACACTAAATAACAATTCAATATTCTTACTCTAAAATTAAATACTACATAACAATTTCAAACACTAGGAGGTGCGTCACACACTACAACACCACCACCCGCTATGATATCAAACTATCACGTCCTCTAATTTCGAAAGCGACCCACCAGGCACCCTGTATAACCATTATGAAAAATACATAATTAAATTTATTTATTTATTTATTATGGCATACACAACAGGTTACAATCGTATCTTGTACTAAGTTGAATTATATACTAATTAAATCTAGACTTAAACCCAAAAGCGTGTACACACAGCATGGTTAAAATCAAGCGCGTTAATAAAAAAAAACTATAATGATTAATAATTGATAATTTACAAAATCTTAAATTACTTAAAAACGACAAAACATGCAATTAAGTTGATTGGGTAGTTCAGCAAAGGATATTTTTCACTATAAACCTAAATACAATGTGTTTGAATGTAAATATGTCTAATTCATCATGTTTCAGCAATAATTCGTTATATGAACGACACATCCGAACTATGGGATTATAAAAAGAAATATTATTCTTAAATATCTCCAAAGTAAATAGATTTTTCCTGTTCCGTTTTAAAAGTTTTGTATTAAAGTTAATTAATTTGAGAATATTTGGGGTATCAAATACGGAATGGATAATTTTGTGTAAGTGAAGGAGATCCAATCGCCTACGGCGCGTTTCTAGGGAGGTGACATTGAAGTGACGACGTCTATCTGCATAGGAATTAAGTTTACGACCTAAGCCCGAACGATATGCTGCTATTTTGAGACACTTTTTTTGGACATTTTCGATCTCATTGGAGTGAATAGTGTAGTGAGGTGACCATACTACACATCCATATTCGAGGCGGCTTCGGACTAGAGAGTTAAAAAGATAAATCAAGCAGTCGGGGCTTCTGAAGTGCACAGTGGATCTGGCAATAAAACCTAAGGTTTTGAGAGATTTAGTTGTGATATTCTCATAGTGCGCCTTGAATGATAATTGTTCATCAAAAATGATTCCTAAATCCGCGATGGTTGACGTTCGTTGGAGATTATGGTCGTTTAATTTGTAGTTAAAACTTATTTTATTTTTAGTTCTTTTGGTAAAAGATATAACATAACATTTTTTGGGATTGAGGAGCATTTGATTTTTTAGGCACCAGGTCGTGAGTGCAGTAAGATCGCGTTGAAGAATTTGACAATCTTCTTCATTGCGAATTCCATAAAACAATTTTAAATCGTCGGCATACAAAAGGCGTAGACAATGAAGACTACTGTTGAGATCATCGATGAAACACAGAAAGAATAGGGGTCCAAGATGTGATCCCTGAGGCACACCCGACGTCACGGTTATTGGAGAAGATTTGTATCCTTTAAGCGCAACTAGCTGACTTCGCCTATGTAGATATGAGGAAATCCACCTTAGGAGGTTACCATGAAGGCCGTACCGCAAATCGAGTTTTCGACAGAGCAAGTGATGATTTACCTTGTCAAAGGCCTTGGTAAAATCAGTGTATATGGAATCCACCTGACCACTGCTTGCGAATACTGTACAAAGATAATTTTTATATTCTAACAAATTAGTGACTGTCGATCTGCGACGTATAAATCCATGTTGATTTTCAGAAAGTAAAGGACTAACGTGGTTATATATGTAGTCGTACACAATACTCTCAAATAGTTTTGGAATAGCAGAAAGTATACAGATAGGCCTATAATTAGTGCAGTCCGATTTATCACCTGATTTGAAAATAGGAGTGACATGCGCCACTTTCCAGATTGTAGGAAAAATGCCCTGTTTAAGTGATAAGTTAAATATTATCGTCAGAGGTAAATAGAGTTCTTCAGCACATTCCTTCAAAAATTTAGGCGGAATACCGTCAGGTCCTGCACCCTTATTTGGATCCAAAGCTTTTAACTTTTTGAGAACCTCTTCCTGAGACAGTACAATATCAGAAATACAAGAGCCAGACATTGAAAGGTAGCCATCATCTGATGGTGGTTTGCTATTAGGCTCATATACTGAACTGAAAAAGGATGAAAAAAGTTCACTTATATTTTCGCCACCGAAAGCCGTTTTATCTTTGTATTTCATGAATTGAGGAATGTCCTTGGTACCTTTTCTACTATTGACGAATTTCCAAAATGATTTCATGTTGTCTCTTAGACCTGCTTCAACAGATGTGATATACCGCTTATAGCATTCGTTAATCATGTTCTTACACTTCGTACGGAGGTCTGCAAATAAATCGTAATCTTTTGGATTACCATACTTTTTATACTTTTTGTGAAATTTTCGTTTTTCCTTGAGACTTTTAACTAATTGAGGTGAGTACCAATCTGGATAGTGAACATTAGCATTAGTTCTTTTTAAAGGTGCGTGTTTTTTAAGCAGTAAATTTAGTTCCAGGTATAGCCTATCCACCGCGTCGTTAACGTCGTTGCAAGGTAATAGCACAGCAGGCCAATCTATTGCTGCTAATCCTAATTTAATTTCCCTATAATTACATTTGTTAAAATTAAACACTTTGGATTGATTTTTTTTCAATGATGGTAACGATTTAATTTTTTCAAATTTAATGTGCAATGGCGGATGGTGGTCGTCTACCCGCGATAAAGGCTGCGCTTCCGTCACTTCCATACCAGGCGCATCACAAAGTATTAAATCAAGTAGTCTATTATTCTTATTTGGGATGTGATTATACTGAGAGAGCTCGCATAATGCCAAAGTATTCAATAAATGTGATGACCTAGCATCATTAGACGTACTAGGTACCATGGTGGAACCAACGCGCTTCCACGAAATGCAAGGGATGTTAAAATCACCAATGACTATGTTTACACAACTTTTCGGTATATTAGATAATACATTTTGACAGTTTATATAGAAACTTTTGTGATAATTTAATGGCAAATCTGGTGGCAAGTAACATACACAAATATTAATATTATGAGTAAAACAATCATTGGGTTTTATATTGATCCAAATATCCTCCACTGCACTTTCCCATGACATATTACGGATTGCATTATATTTTTTCTTAACAGCAACTAAAACCCCTCCTCCCTCTTTTTTATTTATACAAGAATTTTCACGATCCCTACGAAAAACATTATATCTTTGGTCAAACAGTTCGGTGTCAAAGAACCCTTAGTTAAGATTTGTTTCTGTAATACAAATAACATCATAATCAAAATTTAATGTAGAAAGAAATAGGTCATTAATTTTAGTTTTAATCCTATTAACATTTTGGTAATAAATCTCCATAATCAAAGAAAACTGATAAACCAGGTATGTTTATAAAAATAAGGGAAAAAAAATATATAAAATTAAAAATTTAATTAAATAATCAAGATAACTTATCAAGGCATGCCTGGTCCTTAATTACAATTGCTGGTGATGACTCATTCTTGCGGACATAAACGCGGCCGAACTTAACCCACACGTAGTCGTACTGTCGTTCCTTTGCAACCTTCCTGGCTGCGGCGTATAGACTCTTGCACTCAGGGGCCAGGTGTTCTACCAAGTAAATAACTTGCTTATCTCCGCCGATGTCAAGGTGACTTGTATTAAGATGATCTGACTTAAGTGATTTATTAAATCTTTTAAAGGAGGACAATAAATGATCGCGATGACGCTCCGAAGGCAGTGTTATTATGATTACGCGGTCGCTTAGAAGAAGGGTCAATTTTTGCAACTCTGCGTACCGCACACAGATCACTTTCTGTAATAGGAGCCTTTATAAGTTGACACATTTTCATCACAATTGCAGGGAGATTCTCATTTTGTTTTTCTGGGAGCATTTGCAGTTCTGCGTTATTGCTCCTTGAGAATTTTTCAAGTGAGATCAGACGTATACACTAAATGAACATAAAAATAAATATAAATTATAATACATGACGATCACTTTGGCGATGCGATGGGGTAAACCTATCTGCCTCAGACGGGTTTGATTCCCGGCGAAATCCTCCTTCAATATCTAGTCACCAGTCACTCTGTATATTTAAAATTATGTTACTCATTTTTTTTTTATATTGTAAGGATAGTGTCTTCCATGCCACCTGATGGAAAGTGCGCATAAAGACTATGGTGTTACACTACAAAGATGGACACCAAGGTTGGCTATGGAATTCACGGGGTGAGACCCAAGTATGGAGCTAGCTGCAACATGGGTCATTACCCCTCGATTTTCCAGGCTGAAATCACCGCCATTCTATCATGTGCGGAAATCAGCCTAAACAGAGGCTACAAAGGGCAAACCATATACATCTTCTCTGACAGCAAAGCTGCACTAATGGCACTTGACTCTTCAAGGGTTGACTCCAAACTGGTGAAGCAATGCCATGAAACGCTAAACAGGCTGGCAAGCCATAATAGAGTTTTTATTAAATGGGTTCCGGGCCATTCCGGTATAGACGGCAATGAAGCCGCTGATGAACTCGCGAGGGCAGGAGCAATGGGTAGCCGATACGGTCCAGAACCATTCTGCGGCATCCCGAAGAGCCTGACGCGTTTAATACTCACCACCCAGTGCCTCTCAGAAAGCAAAAGCCTCTGGGAACTTTCATTAGGCTTGAGACACTCAAGGGAACTGATAGAGGGATACTCCAAGTCATACACAGAATCGGTAGTATCTCTTAACAAACCCCAACTACGCGCAGTGGCAAGATCACTAACGGGACACTGCAAACTAAACAAGCACATGTCCAACCTGGGTCTCACTGAGACGGCGCTCTGCAGATACTGCGAAAGCGCAGAGGAATCCCCTCTACACCTACTGTGCCACTGCCCCGCAGTTATGCACAAGCGCTCCGCTCACCTGGATAAGCACGAGCTGGATCCAAAAGAGATTAGAAGCATCGCCGTAAGGAAAATCCTAAATTTCCTGGACTCCATTGGAGTGTGCGGCGAGTTATAAATTGGGACTCACACAATAGATCTTTTAGGTCGCAGTGTGACGAGCGGACAAGACTGCTCATATAGTCCCAAAACCCCTAATAATAATAATAATGGTGTTACACGTCCATCCACGAGAAACCTATTCACTCGACACTTAAAAGTTCCAGGACTTTAGTGGTCAGGAAAAACAGACGCAGGTAGATTGTTCCACACCTTGGCAATCCGTACCAAAAAGGAACTATCGAAGCGTTTTGTTCGACTTCTTGGTAAATCCATTATTTACATTTTCATACAAATAATGAAGCTTCACCATATAAATTAAGTTATACTACTAAAAGTTATGGGATGGAATTTTGTTTTATTGATGTTTGTTATCGATTCTATTATGAATATCAAGATGGCGGGTGTATTTTTCAAATTGGCCTAAATATAATGCAGTTATTTGGTACATTCTAAAAAAAAAAAAAAAATTAATAAATAACAACAATTGTAATCTTCTTATAGTAATTGTAAGCGTTTGCATGCATAATAATGAAATGTACTTTTTTATAAGAGGTGGAGACCTGGTGTCCTGAAACACAGACTTCGAGTCTAGCTTAGGCAGCAGTCTCGCACAATATTGTTTAAATAATTATGTAACGTTAAATTGTAAATAATTTTAAATATTGTTGTGAGAAAATAAATCATTTATTATTATTTCAATTTATATAAAAATATATCTCCTTTGAAGGGGTGATTTATTTTTTACGCGGGCATTAATACCAAGCGTAAAAATATTATTATGTTGTGATTATAGAGTTGTTATTGATTAGTGATAATGGAGTGAGAAATTTTCTGGTGATACGACAGGTGTTCAAAATTATTGCTTTTTGTATGGTGTGTAGAATGTTATGAGGAAGGTTAAGGGCAGTGAAACTATTTTTGATGAACTTAGGCACGATTCCAGTTGAAGATACTACGATTGGGATAATGTGAACAAGATCGGCTTTCCACTGTTTTTTTATTTCGATAGCCAGATCTTGATATTTAGCCAGTTTTTCGGTAATTGTTTTCTGTACATTATTAGTATTAGGAACTGCAATGTCAATGAGGTATATACTTTTATTTATTTTATCATGGATAGTGATGTCTGGTCTATTGGCTGAGACAGTTTTATCTGTTATTATGGTTCGATCCCAGTAAATTTTTACTGTATTATTATCCAGTACGATTTCAGGTTGATATTTATAGTAGGGCACTTTCTTGTGTATAAATTTATATCTGTGGGCTAAGTACTGATGAACTATTGCTGCAACCTGATCATGTCGATGTTTGTAATCAGTTTGAACGAGGGCTTTACAAGAACCCGTGACATATTGAATAGTTTCACTCCCTGAATTGCATCGTCTACAATTATCTACTAAGTTAGGTTCTTTAAGGATGAATTTTCGGTAGTTTTTGGTGTTAATGACCTGGTCTTGGATTCCAAGCATGAATGCTTCCGTCTCGGGGAACAGATATTATTATTATTATTATTCTGTGTAATTTTACGTAATTTTCATTTTCGTACGTCTGTATCATGATATTTTGAATTATAGGTACTGAAAAATACACCCGCCATCCTGATATTGATATTATATCGCCGTGTAGGTATCGGCTTGACATTGAATTTTGGGACACCCTGTACTTATACATAAATACAGAATATTATAGCATGATAACATTGAACAAACTCAAAGAAAGCGTGGGGTTGATTTCTTTTTTCCAACAAATTAGACTTAAAGCTCGGTAATAACAGCTTAACTTTGGCATGTATTCAAAATTAAATAAATCAAAAGCTCTTTTCATAGTAAAGGACCGAGAGATTTTTTTCGATGGCATGATTTTCCCTTGGTCCTAATTTTAATTCGTGATTTTAACATTAGGTGCATTATAGATATTTCTCGGGGTAGGTGAAAATTATTTATATAGTCTGGCCTATGAAAGTAGAGAATGAAAAAATCTGGCGAATTTAACAAAATCTCATCATGTTTCTGTCTTACAGTACATGATACCTACCTACTTGTTTTTTTTTAATAAAATTATCGTAAAAAATAACAATATTGGTACCTACTGTCCTAGGCAACGAGTAAAGCTAGGTACTAGGTACTAGCTCACATGGATAAGCACGAGCTGGATCCAAAAGAGATTAGGAGCATCGCCGCGCCGTAAGGAAAATCCTAAATTTCCCGGACATCATTGGAGTGTGCGGCGAGTTATAAATTGGGACTCACACAATAGATCTTTTAGTCGCAGTGTTGTAGTGTGACGAGCGGACAAGACTGCTCATATAGTCCCAAAACCCCCAATAATTATAATAATAGGTAACTAGGTACCCCCTAAAACCATAATTATTTTTATTCATTGTAATGAAAATCTGAATCCAGCAATATCTATATGGAATGAATCGTCAGAGTCACTGGTATCGCTGTTTCCTACATTGGTTGTGAAACTATAAAAAAAATAATTAATTTATTCATTTTCAAATATGAAAATTCCAAAATCTCATTTACCTACCATGCATTTACCAAAACCACTAACAACCGTTCGATTGATTGACAACAGTGACACCAGAATGAGTTGCCATATAAAAAGTTTGCAAAAACCCCCATTGTCTACTATCGTTGGCCAGACTCTACACCAGTGTAGAGAACATTATGGCTGGCCCGTCAAGTACCACAGAAGAACCATATTTTTTTTCGGTTTTAGTTTCATTATATGTCATAGTTAAACACAAAAATATTTAAAAGCTAAGTCTTGAACTTTATATGATTTTTTTTTTATATCCCAATTTTAAATTTTAGTGCTTTGAAGTCGAAAGCCATAGCTTTTAGTGCTCTACTACAGATTTTGCCTTTTGGCAACACTGACGCAGCAGAAAGAAAAGAATGCTCTTCTTTCTACTAGGGATGGCGATTCTTTTCGAAAAAGATCGATTGTTAAATCGACTCGAATTCTAATGAATCGATTCACAAAAAAATCGAGGTCTATAAGATCGATTTCCGAAAAATCGATATTTTTTTCAAGTTTTCGTTTATAATGTAATATTTTATTAAAAACAAGGTACATATTATAATTTAACGATCTCTTATCAGTAAAATGATCATCTATTTCAACCAGAGTTAGAAAACTTAAGTGGCAATGGATAGGACATACAATAAGAGGTACTGAAAAGTGGAACAAAAGCATACTATTTTGGTATCCAAGAAATGGAAAAAGGAAACGAGGTAGACAATTCCGAAGGTGGGAAGATGAAATTAAAGTGGTAGCAGGAAAAACATGGACAAGAAAGGCGCAAAACAGAACTGAATGGAAAGAAATGGAGGAGGCCTTTGCCAAAGTTGGGCAAACAGATGAAATTGTCGGTGCCAACGGCCCAACGTAGCCGTTAGCTTAAGAAACTAGTGTGAAATGTAAATTTATATTATTTTGTCTGAATAAAGGCTATTATTATTATTATTTTTAAAAATATTTTCTCTCCGAGGAGGTTAATAAAGGTACGGGCCGAAGCCAAGTACCTACTTACTTATAATTGATTTGCTAAAGAAAGAAACTTTCGGACTATCCTACATGTGTTGAGAATAACGGCTTTCTGTAAAAGGTAGACTATGGAGGTGTGAATATTGAGAATGTTGAGATTAGTGTGTAGTGTGTTTGGTATGACGCCTGTAGATGAAATTATAAAAGGGATTGTTCTGACAGCACTAACTTGCCATTGTGTTTTTAGTTCTATTGACAAATCAATATATTTGGATATCTTTTCAGAATGTGTGGCGAGAAGGTTATGAGTGTTGCAAATGGATATGTCAATAAGAAATACGGTTTTATTTAATTTATTTAAAACGGTGATATCAGGTATGTTAAAGTGAATAGTTTTATCAGTGATAATTGTTCTATCCCAGTAAATCCTGTATTGGCTATTTTCTAATATTATTTGTGGTTTATATTTGTAATAGGGAATTTGCTCTGTAAGAAACTTAAACTGGTATGCTAGATTTTGATGGATAATTGAAGTCACTTGGTCGTGTCGGTGTTTGTAGTCCGTTTGCGCGATGGCTCGGCAGGCGCCGGTGATGTGCTGTATTGTTTCTGGCGCACTGCGACAGTGTCTGCAACTATCCGTTGAGAGGTTTGGTGTACGTATTATTATTATTATATCAGTAAAATCAGGTAATTCGATAATAAACAATATTTTCATTACCATGTCAAACTAACAGATAAAGTACCTATAGAATAAGACATTTATTTTCTAGATTTAGAAATTTTACAGAGTTTGAGAAGTGAACTTGGTGATAAATAGAGTTTTTTTGTTCTTGCCAGAGAGTATAGGATCATAATTTAGGTGCACAACTGCCTGCGATAATCTAAACATACAGCCATCTCGCGAGTTTTTGAATAATTAATTCTTTAACCGGCAGCACTCTTATAATACGGATACATTCAATTAATTGTAAATAGTTTTATGGTTTATAACAAAAAAAATCGAATGTCGATTTTCAAGGGTGAAATATCGATTCACTGAATCGATTCAGTACTACATATCGATTTAAAAAATCGATCTTGTTGGCTCTAAAAATCGATTCTTCGATTAATCTATTTCAGATTCAGATCGCCATGCCGACTTTCTACAGAAAGTGAAATAAAGGCGTGCTAAATATACATCTATTGTTTTGTGTGTTGTTAAGACGGTGAATAATGTGTTATTTAGTGTCTAAATGAACTTTCTTTCTTAAACTGATTTAAGATTCTTTAAATATTGAGGTTTGTACTACAGTTCCTCTATTTTTAGCTTCGAAACATGGTATTGAGTTGGATTGATAAAATAGTCAAAATGGCCGGCTATACCAGTCTGTCATTTTATCGATGAAACATTTCACTTTCATTTGTTTGAGCATTCGGATCATAGTTGTTTTTTATTAAATGTGATATGATCAAGCATCGTCTTACAACTTTACAGGATCCTAAAATGGACTCCTCTATAGATGCGTCCTTAGTGACGCAATCTATAAATTTCCATGGCCAGCAACTGCAGAAAACGTGGGAGGGTGAACGAGGAGAAGATGACCTCGCGAAGATTGGTGTCGGGCCTCTGGATTTTGCAATTTACCAGTCTAGACATAAACACCTCACTTTTCAAGACCGTGGGAAGAGGTTAAAACTGCACCAATTTATAGCGAAAGAAGCGGGTGCTTTATTTGACACTTCAGTGATGGAAGAAACTCCGACTTCTTCAAATTTAGGAACTGATACTGCAGCACCTGAAGACAGTAAGTTAAACACTATCATTAACTCTACAGCCTTTCCCCCATATGAATAAAAAGACCCCAAATTATGTAGATCATACACAAACAACTAATAATCTGGATAATATGGAGTGTGGATTTATAAAGGAATAGACTGCAGAATGGAGAAACATCAAAGTTGGAATTCTTTAATAAACTTTCAAATTGAGTTAAATAATTTCTTAAATCTGTTTTCTTGTTTCAGACTTGTATGCATTAATGCCACCATTTGAAACATTCCTGAATGTGGACAAAAATGCCAGATTAAGACACTTCTTTGATGTGAGTATTTTAATTAAAAATAATTACATTTTCCTATAAATATTCAATTAATTGAATAAATTATAATATATGCTGCTTTTTAACAGAATGTGAAAACTGGAGAATTAATCATTGGGGCTGTAATCAACCGTACTGCATCTGGTATGATGTTGAAGGTACTTTGTACTGCTGGACCTACTTCTAGATATGTAGCTGACATAAATGTGAAGGTAAGCTCTGCATCTGTTTGGTTTTTTCATACTCATTGCAAATATAAAAGTCGGAACTAATGATCGGATCTAAAATTTAAATAAATTTTAATCTTAATAGTTTGGATAAGTCTTAGTAACCTGAGTCAAAGTTATATCAACTTGGATTTAGTACTAATTCTTGTTCTAGAAGATGACTATTGAAGTGGGTACCAGATGTCACACAAACTTTTACATCATTCTTTGTATAATATTTTGCTTATATGAAATAATGGAAACTTTTCTTTACCAGGCATTTTTACCGGTTGCAAATATCATACCAGCTGTAGACAAGAAAAATGTGTCAAGAAACTACCTCATGAATGACACAGTCTGCTGTGAAGTCATTGAAGTTATACCCGATACAGACAAAATGGTCTGTGGAATGAAGGGAGTCACCCGAGGACCAGACGATCCACCTCCAAAACCCCCACTTGGACTTCTCAGCACTGATGACTTTCCGTTGATTTACAAGTATGTGTATTTAATGTTAAATTATTTTTATATTTATCACTATGCAATAACACAAACTTTGCAGGTGTGACGTAAATCACTATTGTCTTTTGTTTATGTATTATTTGTACTATAATATGGAACTGAAGTGCAATTTATGGAATCTTCAACTGATTGATTCAATGATGAGAAGTTGATATTTGATGAAATTCAATACTAAGAAGATAATATGTGATGAAAAGGAACACAAGAAAACAGAGAATCGTTATTTTTTAAATGAAGAAAACAAAGATGACCTTGATCAAATGAGTATGTCTACTTTTGAAGAAACTTTGTAGGGTGCAACTTTTTACTATTATGATCATAAAATTTTTTGTCTTTATATTAATTCAAAGGCTCATGTTGATATTAGATAACTATATCTGATAATAATTTTATTGGAATTGTTTTGACAAATGTCTATTTTTATATTATCTTCTCTTTACCAAATTTTTTGACTGTCCAAGTATTAAGGCACCAAATAATGAAGACAAACAAAGTTTTTCCATAAATATATTTGTGTTGGATATATATTTCACTGGTTTCTGATCACTTTTCAGTACAAAAATCACAAAATGTACACACTTTCTTGTGAGATGACTGCATGAATTTATTTAATATTGATGTGAATATTTTTTTTACACATGGATGAAATTTATAAAATAAAAAAACAGATCATAAGTACGCAAAACTTATATATGAAGATAGCGTGGTAGAGTTCTTGACTATTGATTAACATTGCAAAAGGTCAGTACATTACATCAGGGTTCTTCATTGTCATTCTATAAACAGGAATTAGCATATGTAATTAAATGTAATATTTAATATTCCAGCTAAAAGGCCATTATAATTGGACTTTTATAAGACAGTTAATTGGATGTGGAATAATTATTTCTAATAAAAGAAATAGCTCACAGTTTGTCTATTTAGCTGATGTGAAGGATTGGATTATTTACCAGCAAAGGCATCGCTGCAGTATGACACGTCAACTGATACTTAATTGTGAGGAGGCGCGTCGGACAGGCTGTAAAAGGATATTTACATCTCCCACTCAAAATTATTCTAGGGTATTCTTTTCTAGGTTTCTCAACACTTTGCAAGATTTGTCGGTTACCCACACCATACAATGCTGTGACAGTAGCTGCAACATTTTGGTAATATGTAATTAATGTCACACCGTTGAGGCTGAATCACCTTATCTATGATGTTCTATTTATGTGTGAAAGAAATAAAATACAAGTATAATAGCATTTTTTGAACAGCTCCAATGGAACAGGTGAGATATAGTGTATGTGTGACATTAAAAGAACTTTTATTAGGGATATCTGCTTGCTATTAATCAAGTTCCTAACAAAATCGGAAATTTATGTCAGATTCACCTATAAATTGCGAAATGCCACTCACTGATATGAGTCTTTTTATTAAATAAGATCTTGTTTCTATAGGAAAACCATGGATATGAAAGGAGAGAGCTATGAAGCGATTTTGGAGAAGAGCCCTGGCTTCAATAACCCCAACTGCATCCAATATCTGTCTGAACTCTTGGGCATTGCTAACATGCATTGCACAAATTTTACAGCACTAAGGTAATTATTATAAAAATGGTGAACAGAACACTTTCTATTGTAGCAATATTTATATTTAACTATTTCTTTTACTTACAGAGGTGGCTTTCCAACAACAGAATATGCAGATGAACTAAGACAGGCACAAGCTAGCAAGTGGGCATTCCGTTCTGTAGCAGAAGGCATAGAGCATTTTAAGGCTGGACGACATTCTGAAGCATTCCAATGTCTGAATAAAGCACTAAGCATTGATCCAAGAAATGTAGAAGGACTTGTGGCTAGAGGAGCATTATATGCTAACAGTGGGACATTTAAAAAAGCCATTGAAGATTTTGAAACATCTTTGAAATTGAATCCAAATCATGCAAACGCCAGAAAGTATTTAGGTGAAACATTAGTTGCATTAGGAAGAAGTTATGAAGATGAAAATAAAATAGCAGAGGCACAAAAAGCTTACGAAGATTGTTTAGCCATCATTCCATTCCATGAGGAAGCACAGAATTCATTAGATTTTCTCAAGAGCAAGACCACAACAGCAAAACCTTTGATTGAACCAGCCGAATTATTACTCCCTGGCCTTACTGGTGCAAAAACATATGAAATGAAAGAAACTTTGAAACAGCTCTTGAACTTGACTGAGAAAAAGGATAAGAAAAAGAAGAAGAAGCGTGGAAAAGGAAAAAAGAAGAAGTCAAGTAGTTCCTCTTCATCATCAAGTGAATCTTCAAGCACTAGTTCATCTTCAGAATCATCTTCTTCTTCTTCTGAGACCAGTGGTAATGTATAAAAGTATCTCATTAAAATACATGTACAGTTTTGTTGTAAAATTTCCATTGTGTGGAATTCCATATTATCAACTTTGAGATTAGCTTTTTGTGGAAATTTTTGAACTTGCAAAATATTTGCATAGCTAATATAACTAAAAACACACTATTTAACTTTAACTTATACAATTATTCCCTCCTTACTCAGGGAATAAGTTTATAAACCAAATAATGCAATCCAAAAAACGTTATAACCTATTCTATTCAAAGCTCTCTATTCTTATAGTGCAGTCTTCCATCTACAATAACAGGTCATGAAATCTGTCTGTCATGAAACTAATTTTATGATGAACTTCATAAAAAATCTTTGTAAGTGTAAGTTAATATTGTCAAATATTAATAAATAAATAAAATATAAATAAAATCCCCAGATGATCACAGCAACTACATGGCCCCAAAGTAAGCATAGCTTGTGTTATGGGATACCATGTAGCGAACTAGGGGGGAACATAGAATGTAAATACATAAATAGATAAACACCCAGACACGGATTTTTTTTTTCTTGTTCTGTGCGGGAATCGTACCCGCAACCACTGGCGTCTGAGGCAGACAGGTACTCCATCACCAAATTGGTCGTCAATAAAAAACTAAACACCAATCTGGTTTTTAGATGTTATAGCTATGCTTAAACGGACACGACAGTTGTTTTTAAAGTAAGCATCAAAAATAAAGAAGTAATTTTCAAATTGCAGACTCCGAAGGGCCTAATCGCAAGAAGAAGCGTCGTTCCCAGTCTAACGCCAAACGCCAACGGTCACTATCTCCGCTGAGCAAACGTATGGCAATGCTGGGTGATGCGGACTCAGCGTCAAGGACACACAACTCTCAGTTTAACCACCCTTACGGCTACCAACCGCCCCCACCGCCGGCGGAGGAACCAGCACCACCTGTAAGGTCTCAGTCTGATATTGACCATGAATTGAAGGTAAGCAAAGTATTGATTATTGAGGACCCATTATAAACTATGAAAAAACTTGAGCTATATTAACTGTTGATCGCCTTAAACTCATTTTATTATTAATTATTTAAAATGTCCTTTGTATTGAGCAATTTAAAATGTCCCTTGAGTAGTTGGTTATGATTGGATCAATATTTTTGTTTTTAATTTTTAAAGATTCCTTCTTTTAAGCAAGTCCACTAATTAATAAATCCATATCAATATTGTCCAGGTGAGAAAGTTCTTGGAAATGACTAAAGAAGACTCAGATTATGAGGAAAAAGTGCGCAATTTCCTGGAAGAGACAGCCCAGTACAAAAGAAACCGTAAAATGCAGGAACTTGGACAACAGACTCAACCTGGCCCTGACCATGACAAAAAGAAAAAAAAGAAGAAAGATAAGTTAGTATACTTGCAATGATGTTAAAGATTTTTAACGGATTATGTATAAATATGGTGATTGTGTATACATTTCATACATATTTATGTAGTATTTTTTAGAGAAGGTCTAATTATAAATAATCGTTTAAAATATAGTCCCATCCTTACAATATAAAAAAAAATACAGGGTGATCAAAAAGTACCTTGAAAAAATATCCCAAAAGGGCTAGTCTGACCCACTAGTTGCTAATCCTTTTCCATAAGAAATTCGTAACATTTAAAGGAAAGCATGTGGGCGCCACCTTTCGCCTATCCAAATAACGCGCGCGACTTACGATCGGCTGGGAGATATTTAAAAAATATACATATGTATAAAAATAAATTCCAAAAATAAACTTTATTCTGATTTTTTAGGCTTTTACTCCATTCTGTTAAAAATGGCTGTTGTCGAAAGGTCGCGCGCGCGCCCGACTATAAATGTTAAGATTTTTTTATTAAAATCTATAAATCCAAATAAAAACAGTTTTTGTAGTCAAATCCGAAGACTACAATAAAATATTTTTCTCCTAAGTACTTTTTGAACACTGTGTATATTAAGATATAATCTGTAGCTAAGACATTAGAACTCAATTTACATGGCATCTCGCCTGCGCACTTTGATGGATAACCAATAAATATCTGCAGATTTTTGAGCCTCACCCCCTTCATCAAACCTAAATTCGAAACTCTTAAGAACCATTGTATGTAGGAGAAACATTTAGTTCTGATAAGTATGGGCCGAACTAAGAAACATTTTTTTATGAAATTTGAAGCAAACCACAGGCTCTGGTTATCCACTATCAATTTATTATCGATTGAAAACATTCTATCTTTTAGCTCGGAAAAAACTATTTTCAACTCAATCCCGCCTTCAAAATGCGGAATTAAAAATTATAATGTTGCGGGCGATAGGCTGACCCCCACTACAATAGTCTCTCTCCATCTTTATAATACCTCCAAATTTGTCAAACGTGACATCAGATGGTCTTGTAACCTCTGGTGTTCTGCCTGTATAAGGGATACAGTCATTATTTGACGTTATATATGTATGTATAAAAATTTTATTAAAACATTTATTTTTATCCTTTAGGAAAAAGAAGAAAGAATCTAAGAGAAAACGTAAAGAACAAGAAAGGGAAGAAAAGAGAAAAGCCAAATTATCACGATCGGGTGCTAATATCTCAGATTATAGTATGCGAGATTTGGACAATATCCAAGACAAAAAACTTAGAGATGCTATAAGGTACCCATATCTTTTTCTCTTTTAAAATTGTAGTAATAGTATTAACATTTTGATGTTTTTATGTAAATGCTATAAATAGAATGAAATATTTAGAAATTGCATAATAATGTAAAATACGCTTATTCTATTTAAGTTTGAATAATCATGATAAATAAGAATAATGCTGGACATTTCATCAAGCCTAAAAAAACAGTCAGGCATGAAGATTGCTTCTATTTGGAACTATCCATATATCCTTACGTCTTCATCAGTTTCATATAAAGTTATACTTTATTACAAACTTAGTAACTAAAAAGCTAGTTTTAATGTTTATCTCCAAGCTTTAATAATTAGGAAATTTAAATATTGGAGTTGTGCTGTGTTGATTAGTTTATAGAATCAAATAATGAACTGACAACTGAATTATTCGCACCACTGTTGGCTTCCATGGTACAGTAGGAAAAAGCCATCTGAGACACAAGAGTTCTGATCTCAACTTTTTGTCCAGTATTATTATTATATTATTTATCTTGCATCTGTATCAAAGAACTAACTGGTTTTGGCTTTATCACAGTATGATTTTTATGTATCCCTTTGCCTATGCTTTGCTTTTATATTTATAAGATAGGACTATAGAATTTGTAAAATCTGCAAGTCATCAATCAATTAGTACCCAAGATCTAATAAAAATATTCCCATCAACAGGAAAGAATTGAAAAACAAAAAGCGAGACCTCAGTTCAGATGGGGAATATGAAAGAAAACATAATGACAAAAGGTACAATCCTACTATAAAGAAATACATCTTCATCATCATTGCCAGATAATAACTGATCATCATTACACATCTAACCATAGACCATAATTAAAAAAAAATAACTTAATAGACAGAACTAACTAACCACCATTTATTGAGCTATATAGTTTTTAAGCTGGCTATATTTTCCACGTTTCCAAAAACAAAATATTATTACAAACATTCCATCTTAAAAAAGGTACATTATAGACACAATCTTTAAAATATTATGCTATCCACATAGGTAAGGAGTGGGATTAAAAATGGTGAATGATAATGGTAGCATTGTCGGTATAAGCGTGTATGCTTTATATAACATAATAAATACTAAAAAAGTACAGGAATGCTATTTATTTAAAATAAAGTGATAGTATGCGAGCGAGAGATGAGTGGTGACGTCATTTATAATCCCATTGTTTTTATTTGCGCGGATAGCATACTTATTCTAATCACAATTCCATTCAAGTAAATTTCCTTCCCTTTGGTGGAAGCTAGCTCAAAATATATTTCATACTAGACTGCGCTAAATTGTGACTGAGAGAGATGCTTTTTTTTAAACATGAGAGTGGATGTAGATAATTGTGAAATATAATGTGCGATTTCAATTTGGCAGGATTATGGATGAAATGCACGGCCTAGAGGAATTGGAATCGAAGCTCAGTGCATATCACGTGATGGTAGAAAAGGAGGTGTTAAGGAAGGGCGATGGCCGCGGTTCTTTGAGCCCTATAGATCAGGGTCCGCAGCCACCGCTCGACAAACCGAAATGGAAGATGTCTATGAGTGCCGTGAAAGAGACGTGAGTAGAGAAGTTTGAGAAGACGAAAAGATTTAGTTTGTAATAGGATAATTAATAAATAGATAAATCACCCGAATGACACTTGTCTATGTAAGTCCCAAAGAAAGGTATCAAGACCAAAGAGCAAAATGAGGGGAATCTAAATAGACATTGAAAAGTAGAAATTTGTAGCTCTCCAGACTCAAATATAGCATTATTTAATATTTGTTTTATTAATTCTAACATCATTTCACTTTTACTTCAAGCTTCACCTTCAGAACCATTTGTGTTGTATGTACTTTGATGTTAAAAGTTTACAAAAATAAATTACAATGTTGTATTATATTAATTTTGTCAGTAGGATAAAGAAAAAGGATGCCCCGCCACCAAAGGGCTACAAAGAACGTTATGCATTTGAAGACAGTTCTGACGATTCACAAGACCATAAGGTTAGTACATTTTTTAGTTTATTTAACATTTCATTATTAATCCTGCTATATTTTTCACATAATTTTTTTTTGTGTTTTCTAGAGCTATTAAACTGCATTAACAACCAATAAAAACAAAGTGCTAACATTAAATCCGTGTAAATAAATTTACTCCAAAGCTGAAGACAAAAACGTAAACGAAAGATTCGAGATTCTTTGAACTCTTTTTGATCAAATTTTTTATAAAAATGATTTCTTTTTATTGTATTATCATCACATCGAATATTGACATGGTTACAATATCTTTCAGGCGGTCGACAAAGGCATCTCGGTTCGTCGCGCGATGGCAATGAAAGAGCCGCCGCCGCTGCCGTCCGCGCCGCCACCCAAACCGCGCGAGCCCGAGCCGCCCGGCACCGAGCCGCCGCACCCGCCGGTAACTAACATTACATCACTTTTTGATCGCAAATATTATAGATCTCCAGACAATCACACCAATTACATGCATGGCCTCGAAGTAAGCAAAGCTTGTGTAATGAGATACCTTGAAGTGAACTAGGGGGGAACCTAGAATATAAAATACATATATCAATATACGCCCAGACCCGGCTTTTTATTTTTTTTCCGTGCTGTAATCGAACCCGCTACGTCACAATTGGCGCTGTAATGTCTAGACCACTGCTCTACGGAGAACATCAAATAATATTGTAGTCAATATTGTTAAACAAAAAAATAGTAGCCAACACAAAGACGACAACCTTAGCGATGGAGTAACACTGTCTGCCTCAGACGCCAGTGGTCGCGGATTCGATTCCCTCATAATGCAAATATTTGTGTGCATATAAGATGTTTGTTTGTATTGGTTTGGGTGTATTATGTATGTATTTACGAAAAAAAATGTGCTTTGTGCTTACTTTATCGCTAGATGGCGCCGTTTGAATATATGTCCTACATTATTTATTTACTTTCGTCAATTTTATAGACAACTCCTCAGATCGTTAGATACCTATAGAAAATAAATAAATAAAATCCCCAGACAATCACGCTAACTACATGGCCCCAAATTAAGCAGAGCTTGTGATATGGGATACCATGTAGCGAACTAGGGGAGAACCTGGAATATAAATACATATACAGATAAACGCCCAGACCTCGACGCCTAGGAATCGAACCCGCGACCACTGGCGTCTGAGCAAGAGTTATCCCAAAGTGGTCGAAGAGAGTAAATGATGTTATCCTACTAATATTATGAATGTAAAAGTTTGGATGGATGGATGTTTGTTCCTCAATCACGGCAGAACGGCTCAAAGCATTTAGCTAAAATTTGGCATAGTGATAGTGTACAGTCTGGAATAGCCCATAGCACTTTTTATCCCGACATTCCCGCGGGATTCGTAAAACCGCGCGAAACAGTATCTTATAATGTATTTGAGTAAAAAAATCAGTTAACAATCTGAGCTTTTACAGGTGCGCAAAGGCAACATAGTCCTCGACAAGTTCGGGTCATTCCGTCTCGCGCAAGAGGGCGAGACTCCCGTGAACGTGTCGGAAGGGCGCGAGCAGTTCGTGACGAGGATCAAGCCCGGCACGCCCGGCGCGCGCCGCCCGCGCTCGCCGCCCTCGCCGCGCCGCTCCTCGCGCTCCTCCAACGACGACAAGCGCTCGCCGAGCAGGTGCGTGTGTGTGTGTGAAGGTTGCATGCCCGCTGTTGAAGTTCAACTGACCAATGGAAGCACGTGTAATATTAATATACGCCCGTATAAGATGTGAGTCAATCGTGGAGTTTACGATGTCAAATTGACTGCTCTTCTTCCCCTTCTGGGAATTTCACTTGCATTATGATGAAGTAATATTTGATTTGAATTTATGATGACTAAGTAATGATAAAATTGATTTGAATCACTAACATTAGTATTTAAGTTCGCATTGTTACTAACTTTTAATATGGATAATTTCTGAAATAAATGATTTATTATTATTATTATTTTTCAGATTTAACTATAAAATATCTGAGTTCATGGAATTGGTTGTTTACAATTATTGTATGTTTTTTATAGGCTGTTTTTTGACACTTTTTCTCAAAAATTTGTATATAACAACCTACGAAATGAAGGATGACTTTTATAATTGATCATAATAAATAATGAAGCACGTGCTGTCCTCCCCGCAGGTCGCGGCCCCGCAAGTACCGCTCGGTGTCGAAGTCCGGGTCGCGGTCCGCGTCGTCCGGGTCGGAGTCCGGCTCGCGGCGGCGGCGCTCCGCCTCGCCGCGCTCCCGCTCGCGCTCCGACGCCTCGCGCTCCTACTACTCGCGCTCGAGGTCCCGCTCGCGCTCCGCTTCCAGAGACCGGTTAGTACTGTTCAATTTACACATCGGTTATGTAGCCTCAAAAAAAATCAAATTATGTAAACGTTATTATTTGCCCTCCCAGCTTTGTGAAATTTCTTTCAAGGAGAAATAGCTACGATGGACTTCTTAGAGTGTAGAATGTATTGAAGAAAAACATAAGTACCTCACTGGAAAGAATTTCAACTTGAAGCACAAATTTGATTTGTTAAATACGTTGCAGGTACCGTCGCTTCAACCGGCGCGGCGCGTGGCGCGGGCGCGGCTACGAGCGCGGCACGTACTACCGGCCGCGCTTCCAGAACTACAACCGCGGGCGCGGCCGCCCCGACTTCCGCCGCAACGACGACCGCCGCTTCCACCACGAGTGGCGCGACAACCGCGGCCGCGGCCGCCCCTTCCGCGCGCGCCGCGCCCCGCACCGCGGTCGCCCCTTCCGGTGAGTGCTGGTGCCGCCCCCTGCCGCCGCCGCCGCGAGTGGCGCGACAACCGCGGCCGCGGCCGCCCCTTCCGCGCGCGCCGCGCCCCGCACCGCGGCCGCCCCTTCCGGTGAGTGCTGGTGCCGCCCCCTGCCGCCGCCGCCGCGAGTGGCGCGACAACCGCGGCCGCGGCCGCCCCTTCTAGTGAGTGTTAGTGTTGACTTGCCGCAAAATACAGTGGAATCCGTTTATAATTATAATGACACCGAAGGGAAATAAGAAACAAACGGACGTCATACAAAGCATAGGTACTGCAAGATTAAATAATCTGTGTAAGTTAGTATGTGATTTATTTTAATAGAGAGGAATAAAATAGGGAAAAATCAAAGTAGATATTAATAAGTAGACTCAATAAGTAAATCTACGCTCTGAGACTCAAATCAAAGAAGCCTTTCACGCGCCGAAAGTCCTTGGGTATAACGTGACTCTCCCGAACACTGCCAAAGGTGTTAGAAATCATACGACTAATACCCCCCGCTTTATGTCAGCGTCCGTCTGGCTATACCTCCCTTCATCTTTCACCGAATATAGTGCAGGTGATTTGCTCCAGCAATATTTTATGAAAAGCCAGTTTTTTCGACATTATAATTAAGATTATAATTTTTACCTCTCTTTCATAAGTGAAATGGTTAGCAATCAAGCGAGAATGAGATCAAACACGTTCTAAAAACTTACCAAAATTGTTATCTAAATAAAAAAATCTGTACCTAACACCAGTTCAGAACTAACAGCTTCGACAAATGCCGGTAACTTAAATGTTACAAATTGTATCCTATAACATGTCGTATTATTTGAACAGAGGAGGTGGATTCCGTGACTTCCGCGACCGTCGCGGCGGCCGCTACTCGCGCTCGCGCAGCCCCGACCGCACGCGCCGCTCGCGCTCATACAGCAACGAGAGGAGGGACAAGGATAGAGACAGGTAATACTAACATTCATTCAAAATTTGTACTCAAATGGTACTCTTCGACATTTATTTTATGACCGAAAGATATGTAAAGTCTGCAACAACAGAGTTATGTATACCACCCAGTCTCCCGCACCCATAAACGCGTATGCATATTGTATGTGTTTGGGAGACTGGGTAGTATACATAATTCTGTTGCAGACTGTACATTATTAATGAAATTTATTTATTAAAATGCCTTCAGATCATATACTGATCATTATTTAAAAAAAATCAAACAGCTTTTTAGACACGCAATCATAGGCAATAAAATTATGTCAATTTAACAAATCGACAATCAATAACATACAAACAATAAGTATAAAATAAGAAAGATATTTGATAATAGAATTAAGGACTACTACGAGAAATCTTTGTGTTGTATCGAAACGTAGAAACAAATAAAGTAATGTTTTATAGCGAATAATAAAGAAGTCTATTGGAAACTCAATAAATAAAATAAGTCCCAACATTAACCATCAATATGTGTATCAAACGAGAAATTCAGAAGCAGTAGATTAATTTTCTATTATCTCTACATTTCAGCTACTCCAGGTACTCTGAACGGGATAGTCACCGCAGCGAAGGTGAATACGAAGAAGAAAGATACGTCGACAGGAAAGAATACGACGGAAAGTGGGCAGACGGGAACGAGCCCGAAAGGAACCACGAAGAAGAAAAACCCGCACCCGAAGAACCCCCTAAAGAATAACATTAAACCCACGTTTTGCCATCTAGAATCTAAGAAATTAATTTTCACTTCATTTTCCTTTCGTATTGCACTTATAGATGTATGTAAATAGTGGTAAGAATCTTGCAACAGGATTGTTTTGGCTTGTATTCAAAGATTGGATTCTTTCTACACAAATAAGCTTTGTTAAAATAGTAAAACATACTTACTGTATTTTAATTCTAGATTCATATGTTTAGGTTACTGATAATTAATTAATAAATGGTAATAATATTACTTGTTTCTTTTATTTGACACATATTGGTTTTATCATAAACTAAATTATTAATAGTAAAAGCTTATTTCGATGGAAAGAAGAATGCGGGATGGTGTATCGCCTATTTAAGTCAACGTTTTGGCACCAAACTTACACTATTGAATAAGAAGATTTTTATCTTCATTTTTAAAAGTTCGGAAAAAAGAAAAATCGCTATTTGAATAGTTTTTGTTTTTCATAAACAAATTCAATAACGAAACGTAAATGTAGACAATAAACTAAACGTAAACTTTTATTTTGTCAAATCTGACAACTAAAATGTCACTACGTCTATCAATCAATAGTGTTTTGGAGTTCGTCTGTGTAAAAGCTTGTCGTACGTGTTTTTATAAACTTCGTCAAATTATTTTACAATAGTACAACCATTTTACAGTAGTACAATTTAGTTTCATTTCAACAAAAACAGTAACAGCCATTTGAGATATATTTACTTTTGTGACATCTAGCTATGAAATTGACGAATTATGAATTAACGATTTTTATCACAAGCTCACGTTCACGTTCAAAAGTTGTGTTCAGGATTTCGTTAGCGTCAGAACCCCTGGACCAAGTACGATATTTTATATTTGGATGGTAGCAAGGTTTAATACCTTTTTGGTACTATTTGATACCTAAATCAAATTATGTAGTACCTCGACGAGCAGTGAAAAAACAAGAAAAGAAAGTGGCCAGACATTCTGACGTCAGGTTGTCTGGACCACACTTTTTTCACATAGTCAGAGACCAAATATCTTAATTATTTATTTGTAATTATTTAGTACCTTTTCAATACCTTAACATATTTTTTTATACCGTATGAGATTTTTACCATTCGGAAAAATATTGGGGATAATAGGTGAACCGAATAGACCCGTTTGGCATAATTCGTTTAAATATTTTTATTCATAAATTTACCAATTTACCAATAAATTTAATTCTTTAAGAAGCAAAACTCTTCATATTTTGCAGTATATCTTATAATAATATATGAGTAATACGTTTAAGAAATAATAACACTGGGTTTTAAAAAAGAATAATTTTAATAATCAGAATTGTGTTAAACATACCTAATATTATTGATAATTGAAAAAATAATTAACACTTTTTGGCAAGAATAATTTTAATAATCAGAATTGTGTTAATTTTATTTTATTTTATTAATAATCTTAATAATCAGAATTGTGTTAAACATACCTAATATTATTGATAATTGAAAAAATAATTAACACTTTTTGGCAAGAATAATTTTAATAATCAGAATTGTGTTAAACATACCTAATATTATTGATAATTGAAAAAATAATTAACACTTTTTGGCAAGAATAATTTTAATAATCAGAATTGTGTTAAACATACCTAATATTATTGATAATTGAAAAAATAATTAACACTTTTTGGCAAGAATAATTTTAATAATCAGAATTGTGTTAAACATACCTAATATTATTGATAATTGAAAAAATAATTAACACTTTTTGGCGTATATTAAACAATGAGCAGTCATTTTTTTATAACTTACAGTAATTTTACTTGACATATCGTCATAACATTGCCATTTTGACCCACGTCTGCAGTGTGACTTGTAATGTCCTACATCTGTGGGAGTCGCAGATGGCACAAATTCGATAACAGACAATAGATGGTACACAGTACCTTTTAAAGATATATTTTGTGGTAAATCATTAATGCATATTTGTACTTCAGGATTGGGCTCAAAAACAGCAATGTTTTTCAAATTATAATTTATGGTTTTAATGCCATCACAGTCAGAGTGTCTGCAAATTGACATATTACTATCACTGTTAAGCATTGTATTTGCAGCTTCACTTAATGTATCTTTGTTCAAATCAAGGGGTAAAAAAGCACATTTCCTACGGACGTTGTTTATAGGGCAATTGAAATTCGTACATAATTCTGTTATGTCTGCACTATATATTTTATCCCATAATATATTTTCAAATATGTATGCAACATTGCGTTCGCAGCTAACGTACGTTTTGTCGCCTATGAACTTTGTTTCAAAATGTTTTTTCAGTATCTCTTCGCGCAGCTTGTAAACATTTAGTGTATCGTTGTCTAAAATCATCATTTTAATTAATTTAAAGTATTCATCATTTTCATTGGTATTTATGATGCTATTTAAGGCGTAGTTATCAGCAACTCCTACTGCTATCGCTTGTGCAACTGCATCAAAAGCACACGTGTTTAAAACAATAGTATTTTTACCAGCACAAGTGGTTAAGGAGCCATTTCTCAACAAAGTAACCCTCTTAATTTTTTCTCTTTTTTTCTTTTCCTTTTTGCCAATAGCTAAACCCCTCCAATTTTCTAGCATAGAAGGCGTATCTGAAAAAATTGACTCATTGTTTATTCCTTTTGTTAATTGAGTATTCATTTTCGTATCATCATTTTTAATGCTCTTCTTTTCTTTTGGTATTTTTTTCTTTTCATTTAATTTGCTGCTAGCCGTTTTCAGTTGTCCCGAAATCGATTCTGAGTGTTTTACAATAAATTCGTCTATACGATATCTCAGATTTTGTGTTTATCTGGCATAAATACCTTTTCACCATTTTGAAGTACACTTCCACATTCGACGAAGTTGGGGCTGATATTTCTGATTGAAAAGTTTTTTTCATAACATTCGACCACAACGGAAGTTGTCCCATTAGTCGTGTTAAAGTTGTTAGAAATTCTGGGAAATAATACAAGTTGTCGTGTAATTCACAATCACCATCAGTAAGAGTGAGCAATAGATTTTCAGTATCAATAGCATCATAGTACCATTTAGGACTTTTTCTAGACTGATTATTACCAATGTCTTTCGATTGGGTACCTGAAAATAAAGACTTCTTGTTCGATGACGTCTGTGAAATTTTAGTAGCGTCATCTATTTCAATTTCCGATTCAGAGGTGTTTTTGAAGGAAGCCAGTCGCCTTAACCTCATTTTAGCTTGTTCACATCTTGTTAACATTCCTTCGCTATTTCGTCCATCAAATTTGTTTGTACACATTGTAATCAGATCAATTAATATACCTTTTAATATACCATAATCTTCACAAAGCTTGATTTCTTGAAGGCATTTGAAATAAAAAAACTTTACTCTCTGATCGACACATTTGAAACATGTTAAGTTAAAAAGAATTTTTATAAAATGACTGGTGTCGATACGAATGAAGCATTCTTCTGGTGTTTGTTCTTTTGTTTCTAATTTTGTATAACAGGCATAAACATACTCTGCGGTCGATTTAAATTTTGTAAAAGCTTTTACTACAGCCCCAATCAAAGCTGCACAATCATCAACGACGACTTCATTCGGAGTTGCTTTGTTTTGACTTTTAAACCACGTGGCGAGCCATTTATGTATAGTCTCCAAAGTATGATTGTCTGATATCATTTGTGCCATTGGAACACTTGCACTATAATCTGATAATAGCACGCATTCATATAAAAACATCTGTTTACTCAGTATTAAATCTTTATTCGGTCCACATGGCTTAAATATACTTCCTGTAGCGTCAATACTTAATACAGTTCTCTCAAATTTTCTATAGTCTTTATAATATTGTTCTTGAGTATTAGACCAATAGTAAATGCATACCGGAAACAGTGAGATGAACCTTATCAGAGTATCATAAGGAGGTATTTGAGTCATAATCCACAGCGCTAGTATTGAATTCTGATCGTAATACGTGCTTTTCCGCTGTTCATACTTTATCTGTCTTAAACAACCGAGCGTAGGTAAGTGAGCCGGTTCAAAGTCGTCATTTATGTCCATTGTAGTATCACTCAGTTTGTTTCGTACCGTCACAGCATGTTCAAATTTTAAATCATTACTTAGCTCACAGCGTTTTACAGGGGAAAGCTTAATTTTTTTTGCGTGAGTATGTTTGAAATTCTCGTCAAAATCGCTTATGGTACAAACGCAACACGCAATTTTTTCTGTCGGCCAATTAATCGTAACTTTAACCTTTGCTTTGCAATCCTTACAAGAACCGTAACACTTAACAAAGAGTTCCTTTTTAACTGAATAATTTTGAAATATCCAGCTACATGGTGAGCGTACATGTTTCCATATTTCTTCTCTTAAAAGAGGAGCCCACTGGTGAGATGGCAACAAAGTTTTACGACGAAAATCGGATAAAGATTTTGTACGCTTAACGCAACGGTCAATGGGCTTTATTTTATTCCATTGATAAATATCAATAAAAAATGTATATGTTTTGCACTCACATGTGTCCTTTAGCTCCATAGGTTCTTCATCAAAAAAAGAAGCATCAGACCCGTTGTTACCAAATAAGAGCTCGTAATTTTTTTTAACTGATAAGTAAATTGATTTGGTAGACATTTTGTAAGACAATCTCTCACTGATCTCTTGAAAAACTGGATCACACGGGGAAGGTAAATCATTTTTATGTGGAAAATACTTTTTAAATTCACTCAAAACACTTTTTTGTTCTTCCAACGGAACTGCACTTTTCCGCCCTCTACTACTCATACTCATGGTTATATAATAACTGTGTGCAATAAAACAAATAAATAGATTTTTATTTTCGAAAAAAGATAATTAACGGAGGAGCTGCTGTGCGACGTGACACGCGAGTTGCAAGACAAATTGTTTTAATAGCACAATAAGAGGGTAGTTAGCAATCAAACAATTTGAGCTTACCCTCAACTATCGATGTAAATAAAAAAGGTATAGGAATTAGTAAGTAACGGGATAAGTAGTAACGGGCAAAGGTAAATTATAAATATTATTATGCAGCTGTATGTGAGATCAAATGACTATACTGATAACCAGTAAGTAATGCGGAAGTCAAGCTAATGATAATTGATTAATTGTATGAATTATTTCTATTACATTTATAATATAATCAACAATTATCTATAATGTACATAGGGTTTCAGTGATGCTGTGTACGTAAATTAATATTATGCCATAATTAATATGGTATAACATGATACCATTCTTAATACTAAAGGAGATGACAAAAAGAAATAATGCCTCATTTGTTAACAAAAGTTTTTTTTTTACATTATTACCTGATCAAACGAACTTACCTGAAGTGAAGTTCGATCTTAATTATCCTGTCTTCGTCGAAGAGATTTATTTTACCATGTAGTTGTCCTGGCAACACGAACTTTATTCGCACGTATGTTCATAGTTAAAGAAAAGAGAAAGAAATATAAGTACTTCTTTCTCCTTTCTAAAGCGGCGCATAAGCGGCAACCCACTCCTAACCTCATTTATTTAGAGAAGTGCATGAAAGTAAACAGAATTATTTCTAATTTAATATTAACTATCTTATCGATATTTCATCAGCCACGGGATGGGAGGGACCTTAAATCTCTTCGACGAAGACAGGATAATTAAGATCGAACTTCACTTCAGGTAAGTTCGTTTGATCAGGTAATTATCCTGTCTTCGTCTTCAGAGATTTATTTTACCATGTAGATGTTCAGAGAACAAATAAAAGGCTTATGGGGATTAGAAACTAAAAATACACATATTTTTATGCACAAGTGATAATTTATTAATCAATGCAACAAAGATTCATGAATTATTCTTAAATTAGTAAGAGACAATGTTATTATTCTCTAGATATACACATTAAATTAGAACTAAAGTCAACAATTGGACGGTTATAAAAGTTTGCAAACGTTTTGGACTGGAGAGTCCAACCTGCGCAGTTTCGAATTGATTCGATACTCAAACCAGATTTTAAGGCCGCTGAAGTGCTTGCGTGCCGAGTACTATGGGCGCTAAAGATCGAAATGTCAACGCCGCTGTCTCTAAGCGTTTGCTTAATCCATCGAGCTATGGTTTGACTGGTCGCAGCCTTAAAAGGCTTTTTATGAGTCAGTAGCAGATTATTTACTCCTTGCGGGCGCTTTTGAGCTGAGATTTTAATATAGGCTTGCAATGTAAGTGCTACACAAATGTTTTGTCTTTCAGAAAAGAAAGGTATTTGTAGGATAGGTTGTGCGCGACCTACACCTGAAGTTTTAACCAAGTCTGTTATAATGATTACGAACCGATCATTATATTTTTCTATATTTTGCAGCCTTATTAATGAAAGTGTCTGGGTTCTCTGACCTGTTGCTAGTGCTAAGAGAGTAACCAACTTTTTACTTAATTGTTCAAAGCTAATTGATTCGTTTGGCCAAACTGTCGATAAATAGTCTAAGACAGTATTAGGATTCCACATTAAATTGTATCGTGGAAATGTCGGTTTGAGTTTAAATATTCCTTTGAAAAAACGTTTTATTGTTTCATCATTTCCTAAGCTATTTAATGATATCAGTGATATCGCAGACCGGTGATTATTTAATGTCCCATAGGAGGCTCCAGACTCAAAACAAGTTAACAGAAAGTTTAATAAATTATTAATTTTTACATCAAAAAAGTCCAAATTCTTACAATTACAAAAGTTCCACCACTGTTTCAGGCTACTAGTATATTGCAATTTAGTTTTGGCAGATAGAGACGAAGTGATAACAGCCAGTGCCGGTTCTGGGACTCCTTTTTTCAAGAACGCCTCCCGGATAACACACTCACTGCCAGGGAAAGTTGTTTGTGCAGTGGGTGTGTCGTCCTGAAAGGAGAAGATAAAAGATTTTTATTCGGAGATAATATAAGTGATTCTGTAATACGGAGGGATTGAAATAAGGGAAACCACGGTTGCGAAGGCCAAAACGGAACGACAACAATTCCTTCTGCGTGGTCGGTAACAATTTTGTTTAAAGTTTTTAAAATTAAAGAAAATGGCGGAAAGGCATAGAATTTCATGTTATTCCAATCAACTGTAAATGCGTCTATGCTTAAGGCATATGGGTCTGGTTTCTATGATATAAAGTCAACGCATTTGGTATTTATGCGTGTGGCAAACAAATCTATATTTGGCATACCGAAACGTTTAACTATTTTTGTAAAGGTATCCGAACTAAGCTCCCATTCAATATCTACATTAGTATTCCGCGATTCTCTATCAGCCTCAATATTTTCAGAAGACCTTATATAGGAAGCAAATATTATTATATTTCGTTCTTCACACCATTTCCATATAAGTTTAGCAATATCACTCAAATGAGGGTACTGAATTCCGCCCATACGATTTACATAAGAAATGGCAGTCGTGTTATCAACCCGCAGTAAAATATGACAACTGTTTTTGTTTTTGCTAAATGACATAAGACCGAAATATACAGCCAATAATTCCAAATAATTTATATGCCTTAATTTTTCTTTGTTGGTCCAGAATCCTCCGGTGTGGTGACCTCCACAAGAGGCACCCCAAACCGTGGGGGAGGCATCAGTGAATATTTCAATATCGTATTTAACAGGCTCGATAGATTGAACTACTGTTGAAATTTTACTCTTCCACCATAAAAGATCGTCAAGTAAACTGGTTGGGAGTACCATAGGGCCATTATAATTATTATTATTACGCAACAATGCCACATACTTCGCTCTTTCAAATGATTTTGTATAAAGCCATGCATAGGGCACCGCTGGGCATGCTGCTACAAGTGTGCCTAAATATCTTGCAAAGTCACGAATATTCACTGTTTTACTTTTCGTTAAATTATGAATCATTTTATTTGTAATACAAGTTATTTTTTGTCGTTTTTCGGTTGGTAATTGCATGGTCATAGAACTTGAATCAAGTACGTAACCTAAAAAACGGCATGTTTTGTTAGGTATTAAAACACTTTTATCGTGATTTATAACAAAGCCTAAGTTAGTAAGTATCTTAATAGTCTCGTTTATATTACTTAGGCAATCATCGTAATTAGTTCCTAGGCACAAATAGTCATCAAGATACCTTACCGATAAAAACCCTTTAGATCGTAAGTATGATGATATTGGTTGAATTAATTTTGTAAATGTGTAAGGCGCAGAGCTGAGACCAAATGGCAATGCGGTAAATTCGTAAAGATCTTTAAATTTGAATCGTAAAAACTTTCTATCTTGAGGGTGAATGGGTACTAAAAAGTACGCCTCTTTGAGATCTATTTTACCCATGTAGCAATTAGGTGACATGAGTTGCACTGCAGTTCTAATATCTTCCATTTTAAAATGACATTGCTGTATGTATTTATTTAATTTTTTAAGATTCAAAATAAACCTCATAGACCCATCGGACTTGGGAGTTAAGAATATATCGGATATAAATTGATTTTTGCAGGGAATACATTTTTTTATGGCTTTAATTTGTAACAAATGGTGGATTTCTTTTTGTATCGCTATAGATTCGGTTTTTGAATAACAACGTCTAGGATAATCTGACGGTGATTGTCGAGGTATTTCTATAAAGGGTAAACGGTAACCTTCAACAGACTCTAAAACAAATCTATCATTTGTAATAGTTTTCCATTTATCAACAAAATGTCTTAAGCGGCCAGCATGAGTTACCTGAGGGTTTACTTCGCTCGAGGTGGAGGCGGCGGCGGCTGGCGGTAGGTTGGGTATCTCGGCGCGTACGCTGAGGGCTGTTGCGGCCGGCGTGGGGCTTGACGCCGTGCAGGTGGTGGACCTGGTGGTTGGAGTACGCGGCGTTGGCTCGAGTATTGTGCTTGGAACCCGCCGGCACGACCCACTTGCGGTAGGTTGCTCTTCTGGGAGCGGAAGTGCGCCGGCGGGCCTTTCCAGTTTTTTGTTGAGCACGACGCTTGAATTAATTCACTGGTCTTCTTTATGCCTCTAGAGTTTTTCACAAGGTCTCCTAGCTTGTCACCAAACAAGTATTCGTCTCTTTTTCGGTCTTTAAAAGTTTCAACTAATGGTTTGTCAATCAATCCCATGATTAGAGACTTTCTAGTTTCCGTTTCTAAATAATGTGAATCGGCTATTAGTTTTAATGCATCGTTTAAGATGCGCAGAGTTTCTGGAATATCCGGGTTTTTCTTTAGTAAGTTTGACATAGCCCTAGTTAGGGCTGTTAAGCCACAGCCAAGTTGCTCCTGCTTCTGGCTAAGTCTCTTATCCCTATTACGACAGGGTTCGTTTAACATTGTGATGATCTCAGGATTTAACTTTGCTGCCTTAAGAAGTGAAATATTCTTAGGGAAAAGGTATTTCTTTGATAAGTCATCTTTAGTGTCTTTCTTAAGACCGCCTGTTATGATTGACGTAACCCGTTTTGCGAGCTCAATTTGGACATCATCACCCCATTCTGTGTCATCAGTCTCTATGTCGCCGAGCAATTTCAGCATATCGGTATCGATATCAGGGTCGATATCGGCTTCAATAACGGGATCAATGTCCGCTACCATGCTTAAGTCAGACTCAAGATGTGCGTTGGACGCACAGTTTTGAGAGAGTACATGGTCAATATTTGGATCAGGTAACAATATCCCAACTTCAGAGGTTTTAGGTGAGCTGCCAGCTTCGGGATGATCTGAAAGTGTATTGGAAATGTTAACACTTTCTAAAAGATAGGATTTACAGAATTTTTTTTTTTTTTTTTTTTTGGGGGTACTTATAAAATGAAACTTTGAAATATTTTAAACAGATTCAAGTTTGTAAAATGTATAAGGCCTTTAAATTAGCTGCTGGTTAACCTCTCGTGTTAACTCGGAGCGAAAATTTGCTACTGGTTAACCTCTCGTGTTAACTCGGAGCGGAAATTTGCTATTGGCTAACATCTCGTGGTAGCTCGAAGCATTAAATACCTATGATCAATGTCTCGCATTGATTCCAGGCAAGAAAAAATATTGCTATAAGCGGTAGTTTTTACTATACACTTAGTAAAATATTTGAAGTAACATTTACCTTCAAGTTGCACATCCTCGTCGTCACTGGAGTGTATTTTTCTCGATCTTTTCTCTTTGGCTCTAGTTACTTTTTCCTCGTACTTCTTCATCTTCCTCGTCCATCTTTCCTCCTTACTTTCGTCATGCCTACGTTTAGGCATTTCAACAATATATTTTATTTTATAATACACTTAAGGTACGCGCGAACGTCGTGAGCGCACGAACGATAATGAGGTTAGGAGTGGGTTGCCGCTTATGCGCCGCTTTAGAAAGGAGAAAGAAGTACTTATATTTCTTTCTCTTTTCTTTAACTATGAACATACGTGCGAATAAAGTTCGTGTTGCCAGGACAACTACATGGTAAAATAAATCTCTGAAGACGAAGACAGGATAATTTTAAAATTTGACGTAATAAGTACAGTACTTACTTATTATTAATCTTATTCAGAGGGAAATTGTTAATTTGTTAATTGTAATTATCTTTAAGAATGTTTGTTATTTAAACAAAAAGTACACCTAATGGGAGAGGCCGCTGAACCCCAAGATACAGACTTGTCTAGTTTGGGAATCAGAGACTTCATTCTTGTATATAATGTAATGTATAATGTATATAATTCTTTGACAAATGAAGATTATTATTATTATTAATTGTACATAGTATAATTTCATTCATCCGTAACTTTTTTCTGGGACGCCCTAAAATTTTAAAAATAAAATATGTTGAGGTATTGAAAAGGTACTAAATAATTACAAATAAATAATTAAGATATATGGTCTCCGACTATATGAAAAAAATGTGGTCCAGACAACCTGACGTCAGAATGTCTGGCCACTTTCTTTTCTTGTTTTTTCACTGCTCGTCGAGGTACTACATAATTTGATTTAGGTATCAAATAGTACCAAAAAGGTATTAAACCTTGCTACCATCCAAATATAAAATATCGTACTTGGTCCAGGGGTTCTGACGCTAACAGGATTTCTAACAATAATATGCCAATATTTAAAATGCGAATAACTTTTAAATCCCAACTTCTAAAAATCTGAAAACTTTTGTCATGATTAACCATATATAGTATTTATAAAATATACATGTTTGACATAAAATTGTGAAGTTCCAGAAAGCTATACAGAATTCTCATACACGCCTGCCATACTTCTTTCTCCGATAAATAATGATATAAATACTTGTTCCTAACAATTTGTTACAAATTATACAAACCAGACAAAAAAACCCTTTAGTCCATATTCCTAACTATGTTTCTTAACTATCTATGAAAGAAGAATTTTTATTCGCTTTTTCTTAACTGGTTAGTAAATAAGAATATTTTATCCATTTTTACGCCTAATTGTGAACAAGTGCGAAAATTTAACTCGTACTTCAATTCTTACTGGTTAAGCGATATTACATTTATTAAAAAGTGGTGTTGCTATCAAGAAAATAAAAGAACCACAAATGATCTTGAAGGGTGGCATGCTAGATTAAATAAATATTTGGGACGTAAAAATCCGTCTATGGCAGAAGTTCTAGAAGTTCTGAGCAAAGAAACAAAAATTCATTTACATAGTAAGAAGAATAAATCCAAAAACTATGAAACAATTGACTTGGAAATTAACTCCTCAATTGAGGACATGAATGCTGATATAATAACTGTTGGACATTGTCTAGAGATAATTGCTCCTTATAGTTTTTAAGACAATCTATCGTTTTTGTTTATTTCACTGAAAATGTTGTAAATGTTTACATGAAAAAAAATTATTATGAATATTGAATTGTCGTTTACTTTATCGTAACTGGTTAGGAAGTAAGATTTTTTGTTCCACTTTCCTAACCGGTTATAAGATTTTTTTCTCTTTTTTCCTAACTGCTTTTCTTAACCAGTTTTGAAAATGGATAAAATATTCTTATTCACTAACCAGTTAAGAAAAAGCGAATAAAAATTCTTTTTTCATAGATAGTTAAGAAACATAGTTAGGAATATGGACTAAAGGAAAAAATCCTCCCAAGTTGGTTAGCTACAAGAAGACGGACATGTATCCATACTAATACTATGAATACGAATGTGTGCTTGTTACGATTTCACGGCAAAACCACCACTGGACTGATTTGACTTAATTTTGGAATGACATTAACTGAAGACAGCTCAAACAAGGGCTCCTTTTGTTTTCAAAGAGGTAGGTATTATTTATTCTGTTTTTTTTTGCTTATTCATAATGATTTTGGTCATTAGCACCTTAGTCATTTCTCCCTGAAAGGTCATAAACTATTCATCTGTCGGCTTAGCACAAATGAAAAGTCTACGAAAATGGAAAAATTATACATACATCTTGCGCAACCAGTTACCGAAAAGCGAAAGAAAATATATTGTAACTGGTTACGAAGGTTTAGTTACGAACGTAGACGTAAGCCATAATTCAGAGATTATTACAATAGGATACAAGTAACAGAGCACAAATGGAGGCATTATCATCAAAAGATGATCACTTCCAGGCAACCATAATAGATAAATATAAAGTAACGTATTATGAAATAGAGAAGGATGTTTATTTGAGAAATTGAAATCCTTTCACCGATTTTAAATTATTATTAATGTAGCTACAAAGAAGGTGACCTATGTTCAACCAAACACAAACTTTTGAACAAATATCAACTCCTAAAGAGAAGAAGAAAAGACTAAGAGAAATAAGCCAACTTATTAGTTGCCTTCAGGTTAATTCGCTCATGACCACGGGGTCTGCAAAGACACCGAAACGTCGAGCTAAAATGTAAAATATAAATTAAACGCGATAAATCCAGTTAAAAAGTGTTTTATTTAATAGTATGAATGTAGTTGATAACATACAGTCAAACAAAGGCAATAAATATCAGCCCTTAAAGATTTGAAAGTGGTATCTGTTTAGCTGGAAAGTTGCTTCTAGAACGTTATAATTGTTCCTTATGTTCTGAATGCCGCAGAGAGAAACATTTATTGCGCATTGATTGGAGCTTATATGTATAGGAATAAGTGCGCTGAAAAAATAATCAGGTTTCCGAGATTTTCCGTTTTCTGCTGCGGTAACGTTTTGCAAAACTCTAAATGACTATCCCCAATTTCGTAAAAAATGATTCATTAGCTCTGAAAGCGTTAAAGATAGACCGACAGTGTTACTTCAAAAGCTGTTAAAACATAGCTGTGCACCGCGGTTTCACCTGGGCGTTATCGAAGGTGTTTCAAAAAAATTGTACCTACCGTGAAAATCAAATACAGGAACAGCAGGCGCACTGGGCAAAAGTACGTAGGTACATGAATTGGATAGAATATAATAATAAACTAGGTATTTGAAACCATAAAAGGTGGAACCGTGGTGGACAGCAATGTTATAACTTTTGAAGTAGGTAACTCTGTCCGACTATCTGTATCGCATTCACGGCTACATTATAAAATCGATTTTAACGAAATTTAGTATACGATAAGTTTTTAGCCACGTAGAATTACCCTACCGTCCTTGGAAAAGCTTGTTGTAAGAGGCGACCAATTTGAGTGGGCCCACTTGGAGTTAGGATCCCTAAAGAGTTGCCTTCAGGCAAATTATTAATCTTGAAAACTATCTGCCGCCAAATATCACCACTCCAGCGGAGATATGTTTCGAAAACATTTAATGAAGAGCCAGTTCTATCACAAACCCGTTTGGTATCATCTTCGACCTCATATACCCTTACCATCAGGTGAGATTGACGCCAAACACTGGCTTGTCACCGATTTAAATAAAGTACTAAGTAGGAAGTACATAGGTACTTTCCTACTTAGTATTATTTTTATTTTTCAACCGACTTCCAAAAATGTAGGAGGTTCTCAAGTCGTCTGTATGTTTTTTTTGTGTCTTTTTTTTTTTTTTTTTATAAATGACTAAACCCGCGTTTGGCCTCAATCTCACCTGATGGTAAGTGACGATGAGGTCGAAGATGAAAGCACACGGGTTTAGGAAGGAACTGGCTCTTTATACAATATTGCCGGAACACATTACCGCCGGAGCGGTAACATTTGGCGGCAGACTTTATATAAAGGGTGGTCGCTAGCCAGGCGGACCCAGAAGGGATCCTACCACCAAGTAACAAAAAGTGTCTTTGTTACAACGAAATTTCGGACAATTTATGAATGGATTTTGAAATTTCTTTTTAGAGGATTCATAGTTGGTCCCATCCCATATAAATTTTATCGAAATCGGTTGAGTACTTCATTGAAAATTACAAATTTTTGAAAAAATATGTATGATTTCGGAGAATGTTTACGTTGATGACGTTATAATTCAGTCAAAGTTTTGACGTGAAATCGGTTTTTTTAATGCTCAGCATTCGTTGATTATTGGCCAAAGAAGTTCAATCTTACTCTATACAAAAGTCAAAATCGATTCAGTAGTTTAGCTGTGAATGCGTAACAATTAGGCAGAGGGGTGTAACCACACCAACCGACCGACGGTCAACCGACGACGGCGGCGTCTTTCAGCGTCTTTCGACGTCTATCGGTTTTTCTCTGATCGGATTGACCTTGTAAAAACTATCGATTGACGTCGACTAATCCATTCTACCATCAATCGATGATCCATCGATGATGTGGTAACACCCTTACCTACTTCAAAAACTGTTATTACATAGCTGTGCACCCTGGTATCACCAGGTATCACCTGGTATCAGGTTCTTGATTTTTAAATTCGTTTTGTGGTTAAAAATGAAATTTCAAGGATAGTTGCCCTTCGCTAACAGCACCATAAGAAAAAAAAATCTTGTGAGCCAAAATATATTTTTCCATACATTACGACATTATTATTTAAAAAACAATTACATTCATTCACTTAAACCACATCAATTTTTTTTTTCTTCCCGAAAGTGGGCATACTGGAACTGTCATTTTACTGCATTGAAGTATTTGCCAGAGTATAGTCGCAAATTAAACACATATGTGCCTAGTTTGTATTTAAGATGATGATGGACTCGGCTTGATTTTAAGTCTCCCTAATGTCAGACGACCACACCAATTGATCCACGTCGGTCAACGTCGATTGGATTTTTTCTCATAGTAAAAACTATCGAGACTTCAACTAAGAGACTTCAAAATCAGGTTTTTGTTAGCAAAAGCTGAGTTTTATTTATTTTATTTTATTATTAGGTAACTGATGTTATGATAGAGACTTAAAATTAGAGTAAGTATTTTATGTCCATCGAAATGTACTAATACTTATCTAAGATTTTGACTCTATCAATGATAGGTATACGTACCCAGACCAAAGCATGTTTACGAAAACAAATGATCAATTGTGAGGGAATCGAGGTCGCAATCAGCAGTGTCTGATGGTGCTCCAACGCCTAGACAAATGTGGACTACGTACTTACTTACACAAGGTGTTCTTTTTAATATCCCATAACTTTGAGGTTTTGTTCCTTACTAAAAAATAATACTTTTTGCCAAAGAATATGTATTCAAAAGTGCATACTTTCCACGATATCATCCATCTTAATATAATTAGTTCATAAATTATCACCCTTGTAAAATCTCTTTAACATTCATGCAATTGACGGGTGTCACTGAAGCCATACAATAAACAACAAAAACATTTTAAACGTTGAGGAACGTTGCATACAATGTACATAGCAAAGCGTTGCGAACTGTACCTGTGCATAGCTATAAAAAATTGATAGAAATGCCACGTTGTCATACTTTCGCATAAAGGTTTACTTCGCTTAATTGAATTATTATGTATGAAAAATTAAAAACAAAAAAAATGAAAAATTATTCACATGTATTTGATTCTATTACATGGTCCCATTAATACCCTCGAGTTATGGGAAATCAACAGGAACACCTTGTATAGATTTGTTTTAATTTTAGTTTTATTCGTGACTAAATCTACGAACACTTTTGCCCGCGTGGGGTCGGCTTAGTATAGACCCTACCACCCCTGAATAAGCGTTACGTGAAAGGCAATTAATCCGACCGTTTAGTTTAGTGGTTCCGGGGCCGACTGGTTTGCGGTCACTCTTCATATAAAATCTGCGGCAAACGTCACCACTCCTGCGGTGATGTGTTGCGGCAATATTTTATGAAGAGCCATTTCCTTCTTATGCCCATGTGCGGTCATCTTCGACCTCATCTTCATTTACCATCAGGTGAGATTGAGGTCAAACCATAAATGGAACTCGCTATAGGCTCTCCGTTAAAATATTCCTGAGTCCATCATCGCCTAAGCCGCCAGAAATATATGGACCGATTTGATACGAATCTAGAGAGTCATGAATAATACAATAAAGGCGGATCTGATGCACCAAGCGGTAACTTAGTATAGTTCCTTTTGAAACGCCTATTTAGTATGAGATAGACATAAGATCTAATCATGCTCGACACCGGCGATCTTTTAGTTAACACCATATAAAAGCCCTTAAAAATTAAAGCTTCGCACGATGTTACCTGCGCATCGTTTGATCCCGTAAGATTGCGAATAAGGAAAGCGGCTGCCGTCCTCAGGAGTTAGGCGATCCAGTACAAAAAAACTGGTACTTTCATCAATCAGAGCGTTTAATCAAGCAAACAAATTCTTCAGATATATTATATTTAGTATACATGAAGAGAACGGTCGGACATTGAGTTACTAAATGCGTTCGGAAGGCTTTCTTATTTTATAGCACCTATGTACTTACTTAAAACAGTCGATTTATAAGCTATCCAGCTTTGCAGATCACAAAGTTGGCATACAATCATCCAACACATGTAGACGATCACCCACAAACGATATTTTGTGAGAAAGCCCGTATCACCCTTCTTATTTCCTATTTTTATTGTAAGTTGTTTTGGTATTTTTATGACTTCTGTGTTTATTTAAATATTTTATGTGGGTTTTTTTACAAATAAACTTTTTTCTTTCTTTCTTTCTTTCTATATTAAGTATAAAAAGTGCTTATAATTTCGTGAGTCACAGTATTTTCTGTTTGTACTAAACCAACCGGCCGACCTGTAGTGCGAACATAGAACTTTATCGACTCGTTATCTTACGAATGTTCGTATAGTATGGAGACGGTTTGTAAGCAATAATTGAAATCTATCCTTTGCCGCACGGCCAGCTTAAATAAATGTGTGCCTTGTTAATTTTGAATATTTGTAAACATGTTGTACTCTTAAATAACTTTAATATAAAAAATTACAATGTTACTAAAAAATTGAAACCGACTCCATACTATACGAACTTTCGTAAACATACGAGTCGATAAAGTTCAGTGCTCGCACCACTGTTTTGACTTCGCCACAGTGGTCGCCGTTGTCGTAAACCTATCTGCCTCAGACGCCAGTGGTTGCGGGTTGGATTCCCGCGCAGAACAAGAAAAATAGTACAATACACCCAGGAAGGTCTGGGTGTTTCTCTATGCAGAGTTAATTTTAATAAGCGAATCACCTCTTGCAGTCAGCCTCTCCACATCAATCCCAACAACATTGTTCTACAACTTTTTAAAATTAATAAGTAGGTAGCTTTTAAAATTTTTGTTTTCCCATACAAAAAATATTTATAGCCTCTGTTCAGTGGCGTTACTCTATTTACTCTGAGCGTAGGTATATGTAGGAAATATCGCTTCATAATAATAATAGGTACTTAGATTGTCTGGTTGCGATCGCTCTAGAGCGATAAGACCGCCTTTTGTACGTTGTTGTTTTTTTTTGTATTTTTTTTTTCATTTACAATAAAGAGTAAATAATAATGATAATAATACTCACTTCTTACAAAATGTAGAATAAGAATCAAAAATTTTTTTGTATTTATTTTTTGTCTTAGGTACCTATTTATCAAGATTTGAAAAAGTCGTGGAACAAAATGTGTTTTGGGATTGATGTGGAGAGGCTGCCCGCAAGAGGTGATGCGTGAATTAAAATTAACCCTGTGTATGTTTTTATATTCTAGGTTCCCCCTAGTTCGCTACATGGTAACTCATAACACAAGCTTCGCTTACTTTGAGGCCATGTAGTTGGTGTGATTGTCTGGGGATTAAAAAAAATATTCACTTCAATTTCGCTTGATGGGAAGTAACGAAAAGGTCGAAGGTGGAGTGAGTGACGATCATTGGAGGCAGACATAATAGAATAGTTGGAGGGTTGTGGACTCTTTTTTAACTTTCTCTAAATATAAATAAGTAAGTTCTATATTTCAGAAATGTTTTATTTCCGTTAGTGTCAATAGCGTCTGTCAATGGGCCTATATTGATTCTAAAGTGAAAATTTGATTTAGAAGCTCTATATTATTTGCTCTATAATAATAATGGCTTGTTTTTATTGGTTCCAATGAAATAGAAGCCGAGGTCCATCGAAGATTAAAACCTGCCTGGTGAATTCCCTTGCGCTTAATATATCTAATTATTACCCAGGAAAACCATACCAGAAAAAATCTCATCTCTTATTCGAAATCATGTATGGTTGAGTGGTTGTTGCAGATTATCATATCATTTGTTACGTTTTCAATTTATGCGGTTCTTTTGCGGGAAAACTAGACACTTCTACAAAATAAAAGTGCATTCTTGATGTCCAACTCAACAGGATAAAACCGCAGGAACGCATCGCAATAGGATATTGTGGTCGCGAAAAGCTAGGAATCTTATTGCGATCTAACAAAAAAAGGCTTTTTATAATCTTTGCCTTAGACACAGAAGATAAATCTAGACATTGCATATCAAAACTTGAAATGCTTTTGAAATTGCATAGGGATAAATTATGTTTAAATTATGCGTAGGTACGACTTCAATGATATCTTTGCCCTTTAGGTACAGTATTTTTTTTATATAGTATATGTCCTGAAACACGGTCTGAGATTGTAGTATTTTAATTGATATCAAAAGAATTTAAACTAGTTTTAGAAATTATGAAGATGCGTAGATATTATTTAGCATGGCACATAAATACTTGGTATACCTATACATTGCAGATTTGTGGCTTTGTGTATCTTTTTTAAGCATAATGTAAGTACCTACTTATCTTAATTTGTAACAAAAATATTATTTCATTTTTCTTTGCGGCAATTATCTAAGTATACAGAAACTGAAATGTGACCTGCTAAAGTGATTGAGAATATAAATCTTCAGAATTAACATGTTATGTGTCACGAAAAAAAAACCGATAATGCCTTTTATATCATTACAATAGCTAATTACTATCTGATACAGATCTGACTATGTTTATTTTCATCAAGTCATACCGGTGCTCATTAGAATTTTATTACAGGCATCATAACACAACTAAAGTTTTTGTGATCTCACTCTAAGGGCATTGACATGTCTATCTGGAGCTACCTAGATCATTTTATTAAATCTTATTGTAAGGTACCGGCAACAAACTGATACAATCAAGGACGCAATTTGAATAGTGGTGATGTGAACTATCAACTCGTATTCGGACGCTGTAGTTTAATGAGTAACAGTATAAAATTTGATACGCGTCTATGAGTATGACAAATGATTAATCTCTATGTCGAAATGTAATTGGCTTTGTGGACTGTTATGTATTTTGCAAAATTTTAATTAGTTTTCATAAAAGTAAAATAATCTAGTAGGCTGATATTTCACGATGGAGAAATTTTAATCATAATCTAACCATCTACATTTTCAGTGTAAATTTGAAAAAACGTATTTTTACTTCTTTTAATAGGTATGAAAATATGAAGATGTCAGAAACTTTTCTGAAAGGTATTGACGGATAACACTCTATAATGTAATCGCAAATAGATTTAGGTTTTTTTTTTTATAAAATATGGATGGGACGTTTGTCTTCCATGACACCTGATGTTAAGTGAACATGAAGACTAAGGTGGTACACTAAGGTTGTCATTAAAGTGACGAAGCGGGCTATGAACTTTCCAGCTCCTGCGAAACTCCTGCTATTCGCCCATTGCATCACGAAGGCTATCTACCGTACCTAAGCCTTATCTGATGTTTTGCTTAGTACTACTATAACTATAACAAATATATTTTAGGGGAAATCGTTTTGCTTTACATACATACATACATAACTTCACGCCTGTATCCCGTATGGGGTAGGCAGAACACCAGAGGTAATAAAACCATCTGATGTCACGTTTCACAAATTTGGAGGCATTATAATAGTGAATAGAGACTATTGCAATGACAGGGGGTCAGCCTATCGCCAACAAAAAAGCTTCCCGTAACACCTCGGTCCCTTAACTGACTTTTACAGTATGCCCGGGAAGAGAAGCAGCTGGCACATTCTATGTTTTTCTTTCGCTCCCAGACCAGCATAGAAGCATTTTGTTTTAATAATAACTAAATGTCTAGAATAATTGAGGGATGACGATAAAATTTTTGGATGAAAACTCTACATAACAAACACGGTCAAAGCTGGATATTTTTTACATTTTCAAACAAAAATTCGATAACATGTGCGTAGAGGTATACATACCAACAATCAACTTGTGTACTTACCAACTCCTCGCAATTAAAAGCATCGTGATTATATTTAGTTTATAACTGACGGATGATCTCACATAGGGCTATTTAATTTTTATCTACCTACCGCCTCTTCGCTGGAACTTATGTGTTTTCTTACCAAGTACTACGTGGTAATCAATTTACGGATTCCTGAACTGAAGGTCAGATAACTATTAGTATATCTATAGTTGAGATTATATATTGCTTCATTACTTTAAGGTTTTATTGAGTAATTATTGAGGTTATTTCCTTCCCCAAATGTTATCGGTGTCGTTTTTTTTAGTTAAGCTAAACAAGAACGTAAATGTATCCTTAGTGCGCAGTAAAATGTTACTAATTTATAAACATCTTATTATATTTAAATCCATGTTGATTTTTATTTTATTATTTATTTCGTCTAACTAAGTATCTGTGGAACCTAAAAAGACAACTTTTATTGTTATTTAAGCTAGGTATAGAATAACGCAGTCTCTACATACCCAGTGTCCCGTTTTGAAAAAGAGCCAGAAATAGTTTCACTCGTTTAAAAAAAATGTTTTCATATTCCCTAAGAGTAGGTAAGTAGGAAATTCCGTATTAGTTTGGAATATGAGAGTATTGGCACGCGATCACAAAGTTGTAGGGAATTTAAAATCGATTTCTTTGGCAGCTTTGACTAACAGTATAAGAAGTGGCTCATAGAACCAGGTCGTATAATCAAAAAGTAGAAACCAAAACATTCTCCAAGCGTGCAAAGATAATAAATGTGCGCGATTGTTCTCGCACAACATTGTTTACTTTTTTTAGGAGAACTAAGTCACCAGTATTACTCAGAATCATGGGTTTGAATACCAATCAGTCTTTTAAAGCATTGCTTAAGCATCTTATACACAAACACGCGCTTTACTTTCACTACACGGAAGATTCGTATATCTTTAAAAAAGGAAACTCCGACCTTGATGTCCTGGTAATCTATTTAGGTCCCATTGAAATTAATTAACATCAAGTTAAGCTAAAAGGATTGGAATTCGTCATAGATAAGAGAATGTAATCAAATTCTTATCGTTGTCCTTTTCCAGATCGTCTTAGGTGCCAAGTCGGTCTACCTAAGGATGCGTAGACTACGTAATGAGGTTTACAGCGGTTCAAGACTTATTTACCCTTCCGTTACTTCGATGCGTCGTTTACTTAGCTGCGGTAAAATTGTATCTGGAGCATACGTATTTGTCCTTACAAACATAAACATTTCCATATCATGTGAACGAGGATCGCCTTTTTAACAATAGGTACGTTTATTAGAGTTTGCTAAAGTAATTATTGCGTTATTCACTGGCGGGAAAAGGTGATCTTTATTCCTTTTGGGTGTAATTAGCACATCTTATAATTGGGTGTACAAAATTTGCTTTATTACTTACTAGCGACCCGCCCCGGCTTCGCACGGGTGCAATGCTGATACAATGCAATGGGCGGCCGGCCGGTACCGCCGCAAACGCTACGTCCCGCAATTTTTAAATCTGTAATATCTTCGAAAATATTCACTTAAATCATACGGTGTAAAGGGCCATATAGATCTATATTAAATGAAAAATGTATTCAAGGTATTTAATTGGTTAAGGATTAATGCTGTATTGGTTAAAATCGCTTCGAAAATTAGCCATTATTTGTCGTAAAAAGTAAATCACAAAAAAAAGTTATTGTGGGTTATCCATAAGAGATAGACATATACCATCAAGGACTTTTCTGTAGACCTTTTCAATGTGTACAATACTTAGTACATTATTTTGATAAAACTCGTAGGGTTCAGCCTGCGTTTGCAATGTAAGCGGAAAAAATGTAATTATTTACGACATCACATTAGAAACCTCAAAAATAACAGTACTTCTCCACTATTTAATGGATGTTATTATACATATAAACCTTCCTCTTGAATCACTCTATCTATTAAAAAAAACCGCACCAAAATCCGTTGCGTAGTTTTAAAGATTTAAGCATACAAAGGGACATAGGGACAGAGAAAGCGACTTTGTTTTATACTATGTAGTGAAGTAGAACACTACAATTTTATTGGCAAATAACTCGTTAAGGTTATAAAAGACTTCATCATAGGAATTTCATTAGAAATCAAAAACGTAACTTTAAAAGATTTTTTATTTCTCCTTCACATTATTTTACAAAGTCGTGCCCAAAATATTGTTAACGACAATGGAAAGGTACATCCATTGTTTCAATATTGAAAACAACATCGTGGTCACAAGGAATATGGCATTATCAAAATAATCACATTTTAATTTAACACTTGCAGACTAGAGATACAATAAACAAATATCAAAATATTAGAGCTGCCATTTTCTAAAACGTCTTATTACTAGTAAAGCTTATTTATATAAATTGCATTTTACAAAATTTGTACGCACGTTTTCAATCTGATACTAAACTGTATAATTAACTATTACAGTAAACTACGATTACACTAGTTGAGTATTCTACTTACTCTTTATCGTTACTTTAAAGAAATGTTTATTCTTAAATTCGAATCTATGCTTTCAATTCAGATTCTTTTTTTGATTTTTTACGCTGCTATGTTTTTTCTCTCGGTTGGTATTTCTCTTCGCTCTTGCCAGTCAATATCCTTTGAGTTCGAACATTCGTGCATTTGGTTCTTCCTTTCACATCGTCGACTAATTGACCAGTAAACATAATTTTTGGGACATTGGTATACAAAACCACGTAATTTTCCCGATCTGGTTTTTTCACATTTCAAGAAAGCTGGCGAACACTCCTTATTTTTAAAGAGTTCGAAAGTACCCGGTTTCGGACATTCAAATGAATCACGATTGATTTCAATCTGAAAGAAAAGAAAATGTTAATACTTTTATTATTATGCTAATCTGTCGTAACGGTCAATGACGCAAAAACTAAAAAAAAAACATGGCCCTCAGAATTAGCTAACTTTGTGAATGCGATTGGGCTTATCAAGATCCCGCGAACTAGTTGCCAATTGATCGCCATGTTTACAATGACAAATCAGTGGTAAGAGGCGAGACATAACTAGCTCCTAAGTATAATGCATATTGGATTAGCTTCAAATCTTAATTTTCTAGGCATGTCTTAATTTTTATTCAATCTGATAAAAATATCTGAGAAGATTTAGGCCAAACTAGATAATGTCAAAGATAAATCATGAGTTTAATACCGCTGTATTTACTTAATTGTTCTTGATATAAAAAATATATTAATAAATTTCTTACCGGGTCTTTTCCTTCCAAATATAGCTGTCGAAGTTTACGTCTTTGTGCTATTTTCCCGTCGCATTTCTTTTCAGCCTTGCTTTCTTCGACACATTTAACTTGCTTTTCATCATAAATAGTGTTGTTAGGACATCTGAAATTGGCTATTTTAATTTCGTGACTGTCATCATCTTCATCACATTGATAGAAAAGGTTGCAGTATTTAGGATGTCTTCTAAATGATGTTGGACAAACATATAGATATTGGTCGTCGTCAGTTTCAGGGCACTCCTTATTCGATGATGAATTATCTTCTGTGGTAGTTTCCGAGTTGCTTTCTGTAGTTGTTGATGAGTTGTCTTCGGTGGTCGTGGAGGAATTATCCTCAGTGGTTGATTGAGACTGAGTAGTGGACTCTTGCGTGGTAGATTCCTCTGTGGTTTGCTGCGTGGTAGTCTGACTTTCTGTCGTTTGATCCGACGCCTGCGTTGTTGTTTGTTGTGTTGTCTCTTCGGTTTGTTGAGTGGTCGTTGATGATTGAGTGGTTGACTCCGCTGTAGTTGAAGCTTGTGTAGTGGGTTCCTCTGTTGTAGTAGATTGTTCAGTCGTAGTAGATTGTTCAGTAGTTGTAGATTCTTCGGTCGTACCAGACGTAGTGCTTTGCTCCGTGGTGGTAGTAGTAGTTGATGAAGTTGTGGGTTTTTTAGTTGTTGTTGTAGTTGTAGTAGTTGATGCCGGTTTTTTTGTCGTTGTTGTTGACGATGCTGGTTTTTTTGTGGTCGTTGTAGTGGTTGTAGATGACGCCGGTTTTTTTGTCGTTGTTGTGGACGATGCAGGTTTTTTAGTTGTTGTAGTTGTCGTTGAAGAACTTGTGGGCTTTTTAGTAGTAGTGGTGGTCGTCGTAGGCTTTTTTGTTGTTGTTGTAGTTGTCGTCGATTCTGTTGTTTGGTCGGTCGTCGTGCTCTCATCGGTAGTAGTACTTTCTTCAGTTGTTGTAGTAACATTTGCGCTCTGGTTTGAATTCGTGCAATTACGCGGTGGATAAACAGAGTCTTCGTGATTACACGTCTCAACAGCCGGATCCCATATAGTCCCTTCACCACATTCGAAATGGAACACAGAAAATTTGTTTCCATTTCCATCCCAATCAACACATCTATAAAACTTTTTGCAGTCGTTTGGATCTGGATAAAAACCTGCTTTATCACAAGTAACATTATTATCAGGCTTTTTAGTTGTTTCAGTGCTGCTCGATGATTGTGTTGTTGATGATTCTGTTGTTGAAGTTGAACCTTGTGAAGTTGTTGATCCACTTTGGGACGATGTAGTTTGAGAAGAACTCTGAGATGTCATAGTTGTGGTAGATGATGATGTGCTCGTTTCTTCTTTGTTATTGCACGAAGGGTTTGATACATCTTGAGGATGATTACAAGTAGTTTTATCTTGGTCCCAGATTGTGCCTTCACCACAATCAAAGTCATATTTTGTAAATCCACCGTTACCGTTGTCAACACATCTGTAGAACTTTTTACAGTCTTTGCTATTGCCATAATACCCCTCTTTTTCACATTTGTCAGAACTTGATGCGGTAGACGTTGAAGGACCCGATGTAGATGTGGCGGAAGAACTCGAGCTAGTGGAACTAGAGGTTGAACTTGTAGTACTAGAACTTGAACTTGTAGTGCTAGAACTTGAACTTGTAGTGCTAGAACTTGGACTTGTAGTACTAGAACTTGTAGTCGAGCTCGGTTTTTTTGTTGTTTTACTTGATTCTGTCGTAGAACTCGAGCCTTGCGTACTCTGGGTGTTTTTCTCAGTTGTTGTTGTTGATTCTATTGGCTCATCGTTATCAGGTGTTGTTGAACATCTATCGACCTCACTTATATAGTTACATGCCTGAATATTCGTATCCCAAGCTGTGGCTTCACCACATTTAAACTCATATTTTTTGTAGCCCCCGTTATCATCACTGACGCATCTATAGAATTTAGCGCAATCTTTTTCATCTGGAACGAAACCTTCCGAGGTACAATCATTATTATTTGCAGACGTAGAAGTGGATGATCCTTCAGTGGGATTATTTTCAACTTCAGTGGTCTGCTGGGTAGTAGTTGTAAGCTTTGTAGGCTGTGAAGGTTGATGTGTTGTTGTAGCAACGCTTTGTGCTTTACAACTGGAAATGTCATTGTCGTGGTCGCAACCTTGTATTTCTTGAACCCAAATGGTGCCTTCTCCACAAGCAAAATCGTATTTGGTGAACCCTCCATGGTCATTATTGACACACCTGTAAAACTTTTGACAGTCATTTGGATCGGCAAAGAAACCCTCTGAAGAACAAGTATTATTAGAACTTGATGTAGGTGTTTTTTCAGTAACAGGAGTAGTGCTCTCTTCTTTTTCACTGGAAGTTTCTGGCTGTGCTTGAAGGTTTGTTTGAGGGGTAGAACTTGTTGATTTCGAACAGTTGAGATTTTCGCTTTCATGATTGCAAGCTTGTATTGATTGGTCCCATATTGTTTTTTCTCCACATGAAAATTCATACCTAGTGTAACCACCTCTGCCATCATCTACACATCTGTAGAATTTTTTGCAATCTGTGGAGTCACCATAAAAACCTTCACCCTTACAAACACCACTCGAAGGCTGTGGTTCATTGGTGGTTAGATGACTTTCTGTACTAGTGGTTGTTGTGTACGTTTCAATATCGTCTGCTAGCTCAATTTGTGATATACTCGCTTCAACATTTTCTTTAGAACAAATATTATCCTTCGTTTCATGATTACAAGCGCCTATATTTTGATCCCATACCGTTCCCTGCCCACATGTAAATTCATATTTTTTGTAGCCACCGTCTTGATTGTCTACACACCTATAGAATTTTTTGCAATCGCTTTTGTCTCCAAAGAAGCCTTCACTTGTACACTCATCACTGTGAGAATTATCTACAGATGGTTCATTATTACTTCCTAAAGAGTTTTCATAACCATTATTATTATTTTCATTATTTTCTTCAGTGGTAGAACTTAAAACAGTAGATTCTGTTTGCACTTCTTGGTTTTCATTATTACCTTCTTTCGCGCAATTTGCAGATGATCCTTCATAGTTACAGGCTTCAATACTTGGATCCCAAATAGTTCCTTCACCACACTTAAAAACGTATTTAGTGTAACCTCCTCGTCCATCATCCACACACCTGTAAAACTTTTGGCAATCTGTTACATCAGCCATAAAACCACTTTCTGTACATTTCATAGTATTACTGTTATTATTAATATTACTATGCATTGTACTGCTTTCTGGTTTTCCATACCCTCCGTCATTATAATCAACATTTTGTGAAGACATGGTAGAAGAAACTTGTACTAAAGAAACTGTGGTTAGTGGTGTGCTTGGTTTAGCAGATATAGTTTCGTCTTTATTTGAGTCGTCTATGTTAGCAGTGCAATTTCCAACTGCCCATTCATGGTTACATGCCTCAATATTAGAATCCCAAACAGTTCCATCCCCACATTTATACTCATATTTCGTGTAACTACCTTGTCCATTATCGACACATCTATAGAATACTTTGCAGTTTTTAGGATCTCCAATAAACCCACTGGACGTGCATTTGACCTGCTCGTTATTTGAAATAGACGAAGGAGGAGATTCGGGTTTCGGTTGGTTAGGCGTTTGTGTTGTTGTATCCAAAGCATGATTTTCTTCACTTTCTTGATTACTTTCTATGTTTCCACCATAATTGTTCTGGATCGGTTCTTCCTCTGTATTTTGAGACACATTAGTTGATTGTGTACTCTGTTCATTTGGGTTTAATTTTTCATCACAAGATTTTACTGATCCTATATAGTTGCATGCTTCCACACTTTCATCCCATGCGGTTCCATCGCCGCAAGTAAACTCATATTTGATAAAACCTCCTCTATCATTATCAACACACCGATAAAATTTTCTGCAGTCTTGTCGATCCGCCATAAAGCCACTTTTTGTGCATTCATTGCTTTCATCTACTCGCGAGTTCACAATTTTGTCATTAGGAGGAATTGTGACCGTTGTTTGAGTATTATAATCTCTATTTGTTTCCACTTTGTTATTTAATAAAAGCGCGGGTTTATTAGTACTTATATAATTATCATTATATGTGGGTTTCATTTGTTCTTTCTCTCTCAGATCTTTCTGATTATCGCTGTATTCAGGTTGTCCTTTATTTTTATCAGTCACCTTAGAGCCATAAGAAGATTTATCATCTTTATGTATTGTATCGTCAGAAAATACGTCATTAGATATTTCTACGTTCGAAACTGTAGTTTCATCTAAAGGAATATTTCCACAAGATCTTTTTCGCACAGCCCAAGCATGATTACAATTTTGAGTATCATCGTCCCAAACTGTTGCGCCGCTGCATGAAAATTCGTACCTAACAAAACCGCCCTTATTGTTGTTGACACATCTGTAAAACTTACGGCAATCTGCACTGTCACCTACAAATCCCTCCTTGGTACAAGGATCGGTTCTCTCGTGGCTATTTGAGTTTGTTTCCATTTCTGTTGCGGCTGCAGGTTTGATAGCTGAAATTGGGCGACTCTCCGATAACCAGGGGTAAACTGTCGTCAGCGAAGCCGTTGCCCTTGGTTTGTCGGTATAAATTGGGTTTTTTGTGGAAATTGGTGTCGGAATTTCATGTGCGGGCTCATCTTGTTTTTCATCATCTACTTTGTCTACTAATCTTTCACGAACGTTCGGGTAACCACCACACTCAGTTCGTCTAGTGTTGTGGGGATAGTTACACACTTCATTATCAGGGTCATAAACCGTTCCAGGTGCACATTGATACTGAAAGAAAAAAATAAATAAGACATGATTACAACCTTCCCATGTGTGAAAACTTTTGATTGGCGTTCATTTTCCTATATTTTATGTTTGTTATGATTCAATCTGTTAGTTTTCCGAACAATTGTAACTAAATAAATAAGCCTTTAGCTCGTTCCAAAATTACGCACTTTAAGTGATATACCAATGAGCATAGTTGTAGCATACAAATATAAAAGATTTTCCTTTGCGATAGAAATCGCATCGTTGAGGCTTACAGAAGTAAGCCTCAACAAATATGTCAAAATGCGCGGGAAGTTGAATGAAATGCAAAGTTTGTTTGGCGGGCTCTATGTTGAGTTTAGCCTAGCGGCCTATGTACTCTTACCTTGAACACGTGGTACTTCCCAGCTGAACGAAGACATCTGTAGAACACGGCACAGCTTGTGGGATCTGGCTGGAATCCTTCTCCAGGACAAAGGAATGGCTCTGGCTTCGGGCCAGAGTACAACTTCACAATGCGTCCAGTCACTCGAGGTTTGCGAAAATCAGCCACTGTTGTATCTGTTAGTGAAATTGTTAGGTTAGGGTTTTTCTAAATAACTGACCACCCACGGTTTACTACCGTAACTTTTATTCTTGTAATAAATTCTTGTCAACAAATCTTCCTTCCACAAAACATAATTAATTAATCAATTAATTTTCAATTTAATTTGTATTATACCCTCTGATTAAAATTATAATTCATAAATTTAATAAATAACTTGATTACTAACACTTATGTAATACTATGTAATATCTGAAATAAATATGTTTGACTTTGAATTTGAATAAGCTATTAAATGCTAAAACGTACGCTGAGCGGCTGCTCAACCTATACGCAGCCTAAGTGAGGTCGTTCATGAAGTACTGTTGTCACCTTTGGGATGGTTCTGCCAAATACCAACTCGAAGTGCTAACCTCTGTTGTCCGAAGAGCCCGAAAACTTATCAATAACGACAAACAAAAAATTGCAGACGCTAGAGCATCGTCGTAAGGTTGCTTATTTGACAGTTTTTTATCGGCTACAGTTTGGTGAGTGTGCGAGTGCTCTTTTTGACTTTTATGAACCCACTCCTTTTAACCACTGAACTATCAGACGCAGACAGAACTTCCAGACAGACTTCCATCCCTATATAGTTGATTTACCTAGAAGCCGTACAAAACGCTTCGATAGTTCCTTTTTGGTACGGATTGCCAAGGTGTGCAATAATCTGCCTGCGTCTATTTTTCCTGACCACTATAGTCCTGGAACTTTTAAGTGTCGAGGGAATAGGTTTCTCGTGGATGGACGTGCACCACCATAGTCTTCAAGCGCACTTTCCATCAGGTGGCATGGAAGACAAACGTCCTATCCTATAATATAAAAAAATTATAGTATTTACTAATATAATAAAATTGAAAAGTATTTATGTTTGTCTGTTTGAGCGCGTTTTGTATCGGAAACTTCCGGCCGGATTTAAATAATTACTTTTCATTTGATATCCACGCTGTTGAGGAAGGCTAATAGGCTACATTTGATTAAGAAAATGCTACGAAATCAAATGCTAGGTACTCAGGTATATCCGCGCGTTGCTGCATGATTATATGCATGAAATTAATACCTACTTATACTCAGACATTACAACATTAGAGAAAACTTCAGAGAGATATAGAATTACGAAAAAAATGTCAACTTCTTGAATTTGCAAATTATTTGAATATCAAAATAATATATGTACAAGGAACTTTTTGAAAACTCTTTACTCATAAATGAAGATCTGGTTTCTCAAAAGCTGATGAACGGTCACGTCTTATGAAATGTACACACTTCACAACTTATTTTGTTGTAATAAGGTTGAAATTCCGATGAAAATGTATATTATTACATTATATATTACATTTGGTGTGACTGAGCATGCGCTTATCTTACCAATAACTAATAATCTATTGATGTAAGCATTATTAAAAAAAAAGTACGAGAATATAATCTACATCCGATCAGAAACTGTTATTAGCAACTTCTAGAACCTATACTTTACAAGTTTAAATGAATGAACTGTTTAAGTATAAGAACATAATTGATAGAAAACTTGCACTTATTTAAATGAACTTGTAACTGCAACATAGTTTAAATAGTATACTTAATTTAAGTTCTTCTATTTTTTTTAATGTTGCAAAAACTATCGCATTCCCATCATCACGACTCTCTTAGATGACCCCACTGCAGGGTTATGGTTCTCTACCCTGGATGATGGAGAGGTTTGGGTTTCAAATCACTACTGACCAAGAACTGTTTGAGGAATATCAGAATTTTCAGAGCGTCCCCTACTAAGATCCCCTAAGAAGCATGGTCGCCGTGATTAATCAAAGGCTGGCATAAATTAAAAAAAAATCAGTTACAACTTAAACAATCTTTAAAACAATAGTTATTTTCATAAAAACAAAAAACAAACCATTTGTAGAGGTGGCGTGACTTTTCAAAATATTTAACAATATTATAAGTGATAAGAAGTAGTGAGGCATGGTGAAAATATCCATTGTAGTCCGACTTAGTTACTCATATTTTTATTCCATATGATGAAACCTGAAACAAAAGATATCAAATTTAATATGTTTATAGAAGAAGTAAAAATATTTTTCAAACTAACATCACTAAGATAAAGTAACTGTGTTGGGTGGCTGGTAAAAATCGCTCACAAGCGATAAGGCCAGTAAATAAATGTGTCATACTTGACAAGAAAATGACTTTAAGTACACAATCAAATCGTACGATGGCGTTCAAGGGCAGTTTCAGATACGCTGCAACAAAGTGTTGGAACAACATCCCGCCTCCAATAAAACAATCTAAGACATTAGCTAGTTTTAAAATAAATCTAAAAAAATCCTTCTTAAAAAACAAGTCCAATATGAAAACTTTGTTTGCAGCGAGACGTTTATCTAATATATTTAATACTCATTTATTTATTTAATTTATTTTTATATCTATTGACTTTATATATCGTATTTTATATTCTTTATACAATATACACACACACACATTTGTAATGGATTATTTACTATGCAATCAATTTGGCAGTTATAATTATTATGACATTAAGGTTTGTTGTTGTTTATTCCTGCATGCCTTGTGTTCATATTTTTATTATTTTGTTTTGTTTTATTGTGTTATTTTAATAAGCCTTACTTTTGTTAAACTATACCCTCCATTATAAGGTTCAACTGAAAACCAGCGCCGTGAGGTGACTCTCTTGGCATATGCTGAGTTGGACCTGTTCACACCTAATTACTTGTATAAACTTACTTTCATTTTTATTATATTTGTACATTGTGTGTGAATAAATATTTTTCATTTTCATTCATTTTCATTTCATTTTTCATTTTCATTCATTTTCATTTCATTTTTCATTTTCATTCATTTTCATTTAATTTTTCATACCATGTTATTAGGAATTCAAAGAATAAATGCTGTATTTTATTATTAAATTTATTACATATTTCGTACGTGTGGAGTGCCGTGTGGCTGGTACCTACCGTACGTTGGCGAAAATAGAAAGCAATTATTAATATGTAAACCTATGTGCTTAAAAACGTTTACCGCGGACCTACTAAAAGGAAACTTAAGCAAACATTTCTAAAAATCAAGGGGTATAAGTATCGCGGTAAATGCTCTCTTTATTTAACAGCTTGACAATAACCGTGATGCATTGGTAATTTGGTAAGAGTTATAGTGTCCGCCTAGGGTTTGAGAGGTCCTGATTCCGCAATGTTTCACCATAGATTATACAGGGTGACTGGTGACAAATTTTCAATACTGAAGGAGAGCACTCTGTACTCGATTCTGATCATAATTATGTAATAAAAGTAGGTACGTAATTTTTCACCAGAAATGCCTATGAATAAATAAAGAGACCTTACTACACTTTTCCCGAAATGCTGCCTCAGTCAACGCGCACACAGCAGTGTTCCCGCCACACGCAACACCACCTAAGTATTTATTGTATCACGCTAATGTAACCATGCGTTGCGTAATGAATTATTTAACTTACGGAGAAGTTTACCCAGTAAATAATTAATATTTATTTTTTCTCTTCATGTATGATCTTAAACTATCACGTTCTGGAATTTTTAAAGTGAACCACCAGTCACCCTGTATATTCGGGCTCTACCCTGAATATATACAGCAGTTCCCTTTGAAGATATGTAGTGATAAACCTCACGCCCATCTAACGAAAGCCTTATGTTCTTAATTTTTAATTTTAGGTTCTTTAACTACCTATATGAAATAAGTGTGGATTTATCCAAAAACTTAAAGCTCTACCTTATAGTAAATTATCGTCAGAAAAAAAAGCCATCACGTTGGTGTATACTTTGCAATACAAAAACACAAACAAGCTTATTGTCTTAACTGTATTTTTTATCTCAAAATAAACTTTACCAACACAAGTTAAAATGTTATCAACAAACATTAATATCGAAAAATGCACTGAAACACTCCCGAATATCTAAATGTTCCGGCAGATTTACGTAAATATTACGTTTTGCTTTAAATTCCACGATAAAAAAGGTTCTTGCACTTTGCTAACATGTAATGTGTAACGGAACCGAAATGTCAAATTATTAAAAAACTAAAGTAACACTACAACTTTGTGCAGTTAGTTCACTGAAAAAATGAGAAGTTAGCAAAGTACCTTTTTGGCTTTGTTAAAAGGATCTTGTTTATTTTTAATCAAGACTCGTGGAAAATGATGGAAGTAAACTTGGTAAATAATATATACGTAAACATGGCTAAATTCACTTGTTTATTAACACCATACTGCTCATTAAATACAAATAACTCAATCTACAAATTTTACAGTTTACAAAATTGTTTAAATTTTAATAAGTTCACTCAATAAGCTTTAACAGAGTAATTCGTGTAATATTAACCGTTACCACTCACGGTTAAACTTAAATAACCAGTACTTGACTACTAATAACCACTTAGCTTTGCTAATACAACAGAACACTCATTAGTATTTAACCGAGTACACTTATTTATTGGTAGCAGGGTGGAGTTAGCTATTTTGTTTTCTATTTAGTTAGTTATTTTTAACAGAGTACTTGTTTAAATATTCATAAGTAAATAGTCTGGCTGCCGGTGGAGCCGCCGATGCGCAGATATCCCCTCCACGTTTCGGTCAGCGCTAGAGTTATGTGCGTGCCGCAAACTAACAGTCTTTCGTTCGAACGTTTCATAATTTAATTAAGTGAGTGCGACGACGCATAAAGGAGTGTGTTACCTATAAAACGTAGTTGATTGATTAGGTACCAATATGCTATTGCTTTGTGCCTGAACCTACTGTTTATTCCTAAAGACGCTGCCGGCGGTGGCCCCGACGACAGCGTCGTATTTTTTTTATAGTCAGGTGATTTAATGTAAATGGATGAAGAAGTACAAAATCTGCTGAAAGCCTTGAGTCTGGAAGAATATATAGAAGTGTTCAAAGGTAAGTTCGTTTATGTATTTAATTTTTATCTTATATATTTTATTAGACAGAGACCGTACAATCGCACACCAGTGACCAGTGAACGCGTGATCTTGAGCCAAGGTAGCGCCGCCGTAGAGGGTTTCAATACCTTCTATGTGAGACTAGCTTATACTTGTTTATTGCCACTGATATGCCGTTGTGTCTTTAATTTACAGCTGAGTAGCGGCTTTGCGCGGTTTGACCCGCGTAGCTCTTGATCCCGTGGGAGTTTCTTAGCAAAATATGTTACTTCTGGTTAATGTAGCCATCTAATGGTGAAAGAATCTTTGAATCATTCTAGTAGTTTTTGAGTTTATTCATTACAAACATACAAAAATACAAATCTTTCCTCTTAATAATATTAGTAAAGACTTCAAAAAAGAGGAGGAAAGTAGTTTTTATTAATATACATTTGAACTATACATTTTGTTTATTTGATACATTTGATGATCATTTTTCTTAAATCAGTTATTTAATTACAGAAAATGCAATTACATCTCTATCACTTCCACTACTCCAGGAATCTGACCTAAAGGAGCTATTTCCTTAAATTGGCCATCATGCCATATTCTCAAAAAAATTAGAAATACATAAAAAGACTATGCATCCTATTACCGATGATAAGTAAGTCACTAACAATTCAAAAATTTAATCTGCTTTAATTATCTGTATACTGTTGTCTTAATTAATCCTTCAATTTACAGGCGTGTGATGTTTCAAGCTTTAACTAAGACTTATCTATGTCTGACTTGCTGACATATCCGGTTGACCCTGATGCACGCCCTCAAGCTTCAAGCTCACCCGCACCCAAGACACCTATCACAATAACCATTCCATCAGAGAACAAAATTAACATTATCGTATGTATTGTAATATTTCTTCAGAGCTATAATTAGGTACTATCTATACATATATCTCTATTTATCATCATTCATACAAGATGTAAAAAATCAATTAAAAATAAATGAAGGGTATACCACTTTGAATCAACTTTGAATCCTGAAAAAAATCTACTGTTCCATATTTGTTAAAAAAAAATTAAACAGATTTTTCTTATATACAGGGTGTCCCGTAAGTCATGGATCAACGGATCTATTGTACCAAAATAATATAACATATACAACAGTTTACAAGTTAGATGTTACAAAAAGTTGTGTCAAGTTATATAATCTGCAGCCGAACCAGGTTAGATGCCTGTATGTCGGCAGACAGTGCCTCGTTTTTAATAGAAAAATAAAATAGGTAGAATGAGTAGAAATTATAATTTATTTATTTCTGTTTTTCAGGATTTACCGTTACTTTGAAATAGTACCCTTGAAGGAAGAGGTTTATTAAATTTAGATACACATATTCCGTTGAATAATACGGCAAGAATAAGATTGGTAAGGCTCATCGGAACCTACATTTTGAGCAATCATCCGTCAAATGCAATAAGGAGTACCATTTATGCAAATTGGGTACACGAAATTATTAGAGTATTTCCACAAGAAAATGCATCGGTGTACTTCCATAGCAAGATTGTGGAATCTTCACGAGGTTTAATCACCAGGTTGGCAGGAAAGTTGCCTGATCAAATCCTGTGTGCCTACTGTGCCTATGCTGCTGTACTGTGCTAATGCTGACTGTGCCTACTTTGTAATTTGGGTTTAGTATTGTAAACTTTGAGACTGTTCTTTTATGATTTTTAGATATATGACAATAAATAATAAGTGAACAATAACAGTATTTTTTTAGTTTTTTTTTACCCACATTGCAGAGAAAGTCTGCTATGGCTACAGAGTTAAATGACTCGCATTGCATAGAAAGTCTGTTGTGGCTACCGAGCAAAACGATTGCAGATACCAAGTAGGTTGGCTGTGGCTACAGAGTTAAGTGACTCGCATTGCGGAGAAAGTCTGTTGTGGCTACCTAGCAAAATAATTGCAGATACCAAGTAGGTTGGCTGTGGCTACAGAGTTAAATGACTAACATTGCAGAAAAAGTCTGTTGTGGCTACCTAGCAAAACGATTGCAGATACCAAGTAGGTTGGCTGTGGCTACAGAGTTAAACAACTCACATTGCAGAGAAAGTCTGTTGTGGCTACCTAGCAAAACGGTTACAAATACCAAGAAGGTTGGCTATAACTATCCAAGAAAGTTTGTCAATATAAACAGTAAAGTTGGCTACGTTTGCAAACATTTTGTTTGTAATAATAATCAAGCTTACTTTGTTATTTCTAAGCAAACAATTTTAACCGATTTACTCGGTTGATTCTGATCAAGTAAGAATAGCAAACTTGACTTATTTATTTTTAGCAACAAACTTTGCAGGTTGTATATTGACAAACACGCTTTGTTAAAATCAACCGAAACTTAGTTATTTTTACATGCGAAATTTTTTCAGTGTTTATATGTAAAGGATTTGATTAGGTTTTGCAGTGCTCAAGCTTTTTGACTTGGTTTTGGAGAACAATGCAAATTGTTTTTTTTTCACATGTCTGTCCACCTCGTCCACGTCATTTATCTTTACGACATCTCATTTGTCTCATGAGCACTAGTTTAGAACGTGAGGGAACAGATGAACATCCATACCCACATACATACATACAGGTCAAAATCATAACCCTCCTTTTTGCTTCGCCGTAGTCGGGTAATTAAGTTAAAATGTAAACATCCTTTGTCAAGATATGGACTGACAGTTTGACATTTCGCGGTGAATGAAAACTTTGCCTACCTATATGACTTACGATTGGCTGTTCGGGAAGATAAAAGGTGTTTAAATTAAACTAAAAAAAAAAAACTAAAAAACATTCCTGTTAGTCCTGTTACATTGCTTTCATTGGTCTGATTTTAGTTGTGTAGCCTGATAATGACACACAAAATGTGTACTTTCATTTGATGCCTCTCCCTTGTATGAACGTTGTATAAAATATAGGTACCTAATTCAAAAAAAAACTCACGTATCTACAAACATTGATATGCAGCTGCGATCAATTTCTTCTTTTCAGCTTGTGGACCGAGAGAAGACCCTGATCTTTACTTCGACTTCATTCATTCCGACAGTTGACAGTTGACAATGACACGCTCATTAATTTACAAAACGTGCGAACATGGGCACATATGAAAACAAAACAATCCAAAACGTATTCCTGTCCAAAAACTTTGTCACACTTTGTTAAGAATACCTACTTATGTTTCTAAGTCTGAATAAAACTCAACCAGAATTAATGACCATGTCAAACAATTTAATACTTAAATACAATAGGGATACCTTTGAAATAAAATATCTTGTTACAGACGGTAAAAATTTGTGTAATCATTTGTTTAGAAACGGAACAAACAAGGAAACTAAAATGACTGTTTATTGCACCGGCCAGATGTACGAAAATACCAATTTATTAACATCAAGAACCTTTTTTTTGTGTAATAAATCCACCTTTTTGTAAAAACTGGGGAATATGCGTTGTTGTCGTAAGGCAATTTTATCGTTTTATCTGACATGTTTTTAAATTATTATGTAATATTTTCCCTTAGTATTCATATATTTCATTTTGAAGATTTTCCTTTCATAAAACAAATAAATCTGGGTCAAGGTTGCAAAAAGTACCAAATTTCGAAAGAACTTTTTTGTACCTAGTTATTTTCGTACCTAATTAATAAAAGTGCACATCAAAGCATACAAAACGAACTAAAACTTGATCTATTTTACACCAAAGTAAGTGATTAGCTTATGTTTAGCGGGCCATGCTTTCACTGGCAGTAGACTTATGCTTGCAAATGCCTGAACTCAGGATGTAAAGATAAAGGACGACGCATAATTTCGGTACCCACCTCCAATAGCCATGTAAGATACGCCGTTGGATAGGTCTTAGTAACCTGAATCAATGTTACTATGGCGCCAAGTTCCGATCTTTAGTCCGTTCAGAGCTATAGTTGTAAGCGACACCGCCACTCTGATTATCTGTTGCTCACCTGATTAAAACCTCTTCCGAGATTTTGATTCATTTTATTAGGTTGATAACAGATTGGACTCAGAATCAAGACAGGCGCCATACCTATTCTTGTTGTATACAAGAACTGAACTCTTTTCAACGAATAATATCACACATGTCTATTGAGGCGGGTACCAGCTCTCATACAAAGCTATGCGTCGTCCTTTGTTTCCTAAACTGTGCTATTTAAATCTTTTCATATGTAATTCACTACGTAATGGGATAAGGTATAACTGATGTAACACAATCAAAAGTTTAATTTTCTTAAAAGTTTTGTAAACTAACAATAAAATTAACTCCCTGAAAATCTAAATCTAAGTCTTAACTGGCAGAAAGTGAAGATCTCGTTAAACATGGAGTATCCAAGTCTAGGAAAGATATTAGGTATATCATTCATAACTGCCGCAATATTTTACTTTAAAAAAAATAGTAAGTACCTAATTGATTATGAGAAAATATTTGGAAATAAAGGGTGGTCACAAAAAAGCCTGAGCTTGAGCATGATTTTATCTTAAATTTCGGGATCATACACGCTTAAACATAGGTATATGGTTAACCTTAGCCGTTTCAACACGACCTACAAGATTAACGATGATACGATTTCATTCGATTTATTAAATATGAGTTGCTAAAACATACTCATTTACCAAGATACAAATAAAATTTAAGTAAACGCCGTGTTAAGGAACCCTGAGGCTAATGGTTTCTTAATTAATTAATGAATTTTAAAAACTCATGCAAATTACTAAATTATGCAATTTACACTTTACCTCTTAACTCAGTAAGTGAATTTCATTATCAAGACTAACTGCATCCGTATTCCTGTAGCCTAAATTTCAACCCGTACGAAACTTCTACTAATCGTGTAATTAACTCGACATAAAAATAATTAAGGGACCCAATACCTTATTTAGAGCCTAAGAAACACGCAAACAAGTCTCTTTATCTCTTAAAATATGGGTACTTGAAAAAATGCAAGCCTTTAATTGAACGTTGTGTTACTTATGTGCCGCAAAACTTTTAAACTGTAAATTTATTTTTATCAAATTAATGAACTCGTTTAGTACGAGTATTTAACGTAGGTGTCGCGTACTGATTAATAGGATTACTCTAAGGCATAATCTTACGGTGAAAATCCTCTATTAATAGTAATTAATTAGCCATGTTGTTAAAGGTCAGCCTTTCCTAAGATAGTTTATTTATATATAAGCTGACATCTAGAACCAAGTTCTATTTGAATCAGTATGAAATATCGCTCTTTCATGGAGCTTATCAACAAAAAAACACATTTAGGTGATATTTATCGAACTAAATCAACCTATTTAGTCATCCATAACCAAATTCGCGTGAGACCTAAAGTCATCTTACCTGCAGCGACTTAAAGGGGTCTTCTACCAGCTTATTTTTTGCAGTTTAATGAAAGATACAGATTAAAAATCATCTTGTTACTTTGTTAACTGTACCACAGAATGCATAAAAGACGCTACATCTATTATTCAAATTTTGTTATGAAGCAAAGCTGTACGACGCGAAATAAATGTTCGAGTCTTACTATAAAATTGAGAAAAGAAAGACAAGCAATTATTATTTATGAGCATTGCCAGGCAAGCCTAGTTTAGAGTCAAGTCGTTTATAAAAATATAGCAATCGTAAAATATGGCAATGGTGTCGGTACTTGCATAAAGTTGACTTTATTGCAACTCTTTTTACTCTTGTTTTAAGCGAGGACCAGAGGAAGGTGGATTTGCTTTATGATGTATGTAACAATGTAAAATTTTATTATAATTATGATAGTAATTTTCGTAGTAAAAAATATAGTAATACATTTTGTTAATTTTATACTTATTTAATTTTGTTAAAATTATCTACTTAATTCGGATAGTACCTATCTTAACAACGAAAAGAGATAGTACCTATGCTATTTTGGTGAACTTATAGGGTATGCTATGAAATTTAATAGAACATGCTAAAAAAGTTATATTGACGTGCTAGTTTCGAAACAAAAGGTAAAAAAAACAAAAGGTAAAGGTAAAAAAACATTTTTTTAATGAAAAAATAAAGATTAATAATTTTTTTTACAACTTTCTGGCTTTATATTGTGATCTTTTTTAATTTTTATTACTAGTTCATGGCTTTACCTTCAAAATAAGACTAATTTAAAAAAAATCCATGGTCTACTTAGTAAGGAAAAAAATTAACACCGAAAAATGGGAATTAAATAAAAAAAAAATGTTTTTTTCTCCTTTTGTCGATAATTTTTAATGTTATATCCGCACATTTCGTTTGATCAAGTATAAAATTAACATATTGTATAATAAATGTGAGAGGTTTGCTTATTTCGTTTGAACACTTTCATACCAGCTTCTGTTGTCGGATTAGATTTTATTTTTATTTTCATACTCTTTACTCTTGGGGCTTTTTTATGGAAAATCTTTCGGGTTTAAAGGCTACGCGTTAAAATTCGGTCGATGTTGCCATTATTATTATATCACATTTTATTGAAGAGATGCCTTTTCAATCAGAATACGTCGAAAACTGAGCTTGTAATGTGCGTTTTTAAACCAGCATGGTCACTAACATTTGAAACAAATTTCGGCTAGGGATATTTACTATCTTTTGAAGTTTATAAACTTTGAGATTACGCAATTTGCAATTGCATGTCAATGTAAAATTCAGTTCTGTCCTGTCCTGTTCAAATTTCAGTCCTCTCCCTTTTGTACAGGACCTCTTTTAGTATTTAATATGAGTACCAACATATGTATCTAGGTATTCTGTTGCAAGATTAATGGCTAGAAATGTATTTTAACAATTGGTGTGATTAGTCTTAAATGCCGGACTGATATTGCTAAGTACATATTTTATAAACAAGTAGACAAAAAGACGAAGTATTATCTTATCACAAATGTAGAAACGAATAAATTATTCTACAGACAACTTCTACATAATTTTTCACAGTGCTTCCAATTAAAATGGTGGTCATCTTTAGAACAAATAAGTTGCAAAAAATTAAATCTTTCACAAATCAAACAATTAAACTATTTTGAAGTTTTAAAAGTTCGATGGAAACTTAGGTAGTTACCTAAATTACCTATCATTTCATATCATTCTAGCATTCGAGTTAATAATTATTGGATTCTACTCGTAAAAGTAGTGACCTACCTATTAGTTCATCTATTTATTTATTTCACAATTTATGTACACACTTATAAAAAAAAAATACATTCAACAAACTTAGCAAAAAATATTTGTACAAAGGTACAGCTTATTTCTATAGAAATATCTTCCAGCAGACCTGAAGAATGGAGAATTTGATAAAAAATACAATTTCAGTATGTACACTAAATATAACAAACATAAATAATATTATATTATATACATAACTTAATATATATATTTAAACACAATAAAATACTATACATAAACATAGATGAATATATAACAGATAATATCGCACACCTAGATCTAAAGAGGTATTAACTCAAAAAATCACTTTTGTCAGAAAAGACGATAAACTGATTCCTTTGTCCCTGTGCATTGCAGGAGTGGTCTCTGTAGAATTATGTTTTTTATATGCAGCAAGAATAAATATATAGTAGAGATTTCGTGTTCTAATCATTATTCAGGGCTGAAAATTGTAATTTTAGACTTATTTCCCTATTGCTTAACATTATTTGTATATTTGTTTTATTATTTTGAATTGACCCTGTGTTGGTGAATTAAGTTTTTAGTTAGCTCTCTTTTGAAGAGGCAATATAAATTAAAAACGCAATAACATTTTGTATTATTTATAGTTAGTGCAACTGATCGATTGATCTATGGCCAGCAGGGGTTTATTGGATAATAAATAAGTAAGAACACACTAGTAGTACGAAAATCAATTAACATTGTTTATTAATAATAATTAAAAATACATACACATACATAATGACAGTCTTTTACGTCCCTTTTAATTATGAAATTTCTAATAAAAATATATTGCTTATTTATTAAGAAATAAAAAAATAAACTTTTAAGAAAACATAAAAAATTAGGAAACTTCCATTAAAAACAATCTAAAAGGTATATCAAAAATCACATTATTTTGGCTTATAATAGTTAAATATAAACGAGATATCTCTGTATATTTTTAGGAGGTATCAGTCTGAGAAATCAAAACTATAAACTATGAATGTAGCTTACATACTAATAATGGCACTATGAGAGCAGCGTTATTAAAATCACAAATACTTAAATAGTACACTAGAATTTTTTTTTTACTGTAGTTGATCCTGGATTTATAAAAGAAAAGGGATATTTGTCCCTTAGGAATCTGCAATATGGTAAGTCATAAACTGCTACGATTGTACCATCTCTCCTATTCTTGTCATTTTCTTTTTCAGTTCTTGCTAAAGTTTTTTTCTATTTAATTTCTGACGAACTACTAGATAACGATGAACTCGAGCTGCTGCTGCTAGGTGAACTAGATGATGATGGCGGTACGACTTTAGGTGGGAGCTTATTTTTGTGAACCAATTGGAAATTGGGATCCTCATCAGAGTCATCAATGTCACTTTCATCGCTCCGGACTGGTGAAATATAATAGTTCCGGGCACCAGATTTTTTTTGTCTGACGTTTTTGTTTGTTTGTCTGCCCACAACATAGATGTGTCAATCTATAGATAAGATAAGACGACACGAGTATTCTTAGATAAGGCTTCATCACTTGATGACATCTTTAAGTCATCTTCTAAGATTCCATGTTGCGTTAGATGAGTGACATTTTCTTTATCCTTTTCTTCTACCATTTTTACTAAAAACTGTCCACGATTCATTGTTTCCTGAAATAAGAAATGATTATTTTACTTGATTATTATTATATTATGGCAAAATATTATCCCCGACAAATACGAAAGCTCCGCGTATGGCATTTGACGATACTGGTCAGTAATGGAACGGTCTAGTCTCATACATTTATATACCTATAAAGAATATTTTTTTACACTACACGTTCCTATCACGGTCACAGAGCGTTCATAGTGTGGTACGGTGCAGTGGGCAGACTCCTTAATGTGCACCAAATTAATTGAAAAAGCCATCAATATAATACTCAATGTCTTAGTGATGTTGTAACATTATAGGTACTTAACGGAATCCATCTAAAGAGATCTAACTTAAAATTTAGCAGTAAAAAGGAAATAAACTCTGTAAATAATAGAACTAAAATAAAATTATACTAAGACGAAAAGATTGTATTCAGTAATAGTAAAAAATAATAATTTACATTATTTTTTAAAGAAATATGGCGGTTTAAAATTTGACTCAACAAAACAGAATCAACTACAAATTCAAAAATGTTTCAACAGTATAGCAACAACTCAAAATAAAAATAAAACTTGTACTTACCTGGCCAGCAATACGGGTTCAACTCAAAATGTTGTATTCATTTACTCAGCCGTAACCATCTAAAAGGCGTCAACTCAAAATAACACTGCTTAAAATTTCAACTATACAGGTACAGCTCAAAATAACTCCAATTTGTTGACGACGAGCACGTCCCCTCCGCTTGCAATTCCGATCGCAATTGGGGATGCATCTGTTTTGGTGGGAAGGAGCGGGGTTTGCTCGTTCAACAAAAGGGACACTTTGCGCCATCTAGTGTAGCGTAAGGAACATAAATTTAAATCTGTTTAATTGGTCGATAGGTATTTGTATAAGGAATTTGATGGTGTGCATAACTCAAAAAACTAGATTTTTGAGTTGACCCCCTTTAGATCTAGGTGTGCGATATATACTTATATATAGACAATATATAATATCGCACACCTAGATCTAAAGAGGTATTAACTCAAAAAATTACTTTTGTCAGAAAAGACGATAAACTGATTCCTTTGTCCCTGTGCATTGTAAGAGTGGTCTCTGTAGAATTATGTTTTTTATATGCAGCAAGAATAAATATATTGTTGAGATTTCGTGTTCTCATCATTATTCAGGGCTGAAAATTGGAATTTTAGACTTATTTCCCTATTGCTTAACATTATTTGTATATTTGTTTTATTATTTTGAATTGACCCTGTGTTGGTGAATTAAGTTTTTAGTTAGCTCTCTTTAGAAGAGGCAATATAAATTAAAAATGCAATAACATTTTTTATTAGTTATAGTTAGTGCAACTGATCGATTGATCTATGGCCAGCAGTATGTGTTTATTGGATAATAAATAAGTAAGAAAACACTAGTAGTACGAAAATCAAATAACATTGTTTATTAATAATAATGAAAAATACATACACATACATAATGACAGTCTTTAACGTCCCTTTTAATTATAAAATATCTAATAAAAATATATTGCTTATTTATTAAGAAATAAAAAAATAAACTTTTAAGACAACATAAAAAATTAGGAAACTTCCATTAAAAACAATCTAAAAGGTATATCAAAAATCACATTATTTTGGCTTATAATATTCAAATATAAACGAGATATCTCTGTATATTTTTAGGAGGTATCAGTCTGAGAAATTAAAACTATAAACTATGAATATAGCTTACATACTAATAATGGCACAATGAGATCAGCGTTATTGAAATTTTTTTTTTTTTTTATAAGTAACTAAACCCGCGTTTGACCTCAATCGCACCTGATGGTAAGTGACGATGAGGTCGAAGATGAAAGCACACGGGCTTAGGAAGGAACTGGCTCTTTATACAATATTGCCGGAACACATTACCGCCGGAGCGGTAACATTTGGCGGCAGACTTTATATAAAGGGTGGTCGCTAGCCAGGCGGACCCAGAAGGGATCCTACCACCAAGCAAATCACAAATACTTAAATAGTACACTAGAATAATTATTTTTTTTACTGTAGTTGATCCTGGATTTATAAAAGAAAAGGGATATTTGTCCCTTAGGAATCTGCCATATGGCTTGTAAGACGCAAACTGCTACGATTGTACCATCTCTCCTATTCTTGTCATTTTCTTTTTCAGTTCTTGCTAAAGTTTTTTTCTATTTAATTTCTGACGAACTACTAGATAACGATGAACTCGAGCTGCTGCTGCTAGGTGAACTAGATGATGATGGCGGTACGACTTTAGGTGGGAGCTTATTTTTGTGAACCAATTGGAAATTGGGATCCTCATCAGAGTCATCAATGTCACTTTCATCGCTCCGGACTGGTGAAATATAATAGTTCCGGGCACCAGAATTGTTTTGTCTGGACGTCTGACGTTTTTGTTTGTTTGTCTGCCCACGACATAGATGTGTCAATCTCGGATAAGACGACACGAGTATTCTTAGATAAGGCTTCATCACTTGATGACATCTTTAAGTCATCTTCTAAGATTCCATGTTGCGTTAGATGAGTGATATTTTCTTTATCCTTTTCTTCTACCATTTTTACTAAAAACCGTCCACGATTCATTGTTTCCTGAAATAAGAAATGATTATTTTACTTGATTATTATTATATTATGGCAAAATATTACCCCCGACAAATACGAGAGCTCCGCGCATGGCATTTGACGATACTGGTCAGTAACGGAACGGTCTAGTCTCATACATTTATATACCTATAAAGAATATTTTTTTACACTACACGTTCCTATCAAGGTCACAGAGCGTTCATAGTGTGGTACGGTGTAGTGGGCAGACTCCTTAATGTGCGCCAAATTAATTGAAAAAGCCATCAATATATACTCAATGTCTTAGTGATGTTGTAACATTATAGGTACTTAACGGAATCCATCTAAAGAGATCTAACTTAAAATTTAGCAGTAAAAAGGAAATTAACTCTGTAAATAATAGAACTAAAATAAAATTATACTAAGACGAAAAGATTGTATTCGGTAATAGTAAAAAATAATAATTTACTTTATTGTTTAAAGAAATATGGTGGTTTAAAATTTGACTCAACAAAACAGAATCAACTACAAATTCAAAAATGTTTCAACAGTATAACAACAACTCAAAATAAAAATAAAACTTGTACTTACCTTGCCAGCAATACGGGTTCAACTCAAAATGTTGTATTCATTTACTCAGCCGTAACCATCTAAAAGGCGTCAACTAAAAATAACATTGCTTAAAATTTCAACTATACAGGTACAACTCAAAATAACTCCAATTTGTTGACGACGAGCACGTCCCCTCCGCTTGCAATTCCGATCGCAATTGGGGATGCATCTGTTTTGGTGGGAAGGAGCGGGGTTTGCTCGTTCAACAAAAGGGACACTTTGCGCCATCTAGTGTAGCGTAAGGAACATAAATTTAAATCTGTTTAATTGGTCGATAGGTATTTGTATAAGGAATTTGATGGTGTGCATAACTCAAAAAACTAGATTTTTGAGTTGACCCCCTTTAGATCTAGGTGTGCGATATATAACCACATGAAAATGAATCTTGTGTGGGTAATCGATGTCTAATTATAGTTGAGAAAAAAAGTGCTCTCGTACTTTTTTCTTGAAAATAGAAAAGGATTTTGACTCACGGATATCGTAAGGCAGCGCATTCCACAGTCTGACTGCATGGACAGTAAAAGAGTAGGAAAAGTAGTTAGTTTTATGGGTTGGCATTTTTTGAAACGTACGTTTATGTGCTCTGCATAAAGTATTCGGAGATATAATATGTGTGTGTAATCCTCATGAAATCGAAATAATTCACTTATTTTACAAACTGAGTCATAACGGACGTTGTAATGAGTCAGTTAAGGCAAAAGATCCAATTTGCCTAATGCCGCACAAAGGCCATAAAACTAAAAAAATGTATCACGTTCATTACTCCCTAGATCTGACTCACAAAACTGATACACATTGATTTTAAACTATAAAAATTGAATATATTATTCGTTCACTTCAAGGGTGTTTAACTAGAACAAACATTTGACGGGCAGACAACAAACGGGTTTCATAACGAACACTTTGGCGATGGGGTAACACTGTCTGCTTCTGACGCCAGTGGTCGCGGGTACGATTCCCGCACGGAACAAGAAAAAGAAATGTTCCGGGTCTGGGCGCTTATGTATGTATTTATATTCCAGGTATCCTATATCACAAGCTCTGCTTAGTTTGGGGCCATGTAGTTGGTATGTTTGTAGTTGATTTGATCAAGAAATAAAGTCGTAATCTTTTCTTTCTAACATACTAAGTTATCACTGCAATCTTACGAGCCCGACAGAAAGAGTGTTTTAATTGTATTGTAATAGTAAGATTTTTCTTTGATACAAGATGGTAAAATTGATTAAATTTAGCTAGAGCAGCACTCACTTTAACACCACCTACCACTAATATCCAGAGGGCACCCTAAAACCTTTTGTTTAGACAATGAGTTTTGCAATAAAAAAATACAAAGTATAAAATTTACTAGTAGGTACTAATTTATTTACATTGGCAATCGTCATCATACAAACTAGAATTGATTTTAGAAAATTTTGTAGTAATTTAAATCTAATGTGGGTTCGAATTCGACCTTTTATTAGATATTATCGAGTTGTTATGATAGAAATGATATTACTAGATATAATTGAAATTGAAATGACAGAATCCTCAAACAATTGTGAAATTATTTCCTAAAAGTACCTACCCTTATTACAAAAATATAAGTATTTTTGCAAAAACTAAAAAACTTTTAAATTGAAGTTTAGTCATAACGTACCTATGACTTAAAAAAAGTGATGCATATTTCAATAACAACATTGTATAAACTCGATATAAAACACTCAATAATTTAAGGCAACTTATTTACATTAGGTATCCTTTTTTATTCCGTACAACGCAAGAGGGTTCAAGTTTTATTTTAATAAGTACAGGCAGTATTATGAATATTTAATAACCTGCAAATAAAACAGTATTTGAAGATAAATATGTATTGCTATTATCCATAGATAATTTGTTTAAAATCGTGTTTCTTGTAAATAACGTGAAGTCTTCAATTAAAATAATTGCGCGCGAGCTTCGCTAACCTCATTGAGCAAAAAGTCCAAGTATGTAAAAGGCTTATTTATTACACTATCCGATTTTTAGAGTCCTACATTTTTAGGTTGCCCTAAATGAGGATTAATGTCCCGATTCAGGGTGTAAAGGTCTTTCCTATTCGCCAAGAAAATCCCCCTTAAAATTAAGGCCCGATTTGTAGAGTAGTTTAATAAGCGGCCCGCGCTAATTAGGGGTCACGCAGACCCGCCCTGCAATTAGGGTACTTAATACCGTGCAGTGTAAAAACCTTTTTGGCACCGATTTGTCACAAAAGTCGTGATGTTTTAAGAAGATATAAAAAAGGGTTTTTTAAAGGGCAATGTTTTTAAACTAATGTTTTTTTCTTTAAGTAACGGGTTGTTATCGTGTAATGTGAGGCGATACTTTTAAATTACTAAGATACCTACTTGGTTATTGCATGCTCTAATTTTGATGGGCCGCAAAAACTGTTCGACATAATATTGGGATGGCGTCATACAGTAATGATATGTGTCTTTTTTATTGTAAATTATTAGATTGAAGGTTTCATTCGCACGATATAAGCGATTATATCGCATAATTAGATGTTTCTTTTATTAAAACTAAACATTTCGTCATTTGACTTGAATCAAGTTAAATAATTTGGGGGAAATACAAAAAAAAATGGATTTCAAAATGTCACTATGATAATTGAATATTAACATTTAAATTATCTATATCTATTTTTACACTTTTCATATTCCATTATTTAATAGTACCTATTTAAGTAAATTAACAAATAATTACTGTCATGCACTTTAAAACCAATCCCAAAAATAACAGTTTAATTCAAAAGAAAATTCCTGCTTCCAAACAAACTACTAAAAGTACCATATTTAACAATTTGACAGTCTCGGTGGCTTAAGTAGGCACTCGCCAGCAGTAGTGCCACAAATCTCATGTTCGATTCTCATCCAAACCAGGTGGGAATATTTTTTTCCATCCTGACTCTGGGTATTGGTGATAGCTAGAAGATCCAACGAAAATTATTTAAAAAACATTTTAATTAATTTTAGTAACAGGATATTTACTATTTTGAGTTTTGAATATCTACTACCTATTGCCAGTACAAAGACCAGCACCTCAAGGCGATGTCGTATTGTTCACAAAGCAAATATATAGTAGAGCTGCTGTAAGCAAAAATGCACAGCTTCAATTTGGGTTGTCGTGACGTCACAGCCTCAATAGTTCAAGCTACTCCACACTAGAGGCACTAACGTCAGTTCGACGCTTACTTTTGTGAAGTATGTGCACGTGTAGATAGTTAAAAAAAAAATAATCCTACATTGTTTCTAGGTGTAAAATTAAGTTTTCTCTACTTTTATAAAGGAATGACATTGACAATCCAAATCAAATTAACTAACCACGAAGATAATTTCAATCATAATTATTTTTTACAAATTATTTGTTTTCCAATTGTTTATGCCCAAAATTCCAGATTATTCTTTGTTGTTGTTTTAGGTGATTTTTATGAGGCGAAGAATGTTGCGCTATTTAGCGCCAGGTAGAAATACATTGATTTCGCGGTTTTTTCTGACAGATTTGGAACGTATGAAATTTCGTTGAAAAACTAGAGCCACCTAGTAAAGTATAGCTGAACTTTTCGATGGTCATTTGAATATTTTAACCTTATGTTTCAACCGATATTTACTACTCGGTACAAGGCTATGATTGGCCAAAACCAACCGCTTACCCCTCCCGCACCCCGCCCGTAAGCTTCACTTGAGTCCCTAGAGAAAACTGGATAGGGCCTCCTCTATATATTTCCTCCATGGTATCGTAAGTTTTAAATTCAAACTAATCTTTATTTACATTTGATTGTTATACTGGTCCATCTCTACTGTTCCAAAGACCATCAATATATAAGAATAGTGACGTAACGTGGTAAAGCCAGGTGGCTATCATATTGCCATCTGCATTCCGTCCGTCGCACCGGAATGTCGTCCGTCGCACAGGAACTAGTTCAGGATATCAGCATCAGGTGCACCCTACTGTGAACTTAGATCGAAGGCTAACCTTTCTATAAAGGGATAATTTTACATTCGGTCTATGGAGGTTTAAAACCTTTTTGCAAAAATCAAACTATTTTTCAAATCCTCCTTACAAAAAATAAAAAAAAAATGATTTGAAATTGAACTCTTAATATCAAAAGGATACGCATAATTGATGGTTAATAAGTGTCCAAGCAAGCGAACTGATATTCCGATAACCCGTTAAAGATCAGCCTTGGTTAAAATGTAACGAGAACAAAAAATATCGGTACTCCACGTGTAGTGTACTAGGCAATAATTCGCAATAATGCCCATAATAAATCCACGCGAGCTGACGATGACACCCGATGGTAATGACCGCTTGAGCCCGTAAATAATCACAAGAGTAAAATAATAGTCTTAATTACAGCAATAATAATTTCAAAACACTGCAAACCCTTTTTTATTAAAAACCGTAAAAAATACGCAATAAAAAAACAATTATCAAATTGCTTCTTCGTAATGCATATAGAAAAAAATAGAAGATTCGTAATATGTGGTAATGGACGTAGTACCCACCGTACGCAACATTTATCATCAAAACAATCCGAGTCCTACGGCGTCCTTTTAAAGGTCATGAGTGAACAACCACCTTGGAGTCCTTGCAAAAACAAATCAACTATATACCTTACAGGTTCATTGCCATATGTAGTTACGGCGTTCCAGTGCGAAATAAAAATAAAAGTAATTGCAGCATCTTCTATTTTTAGTGCAAGATAACATACACGTAGAGACGCAACAGGTTACTAGAACTAGTACTAATGACTGCGGTGTAATACTTATCTATGGACATAAAAATATAATGTAACTCAACATAACAGAGAAGTATGATGAAAGTTGAGAATTTTACGAGCTTAAATTAGGACTAATTCTTTATTTATAACCTCTTATATCGTTTGTAATTAGATAATAGAATATGCCATAAAACTACATAGAAACACCTTATTGACACGCGTAAACGTAATAATTGCTCTACATTTAATAATATAATCAACGAATGCAGGGCATTAAAAAAAACCGACTTCACTTCAAAACTTTGTCTGAGTCATAATGTCATCCACGTAAACATACTCAACCGATTTCGATGAAATTTATATGGGACCAACTATGAAGTATCTTCTATCATATCACATATGAAACAAGAATTTTCAAAATAGATTCATAATTGTCCGATATATCGTGTAACAAAGACACAAAAAAAACACACACGGACGAATGGAGAACCTCCTCCTTTTTTAGAAGTTGGTTGAAAAAGGAATGATTTTTCCTCATAATCGTAATGGTATTAGATCGATTCCAGTTTTTAATTTGCGCACTTCATATCGAATGAGATTTATATTGCAATAAGGCCACAATTCATTTAATTTTCATACAGCCATTCATCATTCGAATTTTAATTTATCGGCGCACGCGGGATATGTAGATGCGCTTACCCTTTCTCCTTCTAAGCCGAGCTCAAGTAAACACAAAGCCTCATAAATATGTTAGTTAAAAAACTTCCCAATACTAACTCAAGTGCAAAACAACTTTACGCATGTGAGTTATAAGGTACCCTCGTAATTTATATTTTTCTTCTGTCACGAATTACCCCAAGGCGGCCAAGGCGATGATTTATCGGCTAATCTCGTATTGTTATTATTGAAGATATTTTATTTTCGCAATTGTTTGAATATTACTTTAGAAGTAATTTGCTCTTTAAAATTTTGATATTTGCTTCATCATTTTCTTATACGATTTCGTTTTGTGCGTTATATAGACAGGTCATTTTAATTGCACATATGACGCACTCTGAAGGCACTTTTCTTTTCTAGGGGAAAATGTGTAAGTATCTACAAATTTCGTCGTCGCCCCACGAGGATGACATGGCTAGTGGCCAAATAAAGACCACCAAATGAAAACCACCAGGTGTACCTTCATCCATCGAGGGTGGAACCTACTTCGGTCTCGCCAGCAGCATTAACCACTTAATTGTTCCTACTACTTCGTTACTACGTACATTCCCCAGGCTCTGGGGCACGGCACAATGAATGTTGCTTATATACCAGCGCCATTATATATTTTTGTTTTTTGGACTAATAAATGTTCCACTTATTTAGTAATCCACTTATATACTTTTGGATTTATTTACCTACTATAAATATATTTCTTTAAACATCTGAGATTCCCTGTAGGTAAGTAAAGTAACTCATATACATACATACATAACGTCGCGCCTGTATCCCTTATGGGGTAGGCAGAACACCAGAGGTTACAAGACCATCTGATGTCACGTTTGACAGTTTGGAGGTATTATAAAGATGGAGAGAGACTATTGTAGTGACAGGGGGTCAGCCTATCGCCCACAAAAACGCCTTTAATACCTCTGTCCCTTAACTGACTTTTACAGTATGCCCGGGAAGAGAAGCAGCTGGCACATTCTATGTTTTTCTTTCGCTCCCAGTCCAAAGCAAAGTAACTCATAAGAGTAAAGTTTTCATCTAAAACTCTTTTAAAATGCATATCAAATAGCCTTTTTGTAAATTAATAATTTTGATAAATAATGTTGAATATTAGTTGCATTGCTATTGTATAAAAGTAGGCGTTAAGTTAAAGATTGAACAGTACCTATGCCAAATTATCGATATAATAGTTAAGTCCAGTTATATAGATATTCTTACAGTTTACTTAATTACGGGCTCGTAATTATTATGAGATTATAGGTAATAAATTATGTTCAATCAAACATATCCTTCCTGCATTTACAGAAACATCCTTGACAGAGGCGTGATGTGCGTATAAACAATTTACATGGTTCAAAATAGGACAATTAAACGAAACAAAAAACATCGATTACTAATTTCCTTATTTGTTTTATTTTAAAACTGTGATCAAAATATGTAAACTTCGTTGTAAGTAACGGACAATAGCTGTGATATATCTAGTCTAGTAACTATGATATACGTACCTAGCTCTCTTTGAAAGTGCCGAAGAATATTGAGAATTTTAGTGACCTACATACACTACTCTTACATCCTCTTATTGGATTACTTATTTTAAGATTTTTGGATCTCAATCGATTATCTAGAATAAAATAAAGAAAAAGTCGATAAGCATAAAATATTCCGCGCATAATAAAAAACAGAAGAAAAACAGTTGTGTTTACAACTTTCTTTCCTATTCAAAAACTTTTGTTTTCATTTTAACATCAGATAAAAGCATTTTCGTATTTAATCTAGAACAAATACTTTTTTGATAGGTAAGAAGATAAAAATGACTAACAACTAATGTTTTATTTATATGTATATCATTTAGATAATTGTTAATAGAAGTATTTTTCCTAGTGATTGCATAAAAATTCTTGACACTGATCCTATTTGTCAATGAAGGCGTCACATAAAAAGTTACTGTACGTTCTCTATTGAGCTAGTGGCTGACGATAGAATTCGGTATTTGGCCTATCCGTTTAATATTGTAATTTTACAGATACAGACCCTGTATCAAAAACCACTTAAAATCCGCCTGGCAAGCAACTACCATACACACATTTGACGACCACATTGGCGATGGGGTAAACCTATCTGCCTCAGACGCCAGTGGTTGCGGGTTCGATTCCTGCACGAAACAAAAAAAAATGTTCCGTATCTTGGTGTTTATCTATTTATGTATTTATATTCTAGGTTCCCCCCAAGTTCGCTACATGGTATACACAAGCTTTGCTTACTTTGGGGCCATGTAGCTAGTGCGATTGTCTGGGGATTTTATTTATTTATTTATATGAAATCTGCGGCCTATTATCACCGTAGCAGCGGTGATGTGTTCCAGCAATATTTTATGTACAGTCAATTCTTTCCTTATTCCGTGTGCTGTCGTCTTCGACCTCATCTTCACTTACCATCAGGTGAGATTGAGGTTGTGTGGGACACCAATAAAAAAACAATTTGGTTCAAAAGACACTTAACCCATTAACCGCCACTGTCGGATATTACCGGTATTCTATGCGGAAGCGGTCGTCTATTTCCGACCTAGCAAAATTCGTTTCTAAATATGCACGCTAGGGATGGGAATCATCAACTCAGTCACTGACATTTTTGTACTTATTTTCAAAGAAATTAAACATATTTATATGTATAGTAATTTCTTTAATTGTTTTAATTTATTTGTTAAAAAATAGTTTCAACAGAAACATTTTTACTTAAGTTGATTTTCGTTTCAGTAAACCTTTGTTTATATCCCATCCCTATGGTCGGTTATATCCGACAATGGCGCTGGACATCAATGCAATTTTCTAATAATAAAATCAGTAATTTATCTTACTTCTGACATATTTTTAAGGTTTTCTAATTATGAAACTCAAGTATACCCATTGTAAATGATTACTTGATTAACCATTTACCAAATATTAACATTTTTTTAACATAATCCTGCGTTATTAAATAAAAAAGCATATGAAACGAATGGTGGTTTTTAGTCGTATATTCGTGTAGTCGTGTATACGACCTTGGCGGAATGGACTCGAAAATATTTGTCGGTTATATCCAACCTTGGCGGTTAAAGGGTTAAGATTCCGACTCTACAAACCAAATACTATTTGACCATTGCCTACATTAACTGCTATAAATGTGTTGCGATTTGTGTAATGTTTGTACAATTTGACTCCATATTAAGTTCTTTGCAGTGTTTAGTTACTTTCATACCTACAGTTTGATTTTTCATACAAATATTTTGTTTAATCCGTCAATGTTTTGATTGTCATTTCTTTGTAGCGCACTTGGCTTTCTCAGGTTTACCGAAATATAGGAAACTAGCTGTAAACTGTTACTAATTGTAGTAACGTATAGGTATATTACTTCAATATTACAATTTATTTAACTTTCGTAATTATTTACTCACATATTATTTTGTTATGTAAGCAACACAATATTATGATTTCCTGCTTTCGAAAAAAAATAAACAAACTGTTGAACTATCAAACTTGGCTAAAACAGTATTGTTTTGAGACCACGCAGCAGAATTAGGAGTTTCCTAGTTTACAAAACCCGTGATAGTTTAAAAAAAAGTTATTTTCTAAAGGCTCACAATACGAACTTAGCATATCTCGTGTCGTAGGAATTAAATACTCGATCTATGCGCCACAAAAGCCAGAAAAGTAATACAACACACAACGGCCTTTAACATCTTCGAGGAGACTGTTGGCACAAGCAACAGAAATTTAACCTAGTAACATTGTTTAAACCTAATCCTTTCACCCCTCAAAAACGCAGCTACATATCTTTTCTGTATATTCACGTCGCTTTTGTTTTACCCTTTCGAAAGCTTTAACAATTAATCAAAACTTTAAGTAGGTACATATGTACTTATATAATTTTTCGTGATTTGAACGCATGGTGATAGAGTCATCATATATAAGTAATAAATCATTAGGAAAAGCAACTTTTTCTTAACGTTGAGAATAAATGATACCTTAAAAACCCTTTTTTAACCGGCTGTGTCATATAATAACTACATTATATCCGGGAATAATTATGTGCATCGATGGTGACCGTATAAAGACACTGAAACTTTCCTAAATGTAAAATACGCGGTTATATCTGATTTAAAAATATTTAATTTTATTTATGTCCTGTCTAAAGTAATTTTAAACACACTAGCTAATTGTAATACATCAAAATGTAGGTAACCATATTTTGATTTGATATAGTGCGAACTTTAGACAAACTTGCAGATTTATATACCTACTTACATACATAACAACACGCCTGTATCCCTTATGGGGTAGACAGAACACCAGAGGCTATAAAAGCATCTGAAGTCACGTTTGACAAATTTCGAGGTATTATTATGATGGAAAGAGACTATTGTAAAAAAAAAACAATAAAACCTCTGTCTCTTAACTGACTTTTACAGTATGCCCGGGAAGAGAAGCAGCTGGCACATTCTATATTTTTCTTTTGATCCCAGTCCAGCGTGGAAAGCAGATTTATGTAATAAATAAAATAAATATACGAAAATCGCTGTGATTCAACTTACGAAGCTGAGATTAGGATGGACAATCATACTCTTACCGCAGCTCGCAAACAATGGTAGGTCATCATTATTTCGAAGCCAGCTGCACACATTGTTTCATAGATTCGTTTTACGCAGCTGAAGTAATGCTTTGATATGAGAATTGAGTATTTGAATGCTGATAAGACGTATTTCTTACTGATTTTTACAATATGTATGTACCCAGTAGGTTATCTTTTTCATATGAACAATAATTTTGCAGTTAGATGCATCTTTTAAAGGAACGTTGTACTTATTACTAAGGCCATCGCGTGATGTTTATCTAAGGTTGTCTTATTTATTGCAGCAGCGATCTTGTGATTTTATTCAATGGCTTAAACACTCGACCGAGTAGGGCCCAGGATCGATTCCTTTCCGGGACAGTTTTAAAACAATTATTTTTATACTGTCTCCGATCTAAGTATATAATATGATAGCGTGAATGTGTAGCCGTTTATGTGATTCAATTTATTATAATGGTTGGAACAAGTATACTTACTGCTGACAAAGAAAAACTTCGGTTGGGGAGTTGGTTAAAAGCTCTAGAACCCGAAAATCTACATAAGTAAGGTACCTAATCATTTGTCATCCTAACAAATTTACTTACGTCCTAGTAACTTACTAAGTCCCAGGTAAGACTAGGTATTACCTAATACTTACTACGATTGTCCCTACAGTACAACCTTAGGCCAAGTTCTTTCAAAAACTAGAGGTACCTAACTCATACTCAATAACTACGTTTCTGTGCTAAAATGTTTTTTTTTTATATATTGTAACTGGCCAGTTCGTTAAATAAGACGACATGTTCCATTACTTCCATAAATATTTCAATAGAAAAAGAAAACTGCTGGATAAAGACAAACTCGTACTGGTCAAACGAGTAATGAGTAATTGTTATTTCATATTGAGATTTTAAAATTCAAATAGGTTCTGCTGGAATGTTTTGGAGAGTCCTTAGAACCCGCGGGGGCGGCTGGCTGTATGGAAATAAGGACATGTTCCAATGGACACTTGATGTTTTTATATACTGTCAGTGTTGCCATATAGAGGTATGTTTTGCGATATTATCGAACATGAGATGTGCGCGTGCGCTTAGGAATTTTGCAGTGGCATTCCACTGGATTTTCTAATCCTGGAGCCCCTTATTTAAACTTAAATATTGGTTGGTTTCATTGTTTAGTCATCAGTGGTTAAACCCATGAAAATACTAAAATTATAAGTACTTGTATTAAGTTTAGAAACAGGATGTTTGTCGTGGTTGTATTGTATGTTCTCGATATTTCGGCACTACTGCATATTTTTAGAGCTTTTTGCACAAGTTTTTAATTAAAGTCCATCATAAGTATAAAGACTTTTACGCTGAAAACAGTATTTTGTATACTTTAAACAGTAAACAGTATAATGTCGTGAAAAACAGTATAGTTGGCAATCTTAACTGCATGTGCTATGATCGCAATGATAAAAACTATACTCGTGAACTCAAAATTTATAAAAACCTGCTAAATATCCTATTTATTAATTAGTTCAAATGTTAGTGACCATTATACATAGTTAAAGGAAAGCCATATGTACCTACCTGAGTATACCTAACTATAAACACAAGATTCATTATCTGTCATATTCAACTTGTATCTATTTCAAAGTGGATTAAATGGAATGATTCTACAAAAGTTTTATTTTTATTTCGACTCGATCATTTCTTGATGGCCTTCGCCTAGGTTATCCTTAAGGGCACCCTTAGGATGGGCCTAGATTTGTTTGATTTTTTTGCTAGCATTGTTCCAGACAGAGTGCCTCGCCCTCCAAAGGGCGAGCAAGTTACTTAGCAGGCATCGGTTATAAAATATTTAAACATACTGCATCATACTGCAGTTTGGGATTGTTTTGCATTTCAAACATTAAATGATGATAAAATTTTCGTATCTAAATTGGGTTGCTCTGGTCGAAAGTGATAAATTTATTATTTTATTTATTTATTATTAGGTATATTGATCAGGATTTAAGGCTGATGACATTACCACATCACAATGAGTTCCTTTTTAAATTAATTGAAATATAAGTAAGCCAAAACTTAAGACAATATTAGGTACCTGTTGTTTTCGAATACCTATGGGTTAATCCAGACTATACGCTATCACTATGCCAAATTTCATCCGAATCCGTTGAGCCGTTCTGTCGTGATTGAGGAACAAACATCCATACAGCCAATCTTTCACATTTGTAATATTACTAGCTGTTGCGCGCGGTTTTACCCGCGCAATTTGGATCCCGCGGAAATATCGGGATAAAAGTGCTATTTGCTATTTCAGACTGTACACTATCACTATGCCAAATTTCATCCACATCCGTATAGTCGTTCTCCCGTGATTGAGGAACAAACATCCATACATCTAAACTTTCACATTTATAATATCAGTAAGATAAATAGGTAAATCGGTTACGTCTATAAAGTTGAACTATACTGTCTCTGACCTATATACATTTTGAGTGTCTCTTTCAGTATTATAAAACTATAGCAAAATATAAGATACAAAAAATTATTGGGCAGGTTCAGGATCCCTTCTCAGAGAAATCGCTGACGTTAATCGTCTAGAAGACAATTAACGTCAGCAATTATATTTGAACAAGCCTCTAGTAGGTGCTTCCCAAGACTACGCGTTTAACCAATCCCGTGGGAATATCAGGATAAAACTTATCCTGTGTGTACCTACCGTTCCCGTGTGTGAAATTTCAGCTTAAGGGCCTGTTGTAACGCGGTGCGTATATACTTCCATATTTCCCGCCCAGATAATTTCGCCTACGTGAGCAAGCGAAATTACGTTTAACTGGTTTATTTTCAAAAATTATAGTTATTTAAAAATTTTGCTTTACCCATCGGTTAAGAAAAGTCCGCTTTTGTTTTTATGTAACTTTTACATGAATCCATTATGGCATTTCGTAGTAATATCTGTTTGAAATGGTAACTTAGTGTTCTGTTTGTGACTTTTTTTATCGAGACAATTTTCATTAGGTAATCATGTTTTTATTTTTACACAGCGGTTGGTTATAGGGTTAATTTTTGTGAATTTTTTTTCAAACACAGCATGTACACATTACTGGGTATATGTGTACATGCTGTGGTACTGCATCGTCGCCTTAATCAGTTAAGCAGTTTCATAGTTCACGAGTTACAAACATCCAATTCATCCGAAATTTTCCGTGTATAATTTGAGTAAGATTAAAAAACTAAGTGAAATCAAACGTTAAAGAAATTGCTTAATCTTAATTGAATATCCTGTTCATCTGACTGATTATAAGGTCGTCGTCAAAATCACGACAAAACTTGGCACAAGCGTCAGTAGCTACTGGATTAGTCAAATGAACGTCACGACCAATGGCTTATAGACTTGAACAACATGATTACCTTTTTTGCGATCAAATATATTACCCTGCTCCCGCTACCGATGAAGAATAATGATGAGAGAACCGGTTCAAAGTCCAGAAATACTAGCATACACAAGCTTGACATTATTATCCCACGAAGGATTTAAAAGGACCAAAACGTCGCTACACATAACTAGTTTCAAATTATATAATAATCACCCACAGACTAGAAAACATGTATTTTTCACTTACGAACAGCACGCGGTTGATTAAGTTTCTTTTAAGACAAGAAAAAATATACGTAATGATATACATATTAGTAATGATATAGCTGAAGTCTTAAAACGAGTCTGGATTAAAAGGGAAACCCTTTATGGAGCCCTACAGGTGAGGTTGAATGCTTATTTACTGTAACTGCGTACCCACAGCTACATCAAGTACGGCCATTACGTTCCCTTTCAATTGGAAAAGTATTTTAACTTTAAGAACTGACTCTGAACAAAAAATTGGAGAAAATAAAGTTATGAGCAATTAATTGTTAGTAAAAATGGATTTTATCGTAATATTTAATTTTCTCTACGTTCCGGTGTCTCTACAAATACAAGTAGGTACATAGGTTTCAAAAGTTTGACACCAAATTTTGTTTCTTTATGATATTTAATTACTTTTTTTAATACACAATCGGTGGTCTTATGGTTGGGGTGCTATTTCTAAAGTTTCTGATTTTTTTTAGTGCCAACGCTGCGTCACGCGTTCGATCGCGCGTTTCATACAAAACTGCAACGTCCGTACCATACCGCTGCTGTAGTGCTTGAATGGCCAACTGACCATTTAACAAATTTTACAGGAGACATGTTTTTCTAATTTAAATCAACACTATCAATGATTGTATTTAATCGATTGTCTGATATGATTGATACAGTCTATATTCATGTTATAATATACATAAAAATATAGTACTGTACCGACATTACTCTTTATTTTCAGATTATTTGTGGAGGTTGAGCATAGTATCGCGCCGTAAATTTCGGTTCTGGAGATAGACCCCAATGTCGTGGAGATTAGGCATTATATCGTTACGCAATTTCAGTGCTTATTTGGCCAACCGACCTTCGCACGTTATATACAGTGTGTTCCCAAAAGTTCAAAGTATAGGACCCATTATTTTTTACCCGACTGCCTTAAAAGGAAGGCTATGTTTATTTGTTTGTATGCATGTAGATGGACAAGAATGATTATTTTTCGCTGTCTACAGACCAAACAGCTTCATGAGTTTGGACATAATAAGTTTTGTAAGATTCCTCTCAGCAGCGCGGGTGATAATGGTAATATTAAAAAAAATGCTTTAAAACTATCGCAGACTCCACTAACGCGAGTTAAGAATTTTATAAATGCCTACTGGAAAACAGCTTATTTATAATAAGTAGGTACCTAAACAGGTAGCTACATAGAAAATAAATTATGATCCATCAGTGGGAAACTTACTAAATATTCACAAATATTATACTTTATCAAAGATTTATATTATTTTACTTAAATATCTTGAAATAAAAATCTCATTATTTATTTTGATCTCGTAATCTATATCTATCTATCTATACTCTATACTTATAATAAATCTGTAGAGAGGTCAATTCTGTACATGAAATATATTTTCAAAATAACTATCAGGGTGTGATTAGTGATCGATACTGGTGCCAAAAATGCAATCAGTAAAATTTTTGTCTGTCTGTCTGTCTGTATGTTCCTTATAGAAACAAAAACTACTCAACGGATTTTAACGAAACTTGGTACAATTATTCTTCATACTACTGGGCAGGTTATAGTATACTTATTATCACGCTACAATTAATAGGAGCAGAGCAGTGAAGGGAAATGTTGGGAAAACGGGAGAAATTACTTCATTTTTTAAGCTTCCGTCGCGTGTGCCAACTTAATGGTTAAAGCTACATAGAAATCATGTATGACAGAAATATTCTTCATAAAATTATATAACAAATATCCCAGAACAGTATATGTCTATATTTTATGGTTGACTCACAATAACACGTGTAAATCCCGATAGCTTAGCAGTTCGCAGCTTTCTGATTATATTTGTTTACTCTTACGTTTATAATACTCTCACTCATCCCTAATTGATAAAATTTACATTATTACCTATTCAATAAAAAAAGAATCATAGAAATCGGTATAGAAACACCAAACTTATACATGAAATACGTTAATAACCCATCGCGCGTGAATACTGAATGATAGGTATAAGGATTATTTTTGCGTAACGGTTGCCGCGCTCGACGCGGCTAGCGGCGGTAGGGTATAAAAAGGCGGGAGGCGAGCGCAAGCTTTATAATTCATTCAATATTTGGCTGTTGATGCGTTCAGAGCGTTCGACTTTATTGACAGACAATAGGTAATTGATATTATAAACCGTGCTTACCAGCGCGACTTTTAGTCTTTAAATAGTTTATTTGAATTTCTTTCGTTGTTATTTTATAAAATAGGTATTAGTTGTATTGGTAGTGTTTAAATATTCGGTCAAATTCCAAATTTTGGCTAATTTATGTTCAGTTTTTTTTTGTATTTTTTAGGCAAAAGCGTAGGATCTTTTACTAATTATTGTAGTTATAGGTATTTATTTTTAAGTGAAGTAGTATAGGTAGATAGGCGTTTCAGCTTTATTTTCATTTCTTTTTCTGTTGTAAGTTGTACATATTTCTGGGTATAATTCTATTTGGATATCTCAAATTTTAACAGGTTGCGGTGCAAGAGAAACCATAATTTTCCATTCCAATTTAAAAGAACGCAATTCCCAGTATCGGCAGGCCTGGCTCACTTCGCGCGGTACATCCGTTATTTACCTACAGCGAAGCGCTCCGCCGGCGGATTTTGAATGGGTCGTGTGTCAGGCGCGCGCGCCCGTCGGGACGTTGTAGATACCTACCTACCTAATAGCACTCACAGTAATTCTATGATCGAGGTCGCAAATAGTATTTAAAAATGGACATAAAAAAAAAAATATTCAATTAGATTATGTTTAGATTTGATTATGTTCAATTTAGCAAACAAAACATAGGTAGTGTGTTTACTAATTATTCGTCGTAACTTTTTTTTCATTTTGTACTTTAGGTAAATTGAAACAATATTTTTTACAAAGGTAGACATACATACATACATACATAACTTCACGCCTGTATCCCTTATGGGGTAGGCAGAACATCAGAGGTTATAAGACCAACTGATGTCACGTTTGACTAATGAGGTATTATAATGATTGCGAGAGGCTAACAGTAATACCTACATCGGTAGATACTTAATTACAAATAAGGAGATTAATTATTCTTCACTAGGCAGCAACCCTAACAGCGTAAGAAAAGATAAGAGGCATGCGATAGAAAGAGACAAAACTTCTAGGTATATAAATTTATTATTATTTATTTATTAGGTACGTAATTCTGTGCGAGCTGAATTCCACCGTATTGCGTCGCAAGACTCGAATTTATTTAGATCTTCTTGCGGAGTAATTCTTCTGTACCAACGGTACTATTACTTATTCTGTGGTATCGGATGACAATTAATAAGGCTCAAGGGCAGACTTTTCGTGTTGCTGGAGTAGATCTCGGTGTCAGTTGTTTCTCGCATGGTCAGTTATACGTCGCTCTTTCCCGGGTTAGCAGTTCTAGAAATCTTCATGTTCACGTGCCGGACGGGTCAACTTTCAATATAGTTTACTCGGAAGCTTTGCGCTGAAGTATTTTCGTTCCATAGATACTTAAGCCTCATGTGTAAGTGATCTAAACAATTAATTGTCAAATATTATAAAATGTCAATCCTTATCCTTACTAATATTATAAATATGAAAGCGTGGATATTTCTTCAGCTTTCACGCAAAACTACTCGACGAATCATGAGAGGTAGGTACTAGAAGTAACATAGGATACTTTTTATCCCGAAATTATCGCGAGTGGAGCCGCGGGCACAGCTAGTACTTAATATACCAATATTTCCCTACACTTGCGCATTAGTTTAGCTCATATGACACGATTCATACCGAGGCATATACTGGTCTCATTCATAAGTACACAACTGTATTAAATAAAAGTACAAATGTTTATCACCCTGTATTAGAGACTAAAGCAACTCAAACATCAAATATGACTTTAAAACCAAGTAATAACAATCAAATTCAACACAAACCTTTCTAACTTCATTTTTCCATATTCTATGGTTATGTTTCTTTGAAGTAACAGATAATTTTTAAGTATTTTTTAAGGAAAAACTCAATAAATTGACCTAATAGCGTGACTTCTTTGAAACAACGACGAAGAATATCGCGTCGCGTCATTTGCGAATAGCGGACTGTGATTGGTCGAATGATGGCAGTTGAGCATTCAAGCACGCAATACTTAGTAAAAATGCGTTCGTTTGGACATATTCAGGAGTTTGGCTATTCAAGCACGGAACGTTATTTTTGAACGGGAGTTTGAGCATTTTATTTTTGGTAATATAGTGACTTGCATCGGCATTAGAACACATATTTTGATATTGTATGGTGCGAAATGAGGTTAACAATAATATGACATCAAAATATCATATTTCATAAATTTGGTCGGTTGGCCATTCAAGCAATGGAGCAGCGATACGGTTCGCGTTCGATACGGATGTTCGGAATTCGCCAAGCGCCGCGTATGATACGCGCGTACGGTACGGAAAATGTTATTAAAGTTTGTATGTTTGAATCTCTCTTAGTAGGTGTTATATAAATCTATGGGTAGGTGTGTCTATTTGAAGAAACGGACGTACGGTATGCTGCGTTACGCATTTGAAGGGTTTCGGTGACGCGTCGCAATGATTTATAAACTACGGTGAATTCTCGACTAGGTAAGCCAGATTAAGAAACTAAGATAAACTATCTCAGGTTTAATGTCTTATGAAAATTCTCAATTTTTAAACGCTGTCTGTCTTTTAAACACAAGTCGTGCTATTCTTATAGATCGATTGATCATTCAATTTGTAATTAATTTTATAAATCTGTAAATTAACTCTATGCATGATTGATGTTGTAATGTGGTTTTCTGGAAGTAATCGCCTATTGAGCTTTGCATTTTTGTTTAATTTGGCACATGGCACACATACATACATAACTTCACGCCTGTAATCTTATGGGTTAGGCAGAAAACCAGAGTTTATAAAACCATCTGATGACACGTTTGACAAATTTGGAGGCATCATAATGATGGAGAGAGACTATTGCAGAGCAGGGGGTCAGCCTGTCGCCCACAAAAAAACCTCCCATAACACCTCTGTCCCTTAAATTACTTTTACAGTATGCCCGGGAAGAGAAGCAGCTGGCACATTCTACGTTTTTCTTTTGCTCCCAGTCCAGCATGAAAGCAAAAAAAGATT